>BSBK01003025.1:237500-312927 GCA_027943335.1 Chamaecyparis obtusa
AGGAGGCTAGTGGGAAGATGGAGCTTCTTGAGTCTAATGTGGCCACTATGCTCAGGAATCTCTCCTGACCTTTCTTTTTAGTGTTTCATTCAAGTCTCTATTTTCTATTTGTTCTGTCTCAGTTGTGGTAGTTCTCTCAGCCCTGCCAGTGGCCTGTTTTATTTTTTGTTATTGCTATCTTAGGACTTGAACTTTTAATACTATATTTCTAAATGTATTGGGTTTCAGGCACCCTGTAAAACATGTTTTATGTAATAAAAAATATTCACACGAGTATAATACCAGGATTTAACGTGGAAACCCAATATGAGAAAATACCACCAATAACATGCTACTAAATTTTCACTCTTCTAAAGTGAGCTCTGTGAGAACCCAACCTTGTTAAAGGTTTACAATACACACTATTGGGTGTGACCTTGTTAAAGGATTTAATCACCCTGTTAAGAGTGGCCTGGTTAGAGGACTTGAGAACATTCCATCAGAATGTCACCTTGATTAAAGAGTTTACAAAATGACTGCTAGGTCAACCTTGATTAAAGGATTTTAACTGATACAATGGTTAGAAAGTAATAGTAGGTTCTGATATGAAATATACAACTCACTTTGAAAATACAGATCCAATAAACTCATATGCTGATTTATTGACTAACCTTCATTACCATCTCCATCTCTTATCTGCTTGAAAATCCCTTTAAGCAATCACATCAACTTTGTTCAACTCTTCTTCTTAGGTTCGTCAGTCAATAACATCAACCTCTTTCCCACTCTCTTCATAACCTCACAATTAGGTCATCTGTATACCTCCTTGATCAAGTAGATTAATTGTTTTTTGCTTAATCTCCTTCGTAGATCTTAGGTTTTGGTCAAATTCATCAAATCCTTCCATCATTTTGTTCTCTTCTTTATCCTTCTAGATACTTCTCCAAAATTCTCCTTGAATCCATTAGAAAATGGTTTACCATAAATTAAATGCTCCAGATCATTCATTATTAATGTTAACACATTTTACATATCCCAAGAATTCAACTATGTCAACTGGGATTCTCAATTCTTTCACAAACTATAAATTATTGACAGTCGGTCAATATTGTGTTCATCTACTCAGTCATCATTGAATAACTCGATCATCGCTAAAACTATTCTACTCAGTAAACATTGTCTTCACTTGATTAATTCTTTGATACCCAGCAATTACAGATGCTCGGTCGACACTAAAATTTACTTAGCTTAAATACTAGCGCTCAATTGACACTAGCATCACTCAGCTTAAACTAAATTTCTTCTCTTTTGCTCAGTTAAGCCTATGCTTCAAATCTATTGACTTATTCACTTAGTGTTAAAGATAAAGAGCACATTACCTTGTCAATGTGGTAGCTAATCAAGTACCCATTGTAGTATCACATAACTCAACCTTTCCTTAGGTCCTCTTGTTATCTCCTCTATTCAAATCCTCTTCATCAATCAAAAGATATGGTACTTTACTAGATAGCAAATGTCCTACCAGTTAAGATTTGACATCAATGATAATATAACAATTATTTCAATTGTAGTTTCCAATAATCTCCCTCTTTGGAATTGATAGCAACACCACATTTTCAACCACAAACTCCATATGCATAGTCACCATACAATCCAATTTTGTTCAATAGTTTACCGAATCTCTCCCTTATCTTATTCAAATTCTCCCTCTTTTCTAAGGGTAATTTCTTCTTAATACCTTTTTGTATCTCTCCCTCATGTTTACTCTTGACAACTCCTTTTGAATCTCTCGCTCTTTGAAAATAATGCAAAAGACATTCATCTTCACCATGTAGATATCTTCGTGTCATTTCTCTACATTTTATTAATCCCTCTATCATCTTGCTTATGACTGATCATCAACTTGTGCTTTACTCTTCACAACTTTAGGCAACTCCTAAAGTGTGGCCTCCTTTCCATCAATTTGTCAGATATTCAAATTTATCCCATTTGATGCAATTCTCCTATATGTTAATAGGTAGCCTTAGTTAGGGGAATCACCCCTAATTTACCTCTAAGATATTCATGAGCATCCTGAGGTAATGCCTTAGTGAATATATCTGCTAACTATTCATTTGTATTCACATACTCCAATCTCACTTCTTTGTCTTAAACTATCTCTCTCAAGTAATGATACTTGATAGAAATATGCTTAGTGTTAGTGTGTATTACAAGACTCTTTTTTAAATTGATAGCACTTGTGTTATCACATAAAATAACAACTGGCTCAGTGATTTCTTCCTTCATACCTTTTAACAATTTCTTGATCCACACTAAATTTGAACAATTCACTACTGCTACTACATATTCAGCTTCTGTTGTAGATTGGGAAATGTAGTTCTGTTTCTTTCTTGTCTAAGAGACTAATCTCTTTCCTAGAAAGAATGCACCACCACTTGTACTCTTTCTGTCATCCACATTTCCTGCCTAGTCTGCATCAGTGTAAACTTTCAGTTCAAACTTGTCATTCTTCTTGTAATACAGTCCATAGTCCTTTGTTCCTTTTAAATATGTCAATATCCTTTTTACTACCATCATGTGACTCTCCTTAAGATTTGCATAAAATCTTACAACAATCCCAACTTCTAAGGCAATATCCATTCTTCTATGGACAATGTATTGTAACTTTCCAATCATAGACATAAACAAGGTTTAGTTCACTTCAGTTGTATCATTAGTCTTTGATAGTTTTTGTCCAGTAGCCATGGGTGTCCTTACTAGTCTAGAATCCTCCATATCAAAAGTTTTCAGTATCTCCTTGACATACTTAGATTATGTCATATAGATACCTTTCTTCATCTGATAAACTTGCAAACCAACAAAGAATTTTATCTCACCAAACATAGGCATCTCAAATTCAGTTTGCATCTCATTTGAAAATATTTGACATAGGGCATCTTGTCCTCCAAGTATAATATCATCAACAAATATTTCAGATAACAATATCCCTTCACCTTTTTGAGTCTTTAAATATGGATATTTGTTTTCATTTGTCCTTACAAGTCCAATCTTTATCAAGTAGTTTTGCAATCTCTCATACCATGCTCTAGGGGCTTGTTTCAATCCATATAGTGCCTTGTGCAGTTTACAAATCATGTTCTATTTTCTTGGATCAACAAATCCTTCTGGTTGTTTAATGTATACTTTTTCTTCTAGTATTCCATTCTGAAATGCATTTTTGACATCCATTTGATACACTTTGAATCCTTTAAAAGCTGGACATGCATGTAAAGTTCTTACTCCTAATCTTTCAACTAAGGCAAATGTCTCCCCATAGTCAATGCCTTCTTCTTGTGCATATCCATTTCATACCAATATAGCTTTGTTCCTAGTGACTTCTCCATGTTCATTCAACTTATTTTTTAACACCCACTTTGTTCCAATAACATTCCTATCCTATGGTCTTGATACTAGTGTCCAGGTTTTTTTCTTCTCTATCTACTCAATTTATTCATTCATGGATTGAATCCAATATTCATTCTTTAAAGCATCTTTCATTGTCTTAGGCTCAAATTCACATTACAAGCATGTTTAATCTTTCAACTTACTTCTTGTCATGACTCCTGACTCATTAGCTCCAATGATTTGTTCTGGCTTATAATGTTTTCTCACATACTCCGCTAATGTAGGCTTAGATCTCCTTTCTTCTTGTTCTTGATCTTCAGGCTCATCTTGTAGATTCTCTGCCTTCTCACTTGATTTCTAGACAACATCCTCCCAATCCTCATATTTTTCTTGTTGTGACTCGGTAGGTTCATGTTGTTGCTCGACATCTTTGTTTTTGGGTTCACATATATTACTGGCCTCTCCTTCTTCAATGTCTGAAAAAGATCTGTAATCTTCAGGATCTTGCTTGCACTAAACTTCATTCTTTTTTGCATATTCATCAACTCTAACATTTGCACTTTCCACAACTTTGTTAGAGTTAGAATTCAAACACTTGTAAGATTTTCTTTTAGTGGAATATCCTACGAATATACCTTCATCACTTTTAGAATCAAGTTTTTCATTCCTATTTTCTTTCAATATATAACATTTTCTTCCAAATACTTTCAAATATTTAGATTAGGTGCATAACCATACCATAATTCAAAAGGTGTAACATTTGTACCTTTTTTATTTGTACTATGTTCAAGGTATAAATAGTTGTACTTACATCTTCTCTCTAATATTTTTGTGCAACATTCTTCCCTATCATCAGTGTTCTAGCACAATCCATAATTGATCTATTTCTTCTCTACTATGCCAATCCATGGGGGTGTCCTTGGTGCAGACATTTATCTCTTTAATCCTTTATCATTGCAAATTATGTTGAACTCCTTTGATCAACTCTCCTTCTCTATAAGATCTTAGATTTTCAAGCTTTTACCTATTTCTTTCTAAACTTTTGCCAATTACCACTTAAACAACTGAAAGGCATCAGATTTCTAGAATATTCATCAACAAACAAAATGAAGTATTTATCACCACAGTAGTCTTGCACACCAATAGGTCCACAAAGGTCAGTATGAACTAATTCTAAAATATTATCAGAAGTATATGTCTTGCTCTTGAAACTAGACTTTTTCATTTTTCCAAATTGACATTGTTTACACATTACATTATCAAGTTTCTTAAATCTTGGTAAACCTCTAACTTTCTTCATCTTACTAATGTTTACCAAATTGTCAAAGTTCACATGAGACAACCACTTAGGCCATAACCATAAATCATCAAATTGTGCAAATAAACATGTTTCTTCAAATAGGTCTAGATAGAACAAATTACCTCGTGTTTATTTCTCACTTCCAATTAGTTCACCAATGTCAGCCCACAAGCTGCCACAATATTTAAGGATTGTGTGTCATTTTTTTTATCACATTTACCAGCAATTGCTAATGATGCAAAAATTATTTGAAAATATTTCATATTGTCTAGTCTTGTCCATTGAACATGACAAAATTCATGCAACATTTGGAGGTGATCGTTGTAGTTCTTACTAGGTAGAAGTCAACATTTTCAAACTCTGCCAACAGTTTCCTTTGGGTCCATTGATATCTCATCCTTTTTTTATGTTTTGTAGAATATGTGATTTCAACAATTTTCAACTAGGATTCCCTATATTGTGAACATAGGGAAACACTAATTTATGATGTTTGAAAAATATTTTCCAAAAAAGGAGAAGAATTCAGTCTACTTCAAAAGCTTTGGTTCATTGATGTTGTACAATGCTTGGGAATAGCTAGATATTTTCAAGAGCAAATCAAAATGGCACTTGACTATGCTTATAGGTATTTATATTTTCTTTAAACAAATTCTAATGTACATATTTATGCAACTACTATAAATACTAAACCTATAAGGTTCTTTAAACTCCATGTAGTACTATGTTTTAGCATGTTTCATGGTCAAATAACTTGTCATCATTAATGGGTGATTGAATCAAAATATTATGGAAGAGATCTCAACATGACATCATTAGGATTTCGTATGCTTTGATTGAATAGTTATGATGTTTCCTTAAGTGATAAATTTTTGAATTCCTTTTGAATTTAACTTTATAGATTCAATTTTTACAATCACTAAAAGATATTCCATTTCTTAGCAGATGTAATTCAAAAATTTAAAGGTGAGAAAGGAGAATTCATCGACATCAAACCTAGTAAAGAATATACTAAACTAGAAAGCATGCTAAATTTATATAAAGCTTTAGAACTAGATTTTCCAGGAGAAACAATATTGAAAGAGGCTAAAGTTTTCATAGTAGCCTACTTGCAAGAAGCTATGAAGGAAATTGGGGAGATAGAAGAAAATAAAACCTCACTTTAACTGGAGGAAAGTACTTTTTCATGTTAAGTTTGGTTTATATAACATATTGTTCACCTATAAAGTATTCATTAAGGTTTACTAAAATTAGTGAGTACATGAACTCTTATTTTATTATATTTTTTTCATATATTTTTTATTTAAATTACTAAATAGGATAACATATTCGCTCATTAATTTGTAATAATTATTTATAATTCTCATTTACGCTAAAGCCTATACCTTTTACTAAGTTATTAACTAAAAAAACTAGAGAAACATTGGATCACTTTCAAGTATTTAGTCACCTATTATGAAAATTAACCTCTAGAGAAGGTTGGTTCCTTAGTTTATCTCATAAAACATACTCTATATACTATTTTTCAGCTTTCAAGAGTGCATTTGTTACGCTTTATGTATTCAAGAACATTATTTACATAATAAATATAATTCCAATTGATAAACCCATTTGTCTACATCTTTATTAATTTTTCCTTCAAAAAGAGGAGTTTCAAAATGTACTTTTACTCAAAGTTTGTCTTATCCCTAAAGGGCCTATTTAATGAAGTTGTGTTTGTCATAGGATGATTATCTTGATTGCTTTGGTGATCCAAAGACTATTGGAATGGTGAGGCCATTCTCTAATCTAGATTCTAAATTTATCTTAGATAAGGTTGCTTAAGTTGCTAACGAGACTTAGTGCTATCTTGTGCGTTCCTTAAAAGACTTTTAATCACAATAGCGAATTTGAAGGATTTTCCTACCAAGGAGTTAAAAATATGTTATACTTTACCACTATTCTTGTTTTCAAATCTCTCTCATGATATTTTCTTGATATTATCTTCTTTTCAAGGATAATCATTTGATAGAAGATGATTGTAGAATACTGAGATGATGAATGATAAAGAAGATTTGAAAATTTTCATTTGATGATGATTATGAAGAAGATTTGAAAATGTTGCACCAATCTGAATTGGATCAATCATCATTTTCAAATCTTCTTCATCAATCACCATCAACCATTTTCCAAGATAAACACCTTTCTTTATATGAATCTTGGTTTACATTTCCTTGTAATCTTGGTAATTTGAAGCCATCAATGGAAAATTACAATCCTAAACACTTAGTATACCATTGATGGATTCATAATTATTAAGTGAAAGGGATTTTTCTGATCTGGAACCCCCTTTGGTGGCGATCCTATGCAGTTCCACATTGACATGACATGTTCCTTAGAAGAATTTTAATCTCACAATAGCTGAGAAACATAAATGTAGGCATCATGGTCATAATTATTTGGATTGTACACAACATAATTGAGTGGTATAACCAGACAATGTAACAAAACCACTAGTCCTCTAGTTCTAATTTGACACTCTAGGAGCCAAAAACCATCAGGATTACCCTCAAATTCTAGGGCTTTGTCAATCTCACTCCAAAACTCCTTTAATGACCCAATCAGTGGTCAATACACCATGTATTTGACATATTTAGATGGATTCCAAAAGAAATAGGGTCCTTGTTAAGGCAGTTGGACTATTGTAGTAACCATGCCACAACTTTTACTCACCTTCAACCCTGCAACTTGCATGGTTTAGTGATCACCTTGCAATCCAATGGTTAAGTGGAAGGGATTTTTCTGATCTGGAACCCCCTTTAGTGACGATCCTACGTAGTTCCACATAGACACAACATGTTCCTTAAAAGAATTTTAATCTCACAACAGTTAAGAAACATAAATGTAGGCATGTCATGGTCACAATTCTTTAGAGACACAACATAATTGAGTGTTATATTCAGACAAAGCAACACAACCACTATTCCTATGGTTCTAAGTCGACACTATAGGATCCAAAAACCATAGATAACAATGGCTAAGTTGAATACAACAAAGAGGGAGAGGAATAAATTGAGAGAGTAGAGATCGAAGGGCCATAAGGATAAAACTATTCTAGGGTTTACAGAGATTATAATTTCTATATAATTTTAGCAAACCTTGTATTATTTTGGTCCTTATGGCCCTCCTCTTCTGCTCTCTCAATTTATTCCTTATCTATGGTTGATAGACCCTATAGTTTCAACTTAGAAATAGAGTAGTGGTTGCATTGCATCGTCTGAATATAGTACTCAATTATGTTGTGTCTCCAAAGAATTGTGACTATGATGCCCACATTTATGTTTCTCATCTGTTGTGTCCCTAGACCCCTTATGACCCCTTATGACCCTTTATGATCCCTAAGAATACATCTTAGAGGTCTTAAAGTGTCATAAGGGGTCATAAGAGGCTCCTAGGAGGGGCCAAATGAGCTTCCACCTTCACATGGTTGGCCCTGTTAAGTAGAGAATCTTCCATTGTTCTCGAAACAAAGAGAAACTCAACATTTCAGGGTCTGAGGGACAAAAAAAATTTGTTCGTAGTCTTTAATTCATGAAACAGTCCAAACCTGTTATGCTTCTGCAGCTCATCAACATTGGAGGTCTGAAGGAATCAATTATTTGGTCAATTATGAGAAGGTAATCAAAATTTGTCTTATCCCTAAAGGGCCTATTTAATGAAGAGGGGGATGTAACTAGTGATAAGCCATCAACAAAAAACTCTATCATCCTCCTCTACTTCTCATCAATGGCTTACTTAAGCAATAGTTTGAGTACAAAGCCCGCTCCATCTTTATCTGTCATCTGAGATCATATGAATTGGAAAATAAGAGAGTTTGAAAAATTATGAGTCTTAAGACTATACTTCATATAGCCAAACTTCATTCAATGGTACATTCAAACATGAAACAAACCATTCTTAAACCACTAAATCATTTTTGTTATGTTGACTAACAATATGGAATTGGAATTGCAACACAGTTATCTTCGTATTGTTCAATACAAGACTGCCTACTATTCGTTCTATCTCTTAGTAAGATATTAATTACAGTTTTTCTTTTCCTAGTGTATCGATAATGTAAGTTTCCATAGATTATTATGTCATAATATGCATTGTGCACCCCATGGAGCCAAACTAATAATATGATGTAATAATATATATTTCATCAAATATATATAATTAATATGCAATAATATGCATTGTGCACCTCATGGAGTGATTTTAAAATAGATGATTAATATATATTATTTTTCTAAAAAACTCATGAAGTCATTGAATTTTTTACCAAAATAACTATTTAAATCGATGTCCAAGCTATACTCGTGACGTAAAAACTAGTCGACCATTTTACCAAGTTTGGTCAAAGTTCTGCATGGATATGTCGACCATTCTTGACCACCTAGTTGGCTATTTTGACGTTGAATTGGTCAAAATTTTGACCACTATGTAAGTTGAATGTTTGACAATAAACAAACTTGTGGAAAAATTGATAATAAAAATGGTCATTTAGTCAACCAGTTTGCATTGAAAAATAGACTAATGTGCGTTGAAAATTAGGCTAAAATTTACTAGTGGTTGTCTTGGAGTTGGAGTTGGTATTAGTGTGTTATTGCTCTTGCTATCATTTTTCTCGTCCATTCCAAGAATCACCTTGATCTCACACACTGCTAAGACCAAATTAATTTGCGAGTAGGTTATTATTTGAGTGGTGTATACCATCGGTTACTATCATATTAAACGCTAAAAGAATAATGCTTTTTTAAATGAGAAATACATGTAATATAACGATGTCTTGGCACCTATCCAAATCGTCAACAAAGACAATTATACAAGTATCATCTTTTGAAGGTGGAGTTGTCTTTGGAATGGATGTACCTTTAACAATGTCAAGATAGAAGCCGTAAAGAGTCAAAGAGTGGGTAGTAGCCCAAGGAAAATGGAGAAAGATTGAGGGGATATTTTATTGCCATAATAGAAACGTGATCTAAACATCTAAGTGTTCAAAATATGCATGAAAAAAAGATATTTTTTATGAATGGGATCATAGATTACCTACATTCTTCAACTTATTTGTACACATTCTTCTTTGAAAACCTCATTCTTCATCTTCTTTGTACACATCCTTCTTTGAAAACCTCCTTGAAATGTCATAGTATGAACATTAGCATTTAGAACGATAAAGAAAGTGTATGGGTTGTAGCGAATATACAAGAGGTGTTAATTTGTAGAAGTGTACTCTTAAATTATGATTTTGTATACTTCCTCAAATAGATTCTTAAATAAGAGAACGTCTTCTTTTAAATAAATAGAACAAATATATAAATGACAACTTCAAATTAAGCATTCAATATTATTCTATAAATCATAAACAATCTTATTTTTAATTTTATTATTGAGTCTATCTATAAAATATTCATAGAAAGAGCGAAGTCAATAGTTACCATAAAAAAGATTTATTAGTAAAATGTCACTTGAATCAATGATGGATTAGTCAAAGAGTCGGTAGTAGCCCAAGGAAAATGGACTAGGTCTAGAATTCAGAGAATATTGAAGGAGTCGTCCAAAACTATGGCAAATGATCTGCTTATTGATCCTGACTAGCAGCATATATGCCATGTCTTTGTAGCCATTCCGCAGCTCATATCGATAGCCCGGCCCATACACCCATCCAACAGGCGGCATATATCCCACGATTCCAGGATTTGCTCTTGCTTAATTATCTCCATATTCCTTTTCACTTCGTCCACAGAAGCCAAACGCCAGAAACGCTACTCCTCTAATAAAAGTACTTTTGCATTTCTTTTCTGCTTTCTGAGTTCCATCATAATAGCTTTTAAAATATTAATCAAAATCTCAAACGAACGCTTAACTCAATTAAATCGCGTTTGCCTTGCCAGTATTTTGAACGAATGTACAAAGGCCAATGGAGTTAATAGGCGGCCTGCTTTTACCAACTCAAGCATGTAATAGTTTATAAGAAATTAATAATTGTACTCTTGATGTGATATCAAGCACAAAGCCCATCCCCTGGACACATAGTAATTGCACACTGAAAGTGATAATTCAAAAAGCAAAAATGTCCTTACCCACATAATTGGAAGGGGTCTATCAAGCCAACATAATCTAAAATCTTAGGAGGGACTTAGTCTTTTATAATTGTACTATTAAAGTATGTTTAAACAACCCCAAAGTCCTTGTCGTAAGTCGTTGTTTTGTGTAGAAATAAATTTATACCAATCAAAACAGTTTTTTCCTTCGCAGCAAAAGTACTAAAGAACTCAACTTTAGTAAAATACACAAACTAAAATTTGAAGGTAAACGATCTGAGTCAGTTAATCACAAAATCAATTATCATTTAGAGCGTATCCTTTCCTCTTCGTTTCCACGGGAAATTCAGAATCTGCAAAATTAATGATGGGCTGGTACCTAAATGGGGGACATCTACTAATGGACTGGTATCTAATCATCTTTATGACCTATTCTTCTAAAAGTAAGTGGAAAAAATGCAGAAATTGTTTACGATGACTAGATTCCTTTTTAAGTGCCTTTCACTTTCACTGTGCTCAGTGTGACAATTGAAAAAGACATTTGTAAAGTGATTGTAGACATCCCTGCATAATTTATATTTCACTCAAGCAAATAGTAAATTTTATGATTTGAAATTATTTTGAAAAAGATATTATAGGATTGATTTGTAGTCAAACTATTCCAGCACATGGATAAATCTATTTTTTTTAGGACTGGATTTATTTTGAAGTGTCTTTTATTTTTACCATTCTCATTTTAATAAATTGAAAAAGACATTTAGAGATTGATTGCAGTAAACAATATTTTTTGAAAAACATATTACACAATTCATTTGTACTCTATTTATTAAAACGTGTATTGCAGCGTCTTATTTATTTATAAGAGCAGGTAAGAGCAGGTAATTATAATTTAATAGCTATTTTCTTGAAGTACAAGATCAAAAGTATTACAGTAGAGGAAGAAATCAAATCAAATGTCACATAGTGAATATTGTAATAAAAAAATAGTATAAATAAATATTCCATTTATTTATTTGATATTAATATAAAAATAGATAAAATGAATTATTTTTATTATAGATAAAATTATGTTATTATTTTATATTAAATATCTTAATTTTTATTTAAGAAAGAGTTTACATGACACTCTAGTATCATTTATATTATCATATATCATCTAAATTTTTAAAATTATAGAAAACAAAAATTTAAAATTAATAAAATAAATTAAAAAAATTATTGTGAGAAAATAATAGAATATACTATAAAAGAAACTGCAATAAATTTTTAAACATTATCTAGTTGCAACTAATGCAAAGAGCATACCACTTGGAAAGAAACCAAATGGCAAAAGAATAGAGAAAACTAATAAAAGAAACACTTGGCAACCTTGGAGTGGAAATAGGAGAGCTTGGAACATATGGAGGAATAGATAACAAGAAAACAAATATTATAGTGATGGATAGGAATAAAAGAAATCTTGGTCTCGGATGCCCTGGGAACAAAAGAACAACCGAAATTGGAAAAAAATTAGGGAGGCTGAATACTACAAAGAAAAAAGAAATTGTAATTTCATTAAAAAATCCTTGGTATGGCATGGGCCCATCTTAGGAGTCGTGCATTCTTCACAAGATAGTATCAAACGAGTCTCCTATTGATTGAATTGTAGAATGGTGTATTGGAGGCTTCAATGGTCGATAAATACCACACATATTTCAAATAATTTCTTTAGAATATAATGTTTGAATGAATACCTAATCAAAGAAATCCTTTACCAAATACTACTATTTTTGGAAGGATTTATATGAGTTCCACTAAAAATATCATGAAGAAATTCATTGATGGGTAAACCTAAAGGATCTTCCATTTGAATTTTGCAGTATAGAGGCCTAAGAAAAAAATGCGGAGGAGTTGGGATTGTTCATATGAGTGGAGAAGGATTTATCCTATGGAAAAATAGGAACAAGGGATAAAATCTATGTGACTCTAGATTTAAAATTTAAACATCTAGATGATCTAGAGATGTCATAGAAATTGTTATATGGAAAGAAAAGGTAGAGATTGATCTACAATTCCTTAAGGAAGTCGATGCATTTTAGAGAGTGATTTTGAAACTAGTTGTTCAACACAAGAAACAAGAAATCCATACACTTTTGAACCATAGTACCAAAACACTATCCCAACCATAAACAAAAAAGTTGAAATTAAAAGAGTAGAGAGTTTGGGGAAAAGTGGTTTACTAATGGGAAATAATACAGAGGATGACTCAAAGAAGGGGAGACTTTTCTTGCATGAAAAATGGTCAACCAAAGGAACTATAGCCTATCATAAGACACAACCTAGCTAAAAAAATACACTTTATCCAAAAGCTTTAGATAGAAATAGGTAGTGGGAACCAATAGGAAAGGGGAATGTTTCCAACTCTTAGAAGAAGCTTCATCTTTACAAGGAGATATAAATGAATAATCAAAGGAGAACACCCTAGATAGGAAAACCCCAGTTATAATAGACAAATAAAATAGGAAGACAAATATCTTTTGTTAAATGAAGGAGGAACACAAAATATTTTGTTATAAGGAGAGATGGTGAAGAACTCTCCACTAAAATGCCAAGAGATTAAAAAGATAGAGTAAATGGATGGCAAGAAGGATGATAATTAGAACATGAAGGACAAATAATTTCTCATAATTAGAAATAATCCATGAATTCCAATGCATCATAATAAACATACAAAAGAAACAATGACTACCCTTGATTAGGGTTTTAACTTGTTTATGAAGAAATCACTATAACTTTTAAAATACCGCATGAAATTTGATGAAACCTATTTTCAATGAAATCTAAAAATCCTTTCCAACATTTCCTTTCAAATAATGATGACAAGGTATATGTCCATACAAACCCCTATTATATGTTAGAGTAACAAAGTATTTTCTTATTAATTAAATCATGTTTGATTTAATTACTATGTCACTTTTTATCTCTTTATGCTTAAGCTAAACTTTAGGCATATAATAATTAATTGCTTTATTAATTTTTATTATGCAACCTAGGTTCTACCTTTTTAGGTTTTTAGATCTCCTTTTATAAGGATTGATCTCCTCTTGTTTTTATAACTTTGTGATAACTTTTTAAACAAATTATTCATTATTGAATTACAACTTTTATTTTTGCAGATCAAGAATGATTTATCCTCTCTCGTGGATCAATGTGTTCATGCCTCCATAGTTTCTTGCTTCTTCTCTCTCTTTCTATGATAGGTGTTTGCATGCTGGTGTTCTTGGGAGTTGTGAGTTATTTAAGTTGGTATCAAAGCTTCAAATCTGTTTGCCCCTATCCTCTTCTTGAGAGATTCAATTGTGTTTGTCAGATTTGTGTTTTCAAAGAGTTTTCTGTCAGATCTAGAGGGACCTCTTCTATTGGTCATCTTGGCTTCAAACAGACCTCACAGTTGTGTTCACAACATCCAAGAACCCCTAGTTCCATACAAAATTTGTCCAATTTGGACAAAGTTAGAATCTGTGGTAAATTGTTTTTGCAACTGGCCTTGGCACTGATCTTGGAGCACTTTGGGACCAAACAAACCTCACCATTGAGCTCATAGTGCCAAAAAACCTCTAGATCTATATAAGGCACGTCAAATTCAGATGTCGTTATTTTCAGAGGCAATTTTTTTTGCATGCCAAGTTGTATGACCTTCGTATGTAAATCTAGGCATAATTCATATGAACCTAGCACACAAATTGAAGCAAAATTGTACTGATCTAGCATGCAAACTAAGGCAAACATTTTACTATCTAGCACATAAATTAAAGCAACAAATTGGCATGTAAATCGAGGTAAAAATCAATACAACCTGGCACGGATCCTGAGGTGCGCATGCGATTTTGAATTTTTTTTTCTTTTTTTTAGGTGGTGATAGCCATTTGGCTGTCAAATTTAAGCCCACAGATCAGATGCAACCTTAGCCCCTGGTCATATGGCAACTGGGGGCTCATTTTTTCAACCCCAAGGGCCTTTTTGTCATGATAGTCATACGACCATCAATTTTAAGGCTATGAAGTACTGATGTCTGCACATGTCAACACCCCAGACACCATTTTTTGGGTCCATCAGCATACCTGTAGTTTTTTGCTCATAACTTGAGCATATGGTGTCAAAATTAGGCAAACAAGATATTGTCGGAAAGGTAGTTTCGAGCTTTATCCAGATTTGGAGGTTTGAATATTTTATATTTCATTTTTTATGATATATTTTACTGTCAAAGCTAGATGTTCATATTTGCACTCCGGGAGCTGTATCTTGTGCATCCAGAATCTTTTTTGGGAAATAATATATCATTGGAAATCTTGTTTTGTACGCTTTCAAGTGTTGTGAGTCATTTTTCTAGATTTTTCTACAGGTACATTTTATTCAGATTTTTGTATTTTTGCAATCTAGTGGATATTTTGGATGTTTCAGGTCCTGGGATCTCTTCCCTTTGAGGGATGGCTCACCTTAGACTATTATTTTATTTTAGCAGCCTTCACTCTTCTTTGAGCAGTGTATACTTCACTTTTGTAGCATTTCTTTTATGCACACACACTGAGATAAAGTGTCATTCTATTGCATGTATGAGAGTTTGCACATGTTCGTGCTCTATGTACTTGCACTCCATTATAAAGTGCCAAGGGGGTTTGATGTTTTCCTTTATTTTCCATCTACTTATTTCATGTGGGCATTCCTCCAATGAAATTAGCCTCAGATATCTCTATATATGTTTGTATTATGTCTACAGTTCATATTGGATGATCTTTTTAGTGTACCTATGATTACTCCCTTGTCTGCATTATGGGGGGGGGGGGTTTCTACTATAGGTTCTACTGCTTTCTTGGTTTGATAATGTGAGCTATGTATTTAGTATTTAATTCTATGTACTAGGTGGATGCAGTGGCTGGGCATCTATACATTCTGATGAGATGGATCATTTACCATATGGACACTCTTTCTTTCCTATTTTGGACACACTCTTCCAGCTTTGATTGATCAACTCTTCAGACTTTTGATATTATTATGCCATCTATATTTATGAGTTCAGGTGTTTTCCTTTGTTTGCCTCCTGATTTGAGTAGTGTCATCTAAGGGCACTCGTGCAGATTATAGTATTCCATATCTTCGACTTCGGTTGTTTGCCTTTGTTTAACTCTTAATTCAAGTAGTGTCATTTGAGGGCACTCATGTAGATTACAATCTTCTATACCTAGTCATATTTTAGTGGATGATCTTCAGATCATCAGTTACTTCTTGATAGAGTTTGCAGCTTCTTGCTTCAATGATGTTGTACATGTTCATCCTTGTTCCTATTTTATAGAACATTCCTAGTTTTGGAGGCTTGTTCAGTCCTTCAGACTAGTCTTTGTCTCTTTTTTGATTAGAGTTTTTCCCATATGGTTTTCTCTATTTCTCCACTTTATAGAGACTCTTTTGTACTTGGGTACCTAATCAGGCCTTTTGTTGCAAGGACCCATTTGCTTTCAATAGTTCTTTTTAGGTTTTTAACTTCTCCCAAAGTTTATGTTAAGAGGGGTGTTAGATTAATAAAGTATTTTCTTATTAATTAAATTATGTTTGATTTAATTACTAAGTCACTTATTATCTCTTTATACTCAAGCCAAACTTTAGACATATAATAATTAATTATTCTATTAATTATTATTGTGCAACCTAAATTTTACCTTTTCAGGTATTTAGATCTCCTTTTATAAGGATTGATCTCCTCTTATTTTTATAACTTTGTGATAACGTTTGTAACAGATTTTGTAACAAATTATTCATTATTCAATTGCAACTTTTCTTTTGGAACATCAAGAATGATTTCTCCTCTCTTGTGGATTAATGTGTTCAAGCCTCCATAGCTTCTTGCTTCTTCTCTCTCTTTATGTGATAGGTGTTTGCATGAAGGTGTTCTTGGAAGTTGTGGGTTTTTTACTCATCAACTCTAATATGGTATCAGAGCTTCAAATCTATTTGCCCCTGTCCTCTTCTTGAGATATTCGGCCATGTTCATTAGATCTGCCTTTCTAGAGGGTTTTTTGTCAGATCTGGGGGACAAGTTTTTTTGGTCATCTTGGCTTCAAACAGACCTCATGGTTATGTTTACAATGTCCAAGAACCCCTAGATCCATATAAAATTTGTCCAATTTTGACAAAGTTGTAATTTGTGGTGAAATTTTTTTTGCAACTAGCCTCAATACAAATCCCAAGGTACTTTGGGCCCAAATAGATCTCCTCATTGAGCTCGTAATGCCCCAAAACCCCCAGATCCATATAGGGCCCATCAAATTCAAATGTCATTATTTTTTGAGGTAATTTTTTTTTGCATGTCAGGCCGTACAACCTTGGCATGCAAATTGAGGCAAAATCTATATGACACTAGCACGCAAATCAAGGTAAAATTATACTGATCTGGAACACAAACTGATGAAATTTTTTTACTATTTGGCACACAAATCAAAGAAAAAAAATTGACACATAAATCAAGGCAAAAATCTGTACAACTAGACACAGATCCCGAGGTGTGCATGCAATTTTGAATTTTATTATTTTATTTTTTGGTTAGGGACGACTAGTTGGTCATCAAATTTAAGCCCACAGATCAGATGCAGCCTTAGCCACTGGTCATATGGCGATGAGGGGCTCAAATTTTTAGCCCCAGGGGCCTTTTTGCCATGACAACCATACAATCATCAATTTTAAGCCTTTGAAGTGCTAATGTCAGCACATGTCAGCATCCTAGACACCATTTTATGGGTCCATCAACATACCTGTGGTTTTTTGCTCATAACTTGAGCATACTGTGTCGAAATTGGGAAAATGAGATATTGTTGGAAATCTAGTTTTGATCTCTATCCAAATTTGGAGGTTTGAATTTTTTATTTTGCATTTTTTATGATATGTTTTACTGTCAAAGCTAGATGTTTAGTTTTGTACTCTAGGAGTTGTATCTTACACATCTGGACTCCATTTTGGAAAACAATAGATCATTGAAAATCTTATTCTATAAGCTTTGTAGTGTGGTGAGACTTTTTTTTTAGATTCTGCTCCAGACACATTTTATCTAGATTTTTGCATTTTTGCAATTTGGTGGATATCTTGGATGTTTCAGGTCTTGGGATCTCTTCCCTTTGAGGGATGGCTCACCTTAGGCTATTATTTTATTTCAGTAGTCTTCACTCTTTTTTGAGTAGTTTATACTTCACTTTTGTAGCATTTCTTTTATGCACACGCACTGACATAAAGTGCCATTCTATTGCATGTATGAGATTTTGTACATGTTCGTGCTCTATGTACTTGCACTTCATTATAAAGTGTCAGGAGGTTCTAATGTTTTCCTTTATTTTACATCAACTTTTGTCATGTGAGCATTCCTCCAACAACATTAGCCTCAGATATCTCTATATGTGTTTGTACTCTCTCTGCAGTTCATATTGGATGATCATTTCAGTGTACCTATCATTACTCCCTTGTCTTCATTATGGGGGAGTTTCTACTGTTGGTTCTACTGCTTCGTTGGTTTGATAGTGTGAGCTATGTATTCAGTATTTGATTCTATGTACTAGGTAGATGCAGTGGCTAGGTACCTATGCATTCTAGTGAGATGGATCATTTACCATATGGACACTCTTTCTTTCCTATTTTTGGACACACTCTTCTAGCTTTGATTGATCAATTCTTCAAACTTTTGGTGTTTTTATGCCATTTGTGTTTTTGAGTTCAGGTGTTTTTCTTTGTTTGCCTCCTGATTTGATTAGTGTTATTTGAGGGCACTCATGCAGATTACAATATTCTATATCTTCAACTTCAATTGTTTTCCTTTGTTTTCCTTCTAATTCAAGTAGTGTCATTTGAGGAAACTCATGCATATTACAATCTTCTCTACCTGGTCATATTTCAGTGGAGGATCTTCAGATCATCAGTTACTTCTTGACAAAGTTTGCAGCTTCTTGCTTCAGTGATGTTGTACATATTCATCCTTGTTCCTAGTTTTGGAGGCTTCTTCAGTCCTTCAGACTAGTTTTTGTCTCTTTTTAGAGAAGAGTTTTTCCCATGTGGTTTTCTCTATTTCTCTTCTTTATAGAGATTCTCTTTTGTACTTGAGTACCTGATCAGGCCTTTTTTTGTCGGGACCCATTTACTTTCAGTAGTTTTTAAGATAGGTTTTTAGCTTCTTCCAAAGTTTATCTTAAGGGGGGGTGTTAGAGTAATAAAGTGTTTTCTTATTAATTAAATCATGTTTGATTTAATTACTAAGTCACTTATTATCTCTTTATGCTTAATCTAAACTTTAGGCATATAATAATTAATTGATTTATTAATTATTATTGTGCAACCTATGTTTTACCTTTTTAGGTTTTCAGATCTCCTTTAATAAGGATTGATCTCCTCTTATTTTTATAAATTTGTGATAACTTTTGTAACAAATTGTGTAACACATTATTTATTATTGAATTGCAACTTTTGTTTTTGCACATCAAGAATGATTTCTCCTCTCTCATGGATCAATGCATTCAAGCCTCCATAGCTTCTTGCTTCTTCTCTCTCTTTCCGTGACAGGTGTTTGCATGCAGGTGTTCTTTAGAGCTATGGATTGTTTACTCATCAATTCCAATATTATTGTCACAACTGCATGAAAATATAGTAAAATAATTTATTTTATTATTTTCTTCATTAGATATCCATACAAAATCATTCATACTTCTTCCACACATACACAAATGAATCATGCAAGACAAATTTAACCTCATCCATTCCTTGCAAATGACCACAACTAATTCAAACTATCCATTATCCTAAGATATGCACTTTTTACAAAGAGACTGAAGCCCATTGATCTTATTCATGAGCATGTCCTCCATTTTGAGTTTCCACAACTCAAAATTTCTTCCATTAAACTTATCCATCTCATCTCATGTGGATGTCCTTTTCATCTTCTTGCAACAAGATTTTGAAAATACTTTACAAAGTCTCTCACTCAAACTTAGACACATATTAAAAACCCCATTACTCAACAATGGAGACAAAACTAGCTAGGCATTGTTACCAACTAAAAGCAATCTAAGGTTTTGAAAATGCTTCCTAACACTAATCTAGTGAGGGGGATCTAGTAAAATTTTTCCTTATATATCTTAACTATTATAGAATCAAAAACACATCCACAAGGACATAATAACATACATAAAGATTATACTAGAGAACACATGATATATCATCAGGAAAACCCTTCTAGGAGGAAAACCCCACACTCAAAAGAATTGTACTTTTTATTATAGAAATGAAAATTATAATACAATTTAGTAGTACACAACTTTAACATGAGTCTTCAACCAAAAATCAATTCCAACAACATAACACTTCACCCGCATTACATTATATTTTTGATTCATACTCTCCAAGGCTACCTTTTTATATAGAAATACAACACAAGAGGTAGCTTTTCAATGAAGATACAAAATGGGGTCATGTATAACATTTGGTCTAATTTTTCAACTATTAAAACATGCACAAATGACACATGTACCTCTTCAAATTAATCCTCATTCAAACCTCCCATGTTGGACATCTATAATTTAGTGTTTTAAGCTATGAAAATGACTCTTACACATCTTATAGTTGTCAAGAGAATCTATCATAAATATTGTCATAAATTATAACTAACATCGTTAAGAGAATCTATCATAAGCTAAATATTAATAACATATTCTCTTAAAGCTCATCATAACTCA
Source organism: Chamaecyparis obtusa (assembly GCA_027943335.1). Lineage (NCBI taxonomy): Eukaryota > Viridiplantae > Streptophyta > Pinopsida > Cupressales > Cupressaceae > Chamaecyparis > Chamaecyparis obtusa. The sequence goes on from BSBK01003025.1 coordinate 257,966, forward strand.
AACTAGGCACCCACCTTCTCTATGCAAAAGATATCTTCTGCCAAATTTTTCATTGGTTGATAGTTTTTAAGATTCTCAAACTAGGATGCCTACATTCACATGTGTAAAATATGTGTCATATATTTATTGCCAAGTAGTATGGCACCAAGCTTATGGGTCCCACTAGATGACTTAACATTCATAGACAATTGATTGATTAAAATAATAAATAAATGCAACAAAAACAATGTTAGAATTTGAAAAGGTTGAGACACCTTAATCCCAAGAATATTAAGTAGATAATTGCAACTGTGTATGAGCATGTATGATATTTCTAAATGTCTTTGGATTTTTCCAAGGCCTCCATTTCTGGTGACTATTATAATAAATTTATTATATCTGATCTTTTATCTCTTGATCTTGTGATCAAGTAATTGAATATTTTTTTTAGGTATCTCCATATTCATCCTAGTAATTTATTGAAATACAATGTAATGAGAAGTTATTTTATGTTAGTGTTAAAAGGAACTAAGAGGGGGGAGGGGGGGTGAATCAATGCAACCATAGATCTTAAAACCTTCTTCACCAATTTCTAAATTAACCAACATGCACGTGATATAAGAACATAAAAGAAAAGAAAATGAAATATTCACAACATGCAACAAAAAATCACCAATATTTTTCTCATGGAAACCCTTGATTAGAGGGAAAAACCATAGTGGGAATTAGTACACATGAAATATCACCAATGTAGCAATAATATTTTTCCTGTTAAAGGAACTACATCACCCTATTAAGGGCATACCCAATTAATAGTATCTATATCCTTGTTAAAAGTTATTACAAAAGCCCTATTAGGAGATACCCGGTTAAGGGAATTAGAAACTCCTTCTAAGAGTCACCTAGTTAAAGGATTTAATCTTCAGACCTGTTAGGATCCTTCTCACCCTATTAGGAGTGACACTGTTAAGGGATTTAGACCACAAACCTATTAGGATTTTCCTTGAGTAGAAACTCAAATGATTTTTTGAAAGTAGCACTCACGACTTGATAGATTCATTGATGTTCTACTCAATGTGTTTCTCTGAGAATACTCTAACACTTCTACATTAACTTTTCAAATCACCTTTATGCACCACAACCCCTCATATTATGATTTACGTGTTAGAATAATTTCAGTCCCTAAGATTATTTAGAGAGGGGGTGAATCAGTAATCTACTAACATTTACACAAATATGATCTAATAAAACTTATCCTTCAAATCCTCACCACATGCATGGAATAAGTAACCTTTACTTGTGGTAAAATATACACCAAGAAATAAGCATTCACATAAATTCAACACATAACACCAGTATTTTTATTGTGGAAACCCAACTTAGTTGAAACCATGGTAGGGATGACACCCAATAAGAAAAATGCAGTCTTTTGGAGCACACTGGTTAAGATCTTAGCCATGTTAAAATCTTATAATAAAGTCTTCTTAAGAGTAGACACTATTAGGATCCACCCAAAGTTACGAGTAGCCTTGTAAGAGGACTTTAGAAACTAGGTAAAGTGCCACCCTGTGAAAGGATTTTACAAAAATATCTATTAGGATCTACCTGGTTAAGGGATTTTGACCTGCCATAACTCTTAGGAAACAACAACTAAAAATTGATCTAAGAACTTGTAACACTTCTCTTCTACTTATACAAATATGGTTTAAGCTCAATCTTCGCTTCTCATGCACAACATAAAAATATTTTAATTGCACACCTTCCTTGGCGATATTTTTGTTTCTCACACTCAAGAATATATTATAAAATGATATAAATACATTTACAATAATTAGCGAATATAATAATCATCATTCTCCTTGAACATCTAGTATGCAACATGAATAGTAGCACGAGGAATACTATTCATTCTACTACAATGGTAAAATTTTTATCCTATTACCATCGCATCAAAATTCACCTCTGGATCAACAATGTTATTGACGGTCATTGCCCATTTATCCTATTTTGATCCAGTTAGCCAAGTGACTTCATCCTGAGGTATAGACCTCAACACCACTACATGTTTGGTTGTAGAAAAATCTCTATTTGCATGAATAGCTTCCTTTGTAAACTTATGTGGTTGGTCAAACCACATGAACTTATTATGCTTTATGCTAAGAACATATATGACTTTCTCATCATCAAAATTTGTGGGAAAATTGATTACATACTCAAAACCATTATCTAAAACCCTCTTATGTTCATATTTTAGCAGAAGATTATAACAAAGATTCTCATATTTCTAAAAAATGACTAAAGAACCCAAATACTCTCATTTTCAATGGATGTATGCTCTAATGTATTCGATATGAAGCACATCATAGGTCATGCTAGATAGGGAACCCACTAGATCATCCTTAGTTGACTTAAATGGATGTCTCTTGAATTCTAGTCTAGGCCTCTCAATAATATCAATTACTAAAGGTGTATACATCTCAAAAATAATAGATTCAGTTTATAAATTTGGATAAATACCTTTTAGATTTCCATAACTAAGGTTTTTGTCAAACAAACTTGAACACCATTTGATTTCCTTCACAAGATCTTAGCAAACATGCCTTCTGATCACCTTGATTACTAATAAATACTCAACTATTAGTTATGTCTCTTTATTACTGCTCTTTGAACACATAATTTGCAAAAAAGAGACATAAAAAACCTTTTATCTTTCATCGCTTACCAAAATTAAATGCTCACTAGTTGAACATAACCATACACCATTCACTTAAAAAATCTAACTTGTGATACTATGAAACTTTATGTTAATCATAAAAACTTCACATAAAAACTATTATGCATTTGAATATACAAATAAAACTTACCACACACATTTCTAGGGGGGCCAAAAATAGATCTAACAATCTTTGGTCCCCCTAATCCATAAATAGGCTTAGTTAGCTTATGAGTTCAACACACCTGGTGAAGATGTGGACCCTTCTGATGGTTTACTATTACTATTTTTCATCCAAATTTTATTCATCTTCCTTTTTCTCTTTTCTATTATTGCTTGACCTATAAAACCTTGCAATGTGTCCAATCTTGTGATAGTGAAAACATGTCATTTAGTTTATCTCCAAGGTCCAACATTACCTCTAGCAGTCATCATTACATAGTTAATTGATATTTGACCATAATTATAATAATGTGAGCATGTAACATTCAACCAGTTCTCATTCTATGAATAACTTTTCTAGTTCACGGGTATGTGCAAGATCACGAGGGGCCAAAAAGTGGCGATGTGAAAAATATTCACTTTTCACTCATCCAAAAGCGCATGAAAATGCTTGTTGACTTTTTAGTAGGCTTGGGTGTTAGTACACTTGGGAAAACTTGGCACCAAAGCACAGGCCTAATCGGGTACCCGATACAATATCGGGTACCCAATATGATATCAAGTACCTGATAACTATGGCATAAATCTGAAACCTGCGAGCCCTTTTCTTCATTTCTTTCTGCATTTTTTCTTGCTAAAATGGCTTGATATATCATATACCCGATATATTTTCAGGTATCTGATTTTGGCAACAACAAATTCAACTCCCCAGCATCTTCGGTAAGTAAATTATTTGTATATTTTAATTATTTTATTTCATTTTCATGCTAAATGTAGCTTTTTTTGTTGAAATAGGGTTTTGTATTTATATTTGTAATAATATATGAAATCAGATTGAAATTTAGATTTGTTTTTTATTTAATCAAGCATGGCTGACAACAATGAAGAAAATAACCCTCCTGCACCAAATAATGATCCCAAAAACAATCCCCCGTATTTAAACCCTAAATCTTTACAAGATTTGATACAAGAAAATTTGAACACAATACGAGGTTTCCAAAACACGTATCAAAATATACCTACATTAGGTACCATGCTTGCCACACTAAATACAATTGTTGCAAATATTGACACACTCACGCAACAACATAATGTTGCTCTTCATTGGTGTAATGATATGCATGCCCAATTTGATGATGGGCTTGACCATTATGGGATTGCAACCCTTAATATAAGGAAGATATAGCCACCCTTTTTGTTGATCCTAAAACTGGAATACCAGTTGACCCCCAAAAGCCCAAATTATCAATAAAATGGTGCACAAATGAAGCAATGCACACAAAATTTTGGGATTTCTAGTGGATGGTTTTTGATAAACCACCCCATAGCAATTTGAAGGTCCCATTTTATTTCATAAAAAAATTGTATGCTAAGTTTTTGCTTGGTCACCATGTTGATTATTGGAGTATGAGGCCCAACATGGGCATAGGCGGAGGAGCTCCTCAGACTAGGCCATTTGCCCAATGCAAAAAGGCTACTACCTTTGTCCCCTCCACCGATGTCGCACCCCCTCCTCTAGTGCAGCATCTCGATATCATTGTAAAGGCTTCCACATAGACTATTAGGGCCATTCATTTACTAAGTGATCGGTTGATCACGCAGACCAGGTCAGTGTTTCTTCCTGGTGTGGATGATGCTGGCGCATCAACATCTTGTCAGAGTTCACATGTATGCGAGTCCCATATTTACATTATATGCAAGAATATGTGCCTCAGACCGCTTACGGATGCTGATATATATCAGTTACATGTTATTGATGAGGAGGATATAAGAGACATAGCTACAAAGGCTACAACACTTCATGGAGCATCTACATCTCATGAGAGTGCTCAGGAGGTGTACGCAGAGCCATTGACTCCTATTGATACGGTAAGAGTAAACATTATAAATAAATTTGTCACATGACTTATTTAAGTTAAAAATAATTAGTTATTTAAGATTAGTTTTAATGATTGCATGCACTTATGTATATATATTTTTTCCATTTATGTTTAGTCAATGATATAGGGGGAGGTGAGACAGGTGGATGAGTCCACACTTTAGGCCATTTCATTTGGCCTTGATGACTATATGGTATATTATAAATTATGTACCCATTAGTTTTTTTTATATCATTTGTTGTACATGCTTAAATCTCTATCAATTAGAGCAATACAATTCATACATTTACTAATATATTGTCATCTTATTGTGTTCTTGCAGGCTACAACCGATGTTAGTGGGGGGCATGAGGGGGTTCCTTCATCAGGTGTCGACAAAGGAAAGGTAGTTAATTGTTTAAGATTAATTATGCATGCATATGTATTCCACTTGTGTGTAGTAATAAATATTTTACTTGCACTTTATTATATAGGGTGTGGCTATTGATGATGTCCCAACACCGGTTCGGGAGTGTAGGATTATAGGCATCTCGATTTGGAGTGATAGCCTGATTGTACATAGACTTTTACATATTGTTATTTGTATTTTGTAACCAGGGTTGCTATGATGAAGTACATTGATATATAATTGACAATCTTTTTACTCTCATAGTTTATTCCGACTATGAGGGAGGGCCCATGAGAATCTTTCATATCTTTGTTGACCCAGCCCACTATTCTAGACGAGGGATCACCAGATGTAAGTTTTAATTTTAGTTCAATCAATTTATAATTTTATTATGCTATCATCCTATTTTGTAGATTTATTACTCTATGTTGCACCACTCTACTAATCTCATTATTGCAAATATATATTTATAGGTCAGAGTTGGTATTGCTGGCATGGTCCCTTCGCTAGCCAGGACTTATGCTAGGACACCTGATCGTGGTAGGCGATTGAGAGACTAGGTACAAATATTTGTATTCAGTTATAATTTTAATTAAATTAGTGTTTGAATTATGAATTTTATATATATATATATATATATATATATATATATATATATATATATATATATATATATATATATATATATATATATATATATATATATATATATATATATATATATATATATATATATATATATATATATATATATATATATATATATATATATATATATATATATATATATATATATATATGTATGTATGTACAAATCATATAAAGTAAGCAATCTAACTTGGGTTTGAACTCATTTTTTATGCAGGATCAATCAGAGCCCGACACTTCTCAAAGAGGCTACATTTTGATGATCCCCCTAGGACATAGGATGTAGTTTTAGTTTTGTGGTCATTTAGAGATGCCACTTGGCACATTTTGAGATGGCATATATGGCACATTGTACACCTTAAAACATTGATTTTGTAGACATTTTGAAATGGCATGTGCCATATTTGTATATGGAGATACTTTTGATACATTTGATACTTTGTATATATAGAACATGTTCATTTATATGTTATATTTGCGTCATCTTTTGTATATACATATTTATTATTGATATTTATGGAATTGAATGGTGAAGTTATATCTTGACTATGATTATCATTATGATTTAAATTATATCTTGTTGAAGTTACATTTATTTTTCTTTACTCTAGAATACCCTATTCATGGAGCTTATTATGTTTGAGGTTTAACTTCTATAGATTTCCTAGATTTCTGGTGCTTAACTTTCCCTGTGCCTGAGACAATGCTGAGGCCATCAGTACCGATATTGAAGATCATTTCTCTGCAAAACAAAAACCATTCCATCTGCTCTTCATCACTAAATTAAAACTTCAATCGCTGCTAATATGAGAGTTTCATTTACCACTTCTATGAATTTTCTTATACAAATTCTATACCATCAATTATGTCACTATTTTTCATTGTGTGCGCATTCAATCTCATACTTTCATTGCTAATTTCATATATTATCATTTTCAATGCTTTTTGTTCACACTTATAATAATTTTAACTACTGGCAATAATGTTTCAATATCATCATGTATGCAGGAGTCTTCATTTCATGCTATAAAAAATCTCCTTTATCATATAAGCTTATGGTCTTCATTTCCAATCTTCGATATTACCATTGATATATATGACATGTGACTATTGACTTTTTCATTGTGTATAATATACAATTGCTTGCACAACATGATATCCCTCAGACTTACAAAAACACATCTCTTGAATATATCATCTCTCAAATGTTCATTTAATGATTTTAATACTGCCTTCAAACTATGCTCAGCACTGTGTATATTTATTTTTTATTACTGCATGGCTCCTTTGAATGTCTTCATATGCATATGTTTAATCAATCTTTAACTCATGTTGTGTTCATTTCATTTGATGAAGTTGTTGCTTCAAGGGTTGATTATTGTTGACTGGACATTCATGATGAGTTTCACTTTACTGCCTCTTGTAATATTCTTTCAAATAATATGTTTATTGTCATCTTTGTAATATGCTGCAGTTGTTAACATCTATGAGGAAATGAAATTTATTTGGGTTGAATTTGATCATTAATTGCTGGTGTGTATAATTCACTCCATTTGAATGCTGATATGATGCTTAATGTTCCAATGTTGCCAAGTTGCATAGTTGTCGACGTATTTATTCAATAGTCTTTGCTATCTATCTTAGTTTTTATCTCCACTTAATAGTATGTGTTCGTATATCTTGTGAGCAACCAAAAAACCTTCAATGACATCAATGATAACCTTATCAAATCTCCAACATTATTTCTCAAATGGAGGCCCTAATTTTTGTAAAAAATTAAGGCTCCATTAGGCGGAATGAGGTTGTCACTGGCATTTACCCAGCCAACCAAAGCTGATGGAGTAGACAGTTTAATGCAATGTTAGACAGTTTGAAAGATACGCTACTGAGCCACTTTCAACTGACCCTCACTGCAAGTTTTGGCATCGACTAAGATCACTTTTCTAAATGCAAATAAAGTCAAATCACCAAAAATTGAAAGAGGTTATTGTAGACCTTGGAAACACGATCCCATAGCCCCTAACAGTTTGTCAATACCTCTCATGGGGTCCAAGATATGAGCCACATAAGATCAATGCCCAATCGTGCTTAGTGCACCTTGGGGTCACTTAGGTCGAGCGTGGTTGCAAGCATTCCTGTGACTTTGTGGGTGGAATGGGGTTGTCACTAGCATTTACCTAGCCAACCAAAGCTGAGGGAGTAGACAGTTCAATGCTAGGTCAGACGGTTTGAAAGATACACCACTGAGCCGCTTTCAACTGACCCTCACTACAAGTTTTGGCATTGACTGAGATCGCCTTGCCAAATGCAAATGAAGTCAAATTGCCCAAAACCAAGAGAGGTTATTGTAGACCTTGGAAACATGATCTTGTAGCACCTAATAGTTTGTTGATACCTCTGACAAGGTCCAAGATACAAGCCCCAAAAGATCGCTGCCCAATCATGCTTAGTGCACTTTGGGGTCACTTGGGTCGAGCATGGTTGCGAACGTTCTAGTGACTCTGTGGGAAGAATGGGGTTGTCATTGGTGTTTACCCAGCCAACCAGAGCTGATGGAGTAGATGGTTTGATGCCAGGTCAGATGGTTTGAAAGATACACTGCTGAGCCACTTTCAACTGACCATCACTAAAAGTTTTGGCATCGACTGAGATCGCCTTGCCAAATGCAAATGAAGTTGAATCACCCAAAACTGAGAGAGGTTATTGTAGACCTTAGAAACATGATCCTGTAGACATTGATAGTTTGTTGATACCTCTCATGAACTCTAAGATATGAGCCAAGGAAGATCGCTACCCAATCGTGCTTAGTGCACATTGGGGTCACTTAGGTCAAGCGTGGTCGCGAGCGTTCCAGTGATTGCATGGGTGGAAAGGGGTTGTCACTAGCATTTACCTGGCCAAATGAAGCTAATGGAGTAGATGGTTTGATCCAATGTCAGACACTTTGAAAGATACGCTACTGAGCCACTTTCAACTGACCCTCATTGCAAGTTTTTACATCGACTGAGATCGCCTTTCCAAATGCAAACGAAGTCGAATCACCCAAAATTGAGAGAGGTTATTGTATACCTTGAAAAAAAAATCCCATAGCACCTGACAATTTGTTGATACCTTTCATGAGGTCTGAGATACAAGCCCCAAAAGATCACTGCCCAATCATGCTTAGTGCACCTTGGGGTCACTTGGGTTGAGCATGGTCATGAGTGTTCCAGTGACTCTATGGGTAGAATAGGGTTGTCACTAGCATTTACCTAGATAGCTAGAGCTAATGGAGTAGAAGGTTTAATGCAAGGTCAGACGGTTTGAAAGATACACTGCTGAGCCACTTTCAACTGACCCTTACTGCAAGTTTTGGCATCGACTGAGATCGCCCTGCCAAATGCAAATGAAGTCAAATCGCCCAAAATCAAGAGAGGTTATTGTAGACCATGAAAACATGATCCCATAGCACCTGATGGTTTGTTGATACCTCTGACGAGGTCTAAGATACGAGCCCGAGGAGATCACTACCCAATCATGCTTAGTGCACCTTGGGGTCACTTGGGTCAAGCATGGTCGTGAGTGTTCTGGTGACTCTATGGGTAGAACGGGGTTGTCATTGGTGTTTACCCAACTAATCGGAGCTAATGGAGTAGATAGTTTGATACCAGGTTAGATGGTTTGAAAGATACGCTGCTAAGCCACTTTTAATTGACCCTCACTACAAGTTTTAGCATCAACTAAGATCACCTTGCCAAGTACAAACAAAGTTGAATCACCCAAAATTGAGAGAGGTTATTGTAGACCTCAGAAACATAATCTTGTAGCCCCTAATATTTTGTCGATACCTCTCATGAGCTCTGACATATGAGCCATGGAAGATCATTTCCCAATCATGCTTAGTGCACCTTGGGGTCACTTGGGTCAAGTGTGGTCGCGAGTGTTCTGGAGACTATGTGGGTAGAATGGGATTGTCACTAGCATTTACCCAGCCAACCAGAGCTGATGGAGTAGACTATTCAATGCAATGTTAGACAGTTTGAAAGATACATTGCTGGGCCGCTTAAAACTGATCCTCACGGCAAGTTCTGGCATCAACTGAGATTGCCTTGCCAAATGCAAACGAAGTCAAATTGCCCAAAACTGAGAAAGGTTATTATAGAACTTGAAAAAATGATCTTTTGGCACCTTATGGTTTGTCAATACCTCTCACGAGGTCCAAGATACAATCCTTGAAAGATGGCTGCCCAATCATTCTTAGTGCACCTTGGGGTCACTTGGGTCGAGCATGGTCATGAGCATTTCGGTGACTCTATGGGTAGAATAGGGTTGTCATTGGCATTTACCTAGCCAACTGGAGTTGATGGAGTAGACAGTTTGATGCCAAGTCAGATGGTTTGAAAGATATGCTGCTGAGCCGCTTTCAACTGACCCTCACTACAAGTTTTGGCATCAATTAAGATCGCCTTGCCAAATGCAAACGAAGTTGAATCACTCAAAATTGAGAGAGGTTATTGTAGACCTCAAAAACATGATCTCATAGCACCTAAAAATTTGTCAATACCTTTGATGAGGTCTAAGATACAAGCCCTAGAAGATCACTACCCAATTGTGCTTTGTGCACCTTGGGGTCACTTGGGTCGAGCATGGTCGTGAGTGTTCTGATGACTCTATGGGTAGAAACAGGTTGTCATTGATGTTTAACCAGCCAACCAGAGCCAATGGAGCAGACGGTTCGATGCCATGTCTAACGATTTGAAAGATACGCTACTAAGCCACTTTCAATTGACCCTCACTACAAGTTTTGACATCAACTAAGATTGCCTTGCCAAATGCAAATGAAATTGAACTACCCAAAATTGAGAGAGGTTATTGTAGACCTTAGAAACATGATCTTGTAGCCCTTGATAGTTTTTCAATACCTCTCACAAGCTTTGAGATATGAGCCACAGAGGATCACTTCCCAATCATGCTTAGTGCACCTTGGGGTCACTTGGGTCAAGCGTGGTCGTGAGCGTTCTGTTGACTGCATGGGTAGAATGGGGTTGTCACTAGTGTTTACCTGACCAACCAGAGCTAATGGAGTAGACTGTTTGATGCAATGTCAGACAGTTTGAAAGATACACTGTTGAGTTGCTTTCAACTAACCCTCATTGCAAGTTTTGACATCGACTAAGATCACCTTGCCAAATGCAAACAAAATCGAATCAGCCAAAACTAAAAGAGGTTATTGTAGACCTTGAAAACATGATCCTGTAGCACCTAACAGTTTGTCGATACCTCTCACAAGGTCTGAGATATGAGCCCTGAAAGATCACTGCCCAATCATGCTTAGTGCACCTTGGGGTCACTTGGGTTGAGCATGGCCGCGAGCATTCCGGTGACTCTGTGGGTAGAATAGGGTTGTCATTGGAGTTTACCTGGCTAACTAGAGCTGATGGAGGAGACGGTTTGATGCTAGGTCAGACAGTTTGAAAGATATGCTGATGACCCACTTTCAACTAACACTCACTGCAAGTTTTGGCATCGACTGAGATCGCCTTGCCAAATGCAAACAAAGTTGAATCGCCCAAAGTGAAGAGAGGTTATTATAGACCTAAAAAAAATGATCCCATAGCACCTAATAATTTGTTGATACCTCTCATGAGATTTGAGATACAAGCCCCAGAAGATCACTGCCCAATCATGCTTAGTGCACCTTGGGGTCACGTGGGTCGAGCATGGTCGCGAGCATTCCGATGACTCTATGGGAAGAATGGGGTTGTCATTAGCATTTACCTAGCCAAATAGAGTTGATGGAGTAGATAGTTCGATGCCAAGTTGGATTGTTTGAAAGATACACTGCTGAGCCACTTTCAACGGACCCTCATTGCAAGTTTTGGCATCGACTGAGATCGCCTTGCCAAATGCAAACAAAGTTGAATTGCCCAAAAATGAGAGAGGTTATTATAGAACTTGAAAACATGATCTCGTAGCCTCTAATGGTTTGTTGATACCTCTCACGAGATCTGAGATACAAGCCACGGAAGATCGTTGCCCAATCATGCGTAGTGCACCTTGGGGTCACTTGGGTCAAGCGTGGTCACGAGCGTTTCGGTGACTCTATGGGTGGAATGGGGTTGTCAGTAGCATTTACCTGGCTAGTCAAACTGATGGAGTAGATAGTTTGATGTCAGGTCAGACAGTTTGAAAGATATGCTGCTAAGCCGCTTTCAACTAACCCTCACTACAAGTTTTGGTATCGACTGAGATCACCTTGGCAAATGCAAATGAAGTTGAATCACCCAAAACTGAGAGAGGTTATTGTAGAACTCAGAAAAACAATCCCATAGCTCCTAATAGTTTGTCGATAACTCTCATGAGGTCTGAGATATGAGCCATAGAAGATCACTGCTAGTTTGAAAGATACGTTGCTAAGCCACTTTCAACTGACTGTTAGTGGTATGTTTGAAATTTTAATTGTGAAATTAATCATGATTAAGCTAGTGAAATTTGAACTGTGGAGCTTATTATGTTTGAGGTTTAACTTTTATAGATTTTTTGAAATGATAAAAAATAATATCCTTAAAGCATTAGAAACAACAATCAAACATGTAAGAATTCAAACCATGCAAATGACATAAGTATATGACATGTAAGATCCCTTCTTGGCACTATTGGCCACCCATACATGATTTTGGTCATAAGTCCTTATCAAGAGTTTTAGGACATTTAACTTTTAAATCAAATTGATTGTTACAAATTGTCATTATAGGCTTCAAAAGATCTCAATTAACAATCAAGGATAGTTTTGTCCTTCTATCTTTGATTGGATCCATGGTGACTATAGGCATCTTCATAGGTTCCCCTACACAAGTTACAATCCACATACAAAACCAAGTTTATTGACTCAAAATACAATCTAAGAAAGGTGAAATTAATGTATTGAAATTAACCTTAACGAACTTAGAAAACAATGCACTAAGTTAACTTATTACCTAGTCAAGTGTTCTTGAATGGTCATCTCTTTGCTTCCGGGTCTCCAATAGTGCTTAATGATCAGTAGTACTAATATTCCAAAGTTCTTTTGTCTTTGGTCTTCCTTGATGCTTTGACAACTTGACATTTGTTGCTATAACAAGGTGTGTATACATGAGAATAGTTTTGTGTTTCTCATAGTCTTCAAATGCGGGAACTCCATTCTTTCTAATCATGTATGTTCATAGCCATGTTCCCACAACAACAACTAAACTAGTAGGATATGTGAACCCATCACCATCTATCATCGGTTGTACAAGCTTCTAGTTACCTTGTACACAACATGCTAACCAATAATCTGACCTCTCATCATTCCCCTGTGGTGCAACCAATGCAAAAACATCTCCTGGCTTTAGAAGATCTGAAAGATGGTCATAGTCAGCTGAAGTGTCCATTTCATCATTTCTCATAGAGAGTGTTAAAGATAAAGGAGTCAGATACTTTGGAACCCATGTATCCACCCACTCACTTGACTTGCAATGATCCCAATCATATTGAAAACACATGGGGCAAAAACAAGCCAACTCTCATGTCCAAATGGTCCATGTACTACTATTGGAGCTTTGGAATGAGTGCATTTTGAAGAGTCTTTCACTATTTGACAATCCAATCTATCTCCTGTAGTTCCCTCCTCAACCAACCAAAAGAATCTATGCACTGTATAATTAAGAGCCCCCTTGTGACAATGCTAAAGTACACCAATCAACAATAGAACAAGCATCAAGAGTACAACACCTGAAATGCTCAATTGCTCCTTAACTAGAGCTCTCTTCACACATGTACCTACTCTATCATGCTCCCCTTTCCCATGCCCTGATTGAAAAAAACTCCAAATATAAGGTACACCTCTCTCCACATGCATTCTACACAACCAATAAAAGATTATGGCATTCTTAAATTGATCGGTGCAATTATCTAACCAAATGAGATGCCTATCCATAGCAATACCATTTTCTTGCAAGAAGTCAAAATAGTTCTGGAAATAATGTTGAACAAACTCATGAGAGTGAGACTTGTCATCGCTCATATAAAAATGGTACTCTCTGATTATCTTTTTCTCATCTTTTGTGCTATAAGGGGAATGTCTATATGTGATGTGTACAAAAATAGCAACCTGAATGGAATTGTAATATTGAGCTTGAGTTTCATTTTGGGGCTGCAATGTATAGTTCTCCGCAAAGTCTACAATGGATATAATAGTTCCAATGGGGAAAGTTTCCTTACATGTCCTAAATTGTTGATCCAACCATTGAGACCTGTGACTATGCCTTGCATACTTGTAAAAAAGATTTGTCTTGAAATTTGAGATAAAATAAGCAACATTGTATTCTTTTGCAACTAACTCACATCTAGAGCCTTCACCTTCACTCTTCAATGTATATTTCACCATTTCATATACCTTTTTTTGGATGAGTGTCTTTCCAAAATTGTGTTCCAAACCCTCATGAAAACATGTTCTAAACTTGGACAAGCCACCACATTCTGAGCACTTGGCATTTAAGCAATCTTTTTTATAAAATAAACAACCATCATCTCTATGACATAAAAATTGATCTAGCAAGTCTCTTGATGATTTGGGAAGACCACTTGCACTACAATCCTGTAGCATTTCATTAGTATGCAAAGTAGAACAAATGGACTGTAATAATTCATGATGCATTGAAAACTCAATAGGATATTTGCAACAACATGTATTCTGAATCTTAAGGGGTACATAATAAAATGGCTTCAAGGATTCAAAAGACCTTTGTGATATTTTCAATGTTGGATGTGTCTCACAAAATTTTTTATACAACATTGTTTGACTTACCTCCACATAATGCCTAGGATGTGGAGTGCGGTCTCAATTGCCAACTCTCAACTTCAAGACATCCTTCACATTTGGTGACACTCTTGAGTTAGCATCCCAAAATTGTTGAATTTCATCCTCGAAAACATCTATTAGCTTCTTATCAAAACATGGAAGTCTCCCACCATAAGCCCATGTATCAATTTGAAGTGGATCATCAAGTCTTTCTCTTCTTGCAAGTGCTCTACCCAAAGTTTTACGGTCTATATTGAAGTCAACACAAGTTTGTCTCATCAAACTAGCCTTTATCAATTGATGACTTGCTAAGGAGGTTGTAATAATCCTCTGAGCAACTCTCTTGTCTTTTTCTCTGCTAGTCTTCCCAATGCTATTGAGAGCATTGAAAAGATTCTTCACAACAATGCCATTTCTCTCCATTTTCTTGTTCACATGAATCTTCAATTTGACAAGCACAGGTCTCATCCTTTTCATCGTTAACAACTGCAAAAAAATTTGACATTGCTCAACCAATGTCTTGTTTCCAAAAAATTGATCATAAAGTCTTGAAGCCCACAACCTAACGGTTCTATGTGACCTCTTTCCTTCCCAATTATTCATAATGTTCTCCTCAATTTCAATTAACCATTTAGGTCTTCCTGAAAGCCCTAAATTTGAAGTTTGATTATATTTATTGCAAGGGAGTTCATTTCGCATATAATTTGGAGATGTGTAATGTTCATGTGGTTCTTGTGCAACATTTTCATTCCCCAAGTCTACATTTTCAATCTCCATCTGTACATTTTCACATTCAACATCCTCTTCACTTACAACTACATTTACGGGGTCACCTTGATAAATGTTTAACATACCTTCTCTCCTTCAGTTATTTTCCTTATCTTTTTCCCTATATGCTTGAATTTCTTCATCCGTTAGCTTCCTCTTGTGTTTAGCCTATCAATGACTAATGCTTCCCATAGTGAGACAACAAGTCGACAAAAATCAAACAATGGGCCCCAAATCACATTTTTTTTCTGCAACGTGTGAAAAAAGTATAAAATCTCGTGTTTGTCTGGTCTATGGGGATAGGGAATATTTTGATCTAATATTACCTGTCCAAAATTGGGTATCCGATTCCATATTGTGTACCCGATATTTCCAAGCAGATGAAAAAAGGGCAGGAGCAAATGAAAAAAATTGAACTTTTACATATAAATTGAACTTTTACATATTATACATATATTAATATATATATATATATATATATATATATATATATATATATATATATATATATATATATATATATATAAAAGAGGCATATGATATATATAATGTATATTATATATATATATATATATATATATATGCTAATGTATTATAATATACTAATGTATTATATACTAATGTATATAATATATTAAATATATATTCTAATATATATATATATAGACACACACACACACACACACACACTAATGTAGACTAATATATTATATATAATATTACCTTTTAGCTATTTTTTTTTCTCATTTTTCTTGTATGATGCTTTTGTATACGAATTGTGGATATTCTCTGGGAAACTATCTGAGGAAGATACAATAGCTGATCTGCATCCTTTGGATCAAAAAGATGATCTGTAAAACTTAACCTAAAAATTCAGTTCTTCTAATGAAAATGTCTAATCATGTAGCAAGGTAGAGAAGCTTAGGAAAGGTGTAACAAATTCATATGCAAATATTTTTGTCCGTAATAGTATTTTCTGCATTTATTATGATATTGATCCAATTTGAAGCACCTTCGATATTTGATCGATCTCTTCCCTTTCATTTCACTTGGTTTTCTCATTTTGCATATCATAGGCCAAGATTTGACAGTGGATATGACCTTGGTACTATTGGCATTAATGATAAATTTTACCTTTTAGCTATTATTTTTTTGTAATTTTTCTTGTATGATGCTTTTGTATCAGAATTGTGGATATTCTGTGGGAAACTTCTCATTTTTTACTGTAGGATGCCTTTGCATACAAATTTTGGAGAATCTCTTGCAGAAATATGGAAATTATAATCTTCCTCCTAGAGCATACATTAATGAAGTTCTTCGTGCCTTAGCAGAGGAAGCCGGTTGGATTGTTGAAGCTTACGATACTACATACAGAAATGCGGTATGGATTTTTGGCCTAAATTTATTTCTCATTTCTTTTAGGTCTTTAAAGGTTTTCGGCTAGATCTTTGTATTAAATGTGCCTTTTACAGCCACCATAAACTCTAGCTACACAGAAATGGAGGATTTAAAGAATAGTTCACTGGACGTGGAGAAAGAGTCTTCCTAGGGGTCATGGGGATTTCCTAGGGGTCCTAGTATGCCTTATCATGTATTAGGACCCCTAGGAAGTCCCCATGACCCCTTTTGACATATTAGAACACTCAAGTGTGTCTTAAGGTGTCCTAGGACCCCTTAAGACACACTTGAGCATTATAATATGTTAAAAGGGGTCGTGGGGACTTCCTAGGGGTCCTAACATGTGATAAGGCATACTAGGACCCCTAGGGAGTACCCATGACCCCTTTTGACACATTGGAATGCTCAAGTGTGTCTTAAGGGGTCTTATGACCCCTTAAGACACACTTGAGAATTCCAATGTGTCAAAAGGGATGATAGGGACTTCCTAGGGGTCCTAATGCGAGATAAGGTGTACTAGGACCCCTAGCAAGTCCCCATGACCCCTTTTGACACATTTGAATTCTCAAGTGTATCCGAAGGGGTCCTAAGACCCCTTAAGACACACTTGAGCATTCCAATATGTCAAAAGGGCTCATGGGGACTTCCTAGGGGACACAACATGTGATAAGGTGTACTATGACCCTTAGGGAGTCCCCATGACCCCTTTTGACACATTGGAATGCTCAAGTGTGTTCGAATGGGTCATAGGAAATTATAAGACAAACTAGAGCATTCCAATGTGTCAAAAGTGGTCATGGGGACTTCCTAGGGGTCCCAACATGTGATAAGGCATACTAGGACCCCTAGGGAGTCCCCATGACCTCTTTTGACATATTTGAAAGCTCAACTATGTCTGAAGGGGTCCTAGGACCCCTTAAGACACACTTGAGCATTCTAATATGTCAAAAGGGGTCATGGGGACTTCCTAGGTGTCCTAACATGTGATAAGGCATACTAGGACCCTTAGGGAGTCCCCATGACCTCTTTTGACACATTTGAATGCTCAACTATGTCTGAAGGGGTCCTAAGACCCCTTAGGAAACACTTGAGCATTCCAATGTGTCAAAAGGTGTCATAGGGACTTCCTACGGGTCCTAACACATGATAAGATGTACTAGGACCCCTAGGGAGTCCCCATTATCTCCTTTGAGACATTTGAATGTTCAAGTGTGTCTGAAAGGGTCCTACAACCCCTTAAGACACACTCGAGCATTTTAAAGTGTCAAAAGTGGTCATTGGGTCTTCCTAGGGGTCCTAACACGTGATAAGATGTACTAGGACCCCTAGGGAGTCCCCATGACCTCTTTTGACATATTTGAATTCTCAAGTGTGTCCAAAGGGGTCCCCAAACACACTTGAGCATTCCAATATGTCAAAAGGGGTCATAGGGACTTCCTACGGGTCCTAACATGTGAAAAGACGTACTGGGACCCCTAGTGAGTCTCCATGAACCCTTTTGACACATTTGAATGTTCAAGTGTGTCCGAAGGGGTCGTAGGACCCCTTAAGACACACTTGAGCATTTCAATGTGTCAAAAGGGGTGATGGGGACTGCATAGGGTTCTTAATGCATGATAAGGCACACTAGGACCCCTAGGGAGTCCCCATGACCCATTTTGACACATTTGAATGCTCAAGTATGTCTGAAGGGATCCTAGGACCCCTTAAGACATACTTGAGCATTTCAATGTGTCAAAAGGGGTCATGGGGACTTGATAGGAGTCCTAGTATGCCTTACCATGCACTAGGACCCATACAAAGTCCCTAAGACCCCTTTTGACACATAAAAATGCTCAAGTGTGTCCGAAGGGGTCCTAGGACCCCTTAAGACACTCTTGAGCATTCAAATGTGTCAAAATGAGTCATGGGCACTTCCTAGGGGTCCTAGCATGTGATAAGGCATAGTAGGACCCCTAGGGTGTCCCCATGACCTTTTTTGACATATTTGAATGCTCAAGTGTGTCTGAAGGGGTCTTAGGACCTGTTAAGACACACTTGAGCTTTCTAATGTGTCAAAATAGGTCATGGGGAATTATTAGGGGTCCTAACGCATGATAACGCATACTAGGACCCCATACGGACTCCCCATGACCTCGTTTGACACATTTGAAAACTCAAGTGTGTTCGAAGGGGTCCTACGACTTCTTAAGACACACTTGAGCATTCCAATATGTCAAAAGGGGTCATGGAGACTTCCGAAGGTTCCTAACATGTGATAAGGTGTACTAGGACACCTAGGGAGTCCCCATGACCTCTTTTGAAACATTTAAATTCTCAAATTTTTCCGAAGGGGTCCTAAGACCCCTTAAGACACACTTGAGCATTCCAATGTGTCAAAAGGGGTCATAGGGACTTCCTAGGGGTCCTAACACATGATAAGGTGTACTAGGACCCCTAGCGAGTCCCCATGACCTCTTTTGACACATTTGAATGCTCAAGTGTGTCTGAAGGGGTCCTAGGACACCTTAAGACACACTTGAGTGTTCCAATGTGTCAAAAGGGGTCATGGGAACTTTCTAGGAGTCCTAACATGTGATAAGGCATACTAGGACCCCTAGGGAGTCCCATGATCCCTTTTGACACATTGGAATGCTCAAGTGTGTCTAAAGGGGTCCTAGGACCCCATAGGACACACTTGAGCATTCCAATGTGTCAAAATGGGTCATTGGGACTTACTAGGGATCCTAGCACATGATACGGTGCACTAGGACCACTAGGGAGTCCCCATGACCTCTTTTGACACATTTGAATACTCAAGTGTGTCTAAAAGGGTCTTAAGACCTCTTAAGACACACTTGAGCATTTCAATATGTCAAAAGGGGTCATAGGGACTTCATAGGTGTCCTCACATGTGATAAGGCATACTAGGACCCCTAGGGAGTCCCCATGACCTCTTTTGACACATTTGAATGCTCAAGTGTGTCCAAAGGGGTCCTATGACCCCTTAAGACACACTTGACCATTCCAAAGTGTCAAAAGGGTAATTGAGACTTCCTAGGGGTTCTAATGCTTGGTAAGGTGTACTAGGACCCCTAGGGAGTCCCCATGACCTCTTTTGAGACATTTGAATGATCAAGTGTGTCCGAAGGGGTCCTAAGACCCCTTAAGACAAACTTGAGCATTCCAATGTGTCAAATGGGGTCAGAGGGGACTTCCTTGGTGTCCTAACGCATGATAAGGAGTACTAGGACCCCTAGCAAGTTCCCATGACCCCTTTTGACACATTTGAATGCTAAAGTGTGTCTGAAGGGGTCCTAGGAACCCTTAAGACACACTTGAGCATTGCAATGTGCCAAAAGGGGTCATGGGGACTTCCTAAGGGTCCTAATGCGTGATAAGGCATACTAGGATAGCTAGGGAGTCCCCATGATCCTTTTTGACACATTTGAATGCTCAAGTGTGTCCGAAGGGGTCTTATAACCCCTTAGGACACACTTGAGCATTCTAATGTGTCAGAAGGGGTAATGGGGTCTCTCTAGTTGTCTTAGTATGCCTTATCACATATTAGGATTCATAGGAAGTTCCTATGACCCCTTTTGACACATTCGAATGCTCAAGTGTGTCCCAAGGGGTCCTTGGACCCCTTAAGACACACTTGAGCATTCAAATGTGTCAAAAGGGTTCATGAGGATTTCCTAGCATTCCTAGTGCATGATAAGGCATACTAGGACCCCTAGGTAGTCCCCATGACTCCTTTTGCAATATTTAAACACTCAAGTCTGTTCGAAGGGGTCCTAGGACACTTAAGACGCACTTGAGGATTCTAATGTGTCAAAAGGGGTCATGGGGACTTCCTAGGGGTCCTAACACATGATAAGATGTAGTAGGACCACTAGGAAGTCTGCATGACCTATTTTGACACATTTGAACGTTCAAGTGTCTTGGAAGGGGTCCTAGGACCCATTAAGGTACACTTGAGCATTTCAATGTGTCAAAAGGGGTCATGGGGACTTCTTAGGGGTCCTAACATGTGATAAGGTGTATTAGGACCCCTAAGGAGTCCCCATGACCTCTTTTGACACATTTGAATGCTCAAGTTTTCTCGAAGGCATCATAACACCCCTTACGACACTTGAGCATTCTAATGTGTTAAAAGGGGACATAAAGACTTCCTAAGGGTCCTAGGGCATGATAAGGCATACTAGGACCCCTAGCGAGTCCCCATGACCCCTTTTGACACATTTGAACACTCACGTGTGTTTGAATGGGTCCAAGGACCTCTTAAGACACACTTGAGCATTCCAATATGTCAAAAGGGGTCATGGGGACTTCCTAGGGGTCCTAATGTGTGACAAGGCATACTAGGACCCCTAGGGAGTCCCCATGATCCTTTTTAAGATATTGGAACACTCAACTATGTGTGAAGGGGTCCTTGGACCCCTTAAGACACACTTGAGCATTCCAATGTGTCGAAAGGGATCATAGGAACTTCCTATGAGTCCTAAAACATGATGAGAGATACTAGGACCAATAGGGAGTCCCCATGACCCCTTTTGACATATTGGAAAGCTCAAGTGTGTCTGAATGCATCCTAGGACCCCTTAAGAAAAACTTGAGTATTCCAATGTGTCAAAAGGGGTTATAGGGATTTCCTAGGGATCCTAAGGCATGATAAGACGTACTAGGACCCCTAACGAGTCCCTATGACCCCTTTTGAAAAATTTGAACACTCAAGTGTGTTCGAATGGGTCTTAAGACCCCTTAAGACACACTTGAGCAATCCAGTGTGTCAAAAGGGGTCATAAGACATACTAGGACCCATAGCGAGTCCCCATGATCCCTTTTGGCACATTTGAACTCTCAATTGTGTTTGAAGGGGACCCATGACCCCTTAAGACACACTTGAACATTCCAATGTGTCAAAAGGGTTTATGGGGACTTCCTAGGGGTCCTAACATGTGATAAGGCATAGTAGGACCCCTAGGGAGTCCCCATCACCCCTTTTAGCACATTTGAATGCTCAAGTGTATTCGAAGGGGTTCTAGGACCCCTTAAGACACACTTGAGCATTACAATGTGTCAAAAGGGGTCATTGGGACTTCCTAGGGGTCCTAACACATGATAAGGCATACTAGGAACCATAGGGAGTCCTTGTGACCCCTTTTCAAACATTGAAATGCTCAAGTGTCTCCGAAGGGGTCCTAGGACCCATTAAGACACACATGAGCATTCCAATGTGTCAAAAGGGGTCATAGGTACTTTCTACAGGTCCTAACACATGATAAGGTGTAGTAGGACCCCTAGGGAGTCCACATTACCCCTTTTGACACATTTGAATGCTCAAGTGTGTCCGAAGGGGTCCTAGGACCCCTTAAGACACACTTGAGCATTCAAATTTTTCAAAAGGGGTCATAAGGAATTCCTAAGGGGCCTAACATGTGATAAGGTGTACTAGGACACCTAGTGAGTTCCCATGACCCCTTTTGACACATTTGAATGCTCAAGTGTGTTCGAAGGGGTCCTAGGATTCCTTAAGACACACTTGAGCATTCTAATGTGTCAAAAGGGGTCATAGGGACTTCCAAGGGCTCCTAACATGTGATAAGGTGTACAAGGACCACTAGCAAGTCCCAATGAGCCCTTTTGACACATTTAAACACTTAAGTGTGTCCGTAGGGGTCTTAAGACCCCTTAAGATACATTTGAGTGTTCCAAAGAGTCAAAAGAGGTCGTTGGGACTTTGTAGGGGTCCTAACGCATGATAAGGCATACTAGGACCCCTAGGGAGTCCCGATGACCCCTTTTGACACATTGGAACACTCAATCATGTTTGAAGGGGTCCTAGGACCCTTTAAAACACACTTGAGCATTCTAATGTGTCAAAATGGGTCATAGGGACTTCCTATGGGTCCTAACACGTGATAAGGCCTAGTAGGACTCCTAACGAGTCCCCATGACCCTTTTTGACACATTTGAACACTCAAGTGTGTCCGAAGGGGTCCTAAGACCCCTTAAGACACACTTGAACATTCTAATGTGTTAAAAGGGGTCATGGGGACTTCCTAGGGGTCATAACATGTGATAAGGTGTACTAGGACCCCTTTGGAGTCCCCATGACCCCTTTTGACACATTAGAATGCTCAAGTGTACCCAAAGGGGTCGTAGGATCTTTTAAGACACACTTGAGCATTCCATTGTGTCAAAATGGGTCATGAGGAATTCCTAGAGGTCCTAACACATGCTAAGGCATACTAGGACCCCTAGGGAGTCTCCATGACCTATTTTTACACATTTGAATGCTCAAGTGTGTCCGAAGGGGTCCTAGAACTCTTTAAGACAGTTGAGTATTTGAATGTGTCAAAAGGGGTCATGGGGACTTCCTAGGGTTCATAATGTGTGATAAGGCATTCTAGGACCCCTAGGGAGTCCCATTGACCTCTTTTGACAAATTTGAATGCTCAAGTGAGTCCCAAGGGGTCCTAAGACCCCTTAAGAAACACATGAGCATTCCAAAGTGTCAAAATCAGTCATTGGGTCTTCCTAGGGGTTCACACACATGATAAGACATACTAGGACCCCTAGGGAGTCCCCATGACCTCTTTTGACACATTTGAATTCTTAAGTGTGTTCGTAGGGGTCATAATACCCCTTAAGACATACTTGAGCATTCTAATGTGTAAAAAGTGGTCATAGGGACTTTATAGTGGTTTTCACATGTGATAAGGCATACTAGGACCCCTAGCAAGACCCCGTGACCCTTTTTGACATATTTGAATGCCCAACTATGTCCAAAGGGGTCCTAGGACCCCTTAAGAGACACTTGAGCATTCCAATGTGTCAAAAGGTGGAATGGGGATTTCATAGGGGTCTTAACATGTGATAAGGCATATTAGGCACCCTAGGGAGTCCCCATGACCCCTTTTGATGCGTTTGAACACTCAAGTGTGTTTGAAGGGGACCCCTTCAAACACACTTAGGAGTTCAAATATGTCAAAAGGGGTTATGCGGACTCCCTAGGGGTCCTAGTATGCCTTATCATGCATTAGGACCCATATGAAGTCCCTAAGACCCATTTTGACACATTAGAATGCTCAAGCATGTCTGAAGGGTTGCTAGGACCCTTATAGACACTTGAACATTCCAATGTGTAAAAAGGGGTCATGAAGAATTCATAGGGGTCCTAGGGCATGATAAGGTGTACTACAACACCTATGGAGTCCCCATTACCCCTTTTGACACATTTGAAAGCTCAATTATGTCCGACGGGGTCATAGGACACCTTAAGACACACTTGAGTGTTCAAATGTGTTGAAAGGGGTCATGGAGATTTCTTAGGGGTCCTAATGTGTGATAAGGCATACTAGGACCCTGAGAGAGTCTCCATAACCTATTTTGACACATTTGAACACTCAAGTGTGTCCGAAGGTGTCCTAGGACCCCTTAAGACAAACTTGAACATTCCAATGTGTCAAAATGGGTCATGGGGACTTCCTAGGGGTCCTAAAATGTGATAAGGTGTACTAGAACCCATAGGGAGTCCCCATGACCTCTTTCGACACATTTGAATGCTAAAGTTTGTCTGAAGGGGTCTTAAGACTACTTAAGACACACTTGAGTAGTCTAATATGTCAAAAGGGGTCATAGGGACTTCCTATAGGTCCTAACGCATGATAAGGCATTCTATGACCCCTAGCGAGTCCCCATGACCCCTTTTGACACATTAGAATGCTCAAATGTGTCTGAAGGGGTCCTAGGACCCCTTAAAACACACTTGAGTATTCCAATGTTTCAAAAGGGGTCATAGGGATTTCCCAGGGGTCCTAATGTGTGAATGGGTCCTAAGACCCCTTAAAACACACTTGAACATTCCAATGTGGCAAAAGGGGTCATAGGGCCTTCTAAGGGTCATAATATGTGATAAAGTGTAATAGGACACCTTGTGAGTCCCGATTACCCCTTTTGACACATTTGAATGCTCAAGTGTATTCGAAGGGGTCCTATAATCCCTTTAGACACATTTGAGCATTTTAGTGTGTCAAAAGAGGTCATAGAGACTTTCTAGGGGACCTAACATGTGATAAGGCATACTAGGACCTCTATGGAGTCCCCATGACCCATTTTGACACATTTGAATGCTCAAATGTGTCCAAAAGGTCCTACGACCCCTTAAGACACACTTGAGGATTCTCATGTTTCAAAAGGGGTCATTGTGACTTCCTAAGGGTCCTAACACTTGATAAGGCCTACTAAGACCCCTATGGAGTCTCCATGACCCCTTTTAACACATTGGAATGCTCAAGTGTGTTTGAAGGGGTCCTAGGACCCCTTAAGACACATTTGACCATTCTAATGTGTCAAAAGGAGTCATAGGGACTTCCTAGGGGTCCTAACATGTGATAAGGCATATTAGGACCCTTAGGGAGTTCCCATGACCTATTTTGACACATTGGAATGCTTAAGTGTGATCAAAGAGGTCCGAGGACCCCTTAAAACTCACTTGAGCATTTCAATGTGTCAAAATGGGTCATAGGGACTTCTTAGGGGTTCTAATGCATGATAAGGCACACTAGGACCCCTGGTGAGTCCCCATGACCCCTTTTGAAATATTTGAACACTCAAGTGTGTCTTAAGGGGTCCTAGGACCCCTTAAGAAGTTCTTGAGTGTTCTAATGGGTCAAAAGGGGTCATGGGGACTTCTTAGGGGTCCTAACATGTGATAAGGCCTACTAGGGCCCCTAGGGAGTCCCCATGACCTCTTTTGACACATTTAAACACTTAAGTGCATCCAAAGGGATCCTAAGACCCCTTAAGACATAGTTGAGCATTCCAATGTGTCAAAAGTGGTCATAGGGACTTCCTTAATGTCCTAACGCTTGATAAGGCTTACTAGGACCCCTAGTGAGTCCTGATGACCCCTTTTGAGACATTTGAATGCTCAAATGTATCGGAAGGGGTCCTAAGACCCCTTAAGACACACTTGAGCATTCCAATGTGTCAAAAGTGGTCATGGGGACTTCCTAAGGGTCCTAACACATGATAAGGCATACTAAGAACCATAGGGAGTCCTTACAACACCTTTTGACACATTTGAATGCTCAGGTGTGTCTGTAGGGGTCCTAAGACCCCTGAAGGAAAACTTTAGCATTCTAATTTTTCAAAATGGGTCATGGGGACTTTCTAGGGGTCCTAACATGTGATAGGGTGTATTAGGACCCCTAGACAGTCCCCATGACTCCTTTTGACACATTGGAATGCTCAAGTGTGTCCAAAGGGGTCCATGGACCCCTTGGGACACACTTGAGCATTCCAATGTGTCAAAAGGGGTCATGGGGACTTCCTAAGGATCCTAATGCATTATAAGGCATACTAGGACCCCTAATGAGTTTTCATGACTTTTGACACATTTGAACACTCAAGTGTGTCCAAAGGGGTCCCAGGACCCCATAAGAATCACTTGAGCATGCCAATGTGTCAAAAGAGGTCATGGGACTTCCTAGGGGTCCTAACATGTCATAACGCATGCAAGGACCCCTAGGGAGTCCCCATGACCCCTTTTGACACATTTGAATGCTCAAGTGTGTCAGAATGGGTCCCAAGACCACTTAAGACACACTTGAGAGTTCCAATATGTCAAAAGAGGTTATGGGGACTTCCTAGGGGTCCTAATGCGTGATAAGGTATAGTAGCACCCCTAGCAAATCCCCATCACCCTTTTTAACACATTGGAAGGCTTAAGTGTGTCTAAAGGTGTCCTAGGACTCCTTAGGACACACTTGAGCATTCCAATGTGTGAAAATGAGTCACAGGGACTTCCTAGGGGTCGTAACATGTGATAAGGCATAATAAGACCCCTTGGGAGTCCCCATGACCCCTTTGACACATTTGAATGCTCAAGTGTATCAAAAGGGGAAATGAGGACTTCCTAGAGGTCCTAACATGTGATAAGGCATAGTAGGACCCCTAGGGAGTGTCCATGACTTCTTTTGACACATTTGAAGGCTCAAGTGTGTCCGAAGGGGTCCTAGGACTCGTAAGATAGAGTTAAGCATTCCAATTTGTCAAAGGAGTCATGGGGACTTCCTAGGTGTCCCAACACATGATAAGGCATACTAGGACCCCTAGGGAGTCCCCATGACCTCTTTTGACACATTTGAATTCTCAAGTGTGTCTAAAGGGGTCCTAGGACTCCTGAAGACATACTTCAGCATTATAATGTGTTAAAAGGTTCCATGGGGACTTGCTAGGGGTCCTATTGTATGATAAGGCGTACTAGGACCCCTAGGCAGTCCCCATGACCTCTTTTGACATATTTTAATGCTCAAGTATTTTCGAAGGGGTCCTAAGACCCCTTAAGAAACACTTGAGCATTTCAATGTGTCAAAAGGGGTCATAGGGGCTTCCCAGGGGTCCTAATGCATGATAAGGCCTACTAGGACCCCTAGACAGTTCTGATGATCTCTTTTGACACATTTGAATGCTCAAGTGTGTCCAAAAGGGTTCTGGGACCCCTTAAGACACACTAGTACACCTAGGGAGTCCCCATGATTTCCTAGGGGTTTTAATAGGTGATAAGATGAACTACAACCCCTAGCATGTCCCCTTGATCCCTTTTCACACATTTGAACTCTCAAGTGTCTGAAGGGGTCATAAGACTCCTTAAGACACACTTGAGCATTCCAATGTGCCAAAAGGGGTAATGGGGACTTCATAGGGGTCTTAACCCATGATAAGGCATATTAGGTACCCTAGTGAGTCCCCATGACCCCTTTTGACACATTTGAAATCTCAAGTGTGTCTGAAGGGGTCCTAGGACTCCTTCAGACACACTTGAGAGTTAAAATTTGTCAAAAGGGGTCATGGGGACTCCCTAGGGGTCCTAGTACACTTTATCATATATTAGGACCTATAGGAATTTCCTAAGACCCCTTTTGACACATTGAAATGCTCAAGTGTGTCTAAAGGGGTCTTAGGACCCCTTAAGACACACTTGAGTGTTCGAATGTGTCAAAAGGGATCATGGGGACTTCCTAGGGGTCCTAACGAGTGATAAGGTGTACTAGGACCCCTAGTGAGTCCTCATGACCCCTTTTGACACATTTGAATGCTCAAGTGTATCCAAAGGTGTCATAGGGCTCCTTAAGACACAATTGACAGTTCTAATGTGTCAAAAGGGGTCATGGGGACTCATAGGGGTCCTAATGCATGATAAGGAGTACTAGAACCCCTTAAAAAACACTTGAGCATTCCAATGTGTCAAAAGGGGTCATAGGGACTTCTTAGGAGTCCTAATGCATGATAAGGAGTACTAGGTAACCTAGGGAGTCCCCATGACCTCTTTTGATACATGTGAATGCTCAAGTGTATTCGAAGGGGTTCTAGTACCCCTTAAGACACACTTGAGCATTCCAAAGTGTCAAAAGGGGTAATTGGGTCTTCCTAAGGGACCTAACGCATAATAAGACATACTATTTCCCCTAGGGAGTTCCCATCACCTCTTTTGACATATTTGATTTCTTAAGTGTGTCCAAAGAGGTCATAAGGCCTCTTAAGACACACTTGAGCATTCCAATGTGTCAAAAGGGGTCATGGGACTCCCTTGTGGTCATGGGGACTCTCTAGGGGTCCTAGTATGCTTTATCACACGTTAGGAACCATAGGAAGTCCCTAAGATCCATTTTGACACATTGGAATGCTCAAGTGTGTCCAGAGAGGTCATGGACACCTTAAGACACACTTGAGTATTCCAATGTGTCAAATGGGGTCATGGGGAATTCTTACAGGTCCTAGCAAGTGATAAGGCCTACTAAGACTAGAAGAGAGTCTCCATGACCCTTTTTGATATATTGAAACACTCAAGTGTGTCTGAAGGGGTCCTAGGACCGCATAAGACACACTTGAGCATCTGAATGTGTCAAAAGGGGTCATGAGGACTACCTAGGGATCATAACATGTGATAAGGCATACTAGGAACCCTAGGGAGTCCCCATGACCTATTTTGACATAGTTGAACACTCAAGTGTGTCCGAAAGGGTCCTGAGACCCCTTAAGACACACTTGAACATTCTACTATGTCAAAAGGGGTCATGGAGACATCCTATGGGTCCTCACATGTGATAAAGTGTATGAGGACCCCTATGGAATCCTCATCACATCTTTTAACACATTTGAATGCTCAAGTTTGTCTGAAAGGGTCCTAAGACCCCTTAAGACAATCTTGAGCATTCCAATGTATCAAAAGGGGTCATAGGGACTTCTTAAGGATTCTAACACATGATTAGGTGTACTAGGACCCCTAGCGAGTCCCCATGACATATTTTGACATATTTGAACCTTCAAGTGTGTCCAAAGGGGTCCTAAGACCCCTTAAGATAAACTTGAGTCTTCCAATGTGTCAAAAGGGGTCCTGGGGACTTCCTAGGGGTCCTAATGCGTGATAAGGCATACTAGGACCCCTAGGGCATCCCCATGACCACATTTGAGACATGTGAACACTCAAGTGTGTCTAAAAGGGTCCTTGGACCCCTAAAGACACACTTGAGCATTGCAATGTGTCAAAAGGGGTCATTGGGACTTCCAAGGGGTCCTAATGCTTGATAATGTGTATTAGGACCTATAGGGAGTCTCCATGACCCCTTTTGACACATTGGAATGCTCAAGTGTTTCTCAAGCGGTCCTAGGACCCCTTAATACACACTTGAGAATTCCAATTAGTCAAAAGGGGTCATTGGGACTTCCTAGGGGTCCTAATGCATATTAGGACCCCTAGGGAGTCCCCATAACCCCTTTTGAGACATTTGAATGTTGAAGTGTGTTTGAAAGGGTCATAGCACACTTTAAGACACACTTGTGCATTCCAATGTGTCAAAAGTGGTCATAGAGACTTCCTAGGTGTCCTAACGCATGATAGGGCATACTAGGACCCCTAGCGAGTCCCCATGACCACTTTTGACTCATTTGAATGATAAAGTGTGTCTAAATATATCCCGAGACACATTAAAATACACTTGAGCATTCCAATGTGTTAAAAGGGGTCATAGGGACTTCCTAGGGGTCCTAGCATGTGATAAGGTGTACTAGGACCCCTAGGGAGTCCCTATGACCCCTTTTGATACATTTGAATGTTGAAGTGTCTCCAAAGCTGTCCTAGGACCCCTTAAGATACACTTGAGCATTATAATGTGTCAAAAGAGGTCATTGTGACTTCCTAAAGGTCCTAACACATGATAAGGCATACTAGGACCTGTATGGAGTCCAAATGACCACTTTTGAAACATTAGAATGCTCAAATGTGTTCGAAGGGGTCCTAGGACCCCTTAAGACACACTTGAATATTCTAATGTGTAAAAATTGGTCATAGGGACTTCCTAAGGGTCCTGATGTGTGATAAGGCATTCTAGGACCCCTAAGGAGTTTTAATGATCCCTTTTGACACATTGGAGTGCTCAGGTGTGTCTGAATGGGTGTTAGGACCCCTTACAACTCACTTGAGGATTCTAATATGTCAAAAGGGGTCATAGTGACTTCCTAGGGGTTCTAACATGTGATAAGGCGTACTAGGACCTCTAGCAAGTCCCCATGACCCTTTTTCACATATTTGAATGCTCAAGTGTGTCTGAAGGGGTCGTAGGACCCCTTAAGACACACTTGAGCATTCCAATGGGTCAAAAGGGGTCATAGGGACTTCCTAGGGTTGCTAACATGTGATAGGGTGTAATAGGACCCCTAGGGAGTCCCCATGATCTCTTTTGATACATTTGAATGCTCAAGTGTGTCTGAAGGTGTCCTAATACCCCTTAAGACACACTTGAGCTTTCCAATGTGTAAAATGGGGTCTGGGGACTTCCTAAGGGTCCTAACACGTGATAAGGCATACTAGGCCCCCTAGCATGTCCCCATGACTCCTTTTGACACATTTGAATGCTCAAGTGTGTCTGAAGGGGTTCGAGGGCCCTTTAAGACCCACTTGAGTGTTCTAATATGTCAAAAGGGTCATGGGGAATTCCTAAGGGTCCTAAAGCATGATAAGGCATTCTAGGACCCCTAGGGAGACCCCATGACCCCCTTTTGACACATTTGAATGCCCAAGTGTGTCTGAAGGGGTCCTAGGACACACTTGATCATTCTAATATGTGAAAAATGGTAATGGGGACTCTCTAGGGGTCCTAGTATGCCTTATTACATGTTAGGACCCATAGGAAGTCCCTATGACCCCTTTTGACACATTGAAATGCTCAAGGTTTTCGAAGGTGTCCTAGGACCCCTTAAGACACACTTGAGCATTCCAATGTTTCAAAATGGGTCATGGGGACTTCCTAGGGGTCCTAGTGCATGATAAGGCATTCTAGGACCCCTAGGGAGTCCCTATGACTCCTTTTGACACATTTGAAAGCTCTTGTGTGTCCAAAGGTGTCTTAAGACCCCTTAAAACACACTTGAGCATTCTAATGTGTCAAAAGGAGTCATGGGGACTTCCTAGGTGTCTTAATGCATGATAAGTCATACTAGGGCCCCTAGGGAGTCTGCATGACCTCTTTTGACATATTTGAACCCTCAAGTGTGTCCGAAGGGGTCCTAGGACCACTTAAGACACACTTAAGCATTGCAATGTGTGAAGAGGGGTCATGGGGACTTCCTAGGGGTTCTAACATGTGATAAGACATTTTAGGACCCTTAGGCAGTCCCCATGACCTCTTTTGACACATTTGAACAATCAAATTTTTCCATAGGGGTCCTAAAATTTGTTAAGACACACTTGAGCATTCTAATGTGTTAAAAAGGGTCATAGGGAATTCCTAGGGGTCCTAACACATGATAAGGCATAATAGGACCCCTAGCGAGTCCCCATGATCCTTTTTGACACATTTTAATGCTCAAGTATGTTTGAAGGGGTCGTAGGACCCCTCAAGACACACTTGAGCATTCTAATGTCTGAAAAGGGGTCATGGGGACTTCCTAGGGGTCCTAACATGTGATAAGGTGTACTAGGACTTCTAGGGAGTCCCCATGACCCCTTTTGACACATTTGAATGCTCAAGTGTTTCCAAAGCGGTCCTAGGACACCTTAAGACACACTTGAGGATTCTAATGTGTCAAAATAGGTCATTGGAAATTCCTAGGGGTCCTAAGGCATGATAAGGTGTACTAGGACCCCTAGGAAGTCCCCATGATCCCTTTTGACACATTGGAATGCTCAAGTGTGTCTGAAGGGGTCCTAGGACCCCTTAAGATACACTTGAGCATTCTAATGTGTCAAAAGTGGTCATAGGGACTTCCTAGGGGTCCTAACACATGATAAGGCATACTGGGACTGCTAGGGAGTTTCCATGACCCCTTTTGACACATTGAAATGCTCAAGTGTGTTTGAATGGGTCCTAGGACCCCTTAAGACAAACTTGAGCATTTGAATGTGTCAAAAGGGGTCATAGGGATTTCTTAGGGGTGCTAATGCATGATAAGGTCTACTAGGACACCTAGCGAGTCCCTATAATTATTTTTTCCATATTTGAATGCTCAAGTGTGTTCAAAGGGGTCCTAATACTCCTTAAGACACACTTGAGCATTCTAATGTGTCAAAATGGGTCATAGGGACTTTCTAGGGGTGCTAACGCATGATAAAGTTTACTAGGTCCCCTAGCGAGTCCCCATGACCCCTTTTGACACATTTAAACACTCAAGTGTGTCTAAAGGGGACATAGGACCCCTTAAGACACACTTGAATTTTTTAATGTTTCAAAAAGGGTCATGGGGACTTCCTAGGGGTCCTCACACATAAGGTGTACTAGGACCCTTAGGGAGTCCCCATGACCCTTTTTGACACATTTGAATGCTCAGGTGTTTTTGAAGGGGTCCTAAGACCCCTTAAGACATACTTGAGCATTCCAATGTGTGAAAAGGGGTCATTGGGACTTCCTATGGCTCCTAACACATGATAAGGCATACTAGGAACTTTAGGGAGTCCCATGACCCATTTTGACACATTGAAATGCTCAAGTTTTTTCGAAGGGTTCCTAGGACCCTTTACAAAACACTTGAGCATTCTAGTGTGTCAAAAGGGTCATATGTACTTTCTAGTGGTCCTAACATATGATAAGGCATACTAGGACCCCTAGCGAGTCCCCATGACCCTTTTTGACACATTTGAATGCTCAAGTGTTTTCGAAGGGGTCCTAAGACACCTTAAGACACACTTGAGCATTCCAATGTGTCAAAAAGGGTCATGGGGACTTTCTAGGGGTCCTAATGCGTGATAAGGCATACTAGGACCCCTAGGGAGTCCCCATGACCCCTTTTGAGACATTTGAATACTCAAGTGTGTCTGAAGGTGTCCTAGGACCCCTTAAGATACACTTGAGTATTCCAATATTTCAAAAAGAGTCATAGGGACTTCCTAGGGGTATTGACAGGTGATAAGGTGTACTAGGACCCCTAGCGATTCCCCATGACCCCTTTTGACACATTTAAATCAAGTGTGTCTGAAGGGGTCCTAAGACCCCTTAAGATGCACTTGAGCATTCCAATGTGTCAAAGGGGGTCATGGGTACTTCCTAAGGGTCATAACACCTGATAAGGCATACAAGGGCCCCTTGGGAGTCCCCATGACCCCTTTTAACACAATGGAATGCTCAAGTGTGCCCGAAGGGGTCCTAGGACCCCTTAAGACACACTTGAGCATTCCAATGTGTCAAGAGGGGTCATGAGGACTTGCTAGAGGTCCTAACACATGATAAGGCATAATAGGACCCCTAATGAGTCCCCATGATCTCTTTTGACACATTTGAATGCTCAAGTGTGTCTGAAGGGGTCCTAGGACTCCTTAGGACACAATTGAGCATTCTAATTTGTCAAAAGGGGTCATGGGGACTTCCTAGGGTTCCTAACATGTGATAAGGCATACTAGGACCACTAGGGAGTGCCCATGACTTTTTTGACATATTTGAACACTCAAGTGTGTCTGAAGAGGTCCTAAGGACCCTTAAGAAACACTTGAGCACTCTAATGTGTCAAAATAGGTCATAGGGACTTCCTAGGGGTCATAACACATGACAAGGTGTACTAGGACCCCTAGGGAGTCCCCATGACCTCTTTTGACATATTTGAATGCTCAAGTGTGTCCGAAGGGGTTCTAAGACCCCTCAAGACACACTTGAGCATTCAAAAGTGTCAAAAGAGGTCATTAGGTCTTTCTAAGGGTCCTAACATGTGATAAAGTATACTAGGACCCATAGAGAGTCCCCATTATCACTTTTGACACATTTGAATTATTAAGTGTGTCTGAAGGGGTCCTAAGACCCCTTAAGACACACTTGAGCATTCCAATATGTCAAAAGTTGTCATCAGGACATCCTAGGGGTTTTAACACATGATAAGGTATACTAG
Organism: Chamaecyparis obtusa; assembly: GCA_027943335.1. Classification (NCBI taxonomy): domain Eukaryota; kingdom Viridiplantae; phylum Streptophyta; class Pinopsida; order Cupressales; family Cupressaceae; genus Chamaecyparis; species Chamaecyparis obtusa. The sequence goes on from BSBK01003025.1 coordinate 292,060, forward strand.
GACCCTTAGCGAGTCCCAATGAACACTTTTGACACATTTGAATGCTCAAGTGTGTCTGAAGGGGTCCTAGGACCCCTTAAGAAAGACTTGAGCATTCCAATGTGTCCAAAGGTGTAATGGGGACTTCATTGGGGTCTTAAGGCATGATAAGACATATTATGCACCCTAGAGAGTCTCCATGACCCCTTTTGACACATTTGAACTCTCCATGGTTTCTGAAGGGGTTTTGACACATTAAATTCTCAAGTGTATTTGAAGGGGTCCTATGACCGCTTCAGACACACTTGAGAGTTCAAATTTGTCAAAAGGTGTCATGGGGACTCCCTAGGGGTCAAAATATGCCTTATCATGCATTAGGACCCATAGGAAGTCCCTAAAACCCCTTTGACTCATTGGAATGCTCAAGTGTGTCCATAGGGGTCCTAGGACCCCTTAAGACACACTTGAGTATTCTAATGTGTAAAAAGAGGTCATGGGGGAATCCTAGGGGTCCTAGCGCATGATAAGGCATACTAGGACACCTAGGGAGTCCCCATGACCCCTTTTGACACATTTGAATGTTCAAGTGTGTCCAGAGGGGTCCTAAGAACCCTTAAGACACACTTTAGTGTTCAAATTTTTCAAAAGGTCTCATGGGGACTCCCTAGGGTTCCTAGTACGTCTTATCACGCGCTAGGATCCCTAGGAATTCCCCATGTCAACTTTTGAGACATTGAAATTGTCAAGTGTGTCTGAAGGGGTCCTAGGACCCCTTAAGACACACTTGAATGGTCCAATGTGTCAAAAGGGGTCATGGGGACTTCCTAGGGGTCCTAACATGTGATAAGACATACTAGGACCCCTAGGGAGTCCACATGACCTCTTTTGACACATTTGAACTCTCAAGTCTATTCGAAGGGGTCGTAAGAGTCCTTAAGACATACTTGAGAATTCCAATGTGTCAAATGGGGTCATAGGGACTTCCTAGAGGTCCTAACATGTGATAAGGCATACTAGGACTCCTAACAAGTCTCCATGACCACTTTTGACACATTTGAATGCTCAAGTTTGCCCGAAGGGGTCGCAGGACACCTTAAGATAGACTAGAGCATTCCAACATGTCAAAAGGGGTCATGGAGACTTCCTATGGGTCCTAACATGTGAGAAGGCATACTAGGACCCTTAGGGATTTTCCATGACCACTTTTGAGACATTTGAATGCTCAAATGTGTCCACAATAGTCCTAGGACCACTTAAGACACATTGGAGCATTCCAATCTGTCAAAAGGTGTCATTGGGACTTCTTAGGGGTCCTAACATGTGATAAGGTATACTAAGACCCCTAGGGAGTTCCCATGACCCCTTTTGACACATTTGAATGCTCAAGTGTGTCTGAAGGGGTCCTAGGACCCCTTCGGATACACTTGAGCATTCCACTGTGTCAAAAGGGGTCATCAAGACATCATAGGGGTCCTAACATGTGATAATGTGTACTAGGAACCCTAGGGAATCCCCATGACCCATTTTGACACATTGGAATACTCAAGTGTGTCTGAAGGGATCTTAGGACCCCTTAAGACACACTTGAGCATTCCAATGTGTCAAAATGGGTCATATGGACTCTCTAGGGGTCCTAATGCATGATAAGGTGTACTAGGACCCCTAGCAAGCCCCCATGACCCCTTTTGACACATTTGAATGCTCAAGTGTGTTTGACTAGGTCTTAAGACCCCTTAAGACACACTTGAGCAATCTAATGTGTCAAAATGGGTCATAGGGAGTTCCTAGGGGTTCTAAAATGTCATACTAAGAAACCTAGCAAGTACCCATGACTCCTTTTGACACATTTGAATGCTCAAGTGTGTCTGAAGTGGTCCTAGGACCCCTTAAGACACACTTGAGTAATCCAATGTGTCAAAATGGGTCATAGAGAGTTTCTAAGGGTTCTAACATGTGATAAGGCATACTAGGACCCCTAGCAAGTCCCCATGACCCCTTTTGACACATTTGAATGCTCAAGTGTGTCTGAAGGGGTCCTAGGATCCCTTAAGACACACTTGAGCATTCCAATGTGTCAAAAGGTGTCATGGGGACTTTCTAGGTTTTCTAACATGGAATAAGGCATACTAGGACTTCAAGGTAGTCCCCATGACCCCTTTTGACACATTGGAATGCTCAAGTGTCTCTGAAGGACCTCTTAAGACACACTTGACCATTCCAATGTCAAAAGGGGTTATAGGAACTTCTGAGGGGTCCTAACATGTGATAATGCATACTAGGACCCCTAGGGAGTTTTCATGACCTCTTTTGAGACATTGGAATGCTCATGAGTGTTCGAAGGGGTCCTAGGACCCCTTACGACTCACTTGAGCATTCTAATGTGTCAAAAAGGGCCATAGGGAATTCTTAGGGGTCCTACCATGTGATAAGGTGTACTAGGACCCCTGCAGAGTCCCCATGACCCCTTTTGACACATTTGAATGCTCAAGTGTGTCTGAAGGGGCCCTAGGTCCCCTTAAGACACATTTGAGCATTCCAATGGAAAAAAGGGGTCATTGGGACTTCCTAGGGGTCCTAACGCGTGATAAGGAATACTAGGACCCCGAAGGAGTGCTGATGACCTCCTTTGACATAGTTTAATGCTCAAGTGTATCCTAAGGGGTCCTAAGACCCATTAAGACACACTTGAGCATTCCAATGTGTTGAAAGGGGGCATAGGGACTTCCTAGGGGTCCTAACTTGTGATAAGGTGTAATATGACCCCTAGCGAGTCCCCTTGACGCCTTTTGACACATTTGAATATTCAAGTGTGTCTGAAGGGGTCCTAGGACCCCTTGAGACACACTTGATCATTCTAATTTGTCAAAAGAGGTCTTGGGGCCTTCTTGGAGATCCTAACAAGTTATAAGGTGTACTAGGACCCCTAGGGAGTCCCCATGACCACTTTTGACACATTTGAACAATCAAGTATGTCCGAAGGGGTCGTAGGATCCCTTGAGACACACTTGAATAGATCAGTGTGTCAATAGGTGTCATGGCACTTTCTAGGGGTACTAAAACATAAGAAGACATACTAGGACCCCTAGGGAGTCTGCATGACCTCTTTTGATAGATTTAAACTCTGAAGTTTTTTCGAAGGGGTCCTAGGACCCCTTAAGATACACTTGAGAATTCCAATGTTTAAAAAGGATTCATAGGGACTTACTAGGGGTTCTAACACATGATAAGGTGTACTAGGACCCCTAGGGAGTCCCCATGACCTCTTTTGACATATTTGAATGCTCAAGTGTGTTCGAAGGGGTCCTTAGACCCCTTAAGACACACTTGAGCATTCCAATGTGTCAAAAGGGGTCATTGGGAATTCCTAGGAGTTCTAACATGTTATAATTCATACTAGGACCCCTAGGGAGTCCCTGTGACCCCTTTTGACACATTGAAACATTCAAGTGTGTTCGAAGGGGTCCTAGGACCCCTTAAGACACACTTGAGCATTCCAATGTGTCAAAATGGGTCATAGGGCCTTCCTAGGGGTCCTAACGCTTGATAAGGCACATTGCAACCCTTAGGGTGTCTCCATGATGCCTTTTAACACATTAGAATGCTCAAGTGTGTCTGAAGGGGTCCTAGGACCCCCTAAGACACACTTGAGAATTCTAATGTGTCAAAAGGGGTGATAGGGACTTCTTACAGATCCTAACACATGATAAGGTATATTAGGACCCCTTGTTAGTCCCCATGACCCCTTTTGACACATTTGAATGCTCAGGTGTGTTCAAAGGGGTCCTAAGACCCCTTAAGATACACTTGAGCATTTCAATGTGTCAAAAGGGTTCATAGGGATTTCATAGGGGTCCTAAGGTGTACTAGGACCCCTAGTGAGTCCCCATGATGCCTTTTGACACATTTGAATACTCAAGTGTGTCTTAAGGGGTCCTAGGACCCCTTAAGACACACTTGAGCATTCCAATTTGTGAAAATGGGTCATAGGGACTTCATAGGGGTCCTAACGGGTGATAAGGGGTACTAGGACCCGTAGGGAGTCCCCATGATCCCTTCTGACAAATTTGAATGCTCAAGTGTGTCTGAAGGGTTCTTAGGACCCCTTAAGATACACTTGAGCATTCCAATGTGTCAAAAGGGGTCATTAGGACTTCCTAGGGGTCCTAGCACATAATAAGGTGTACTAGGACCCCTAGGGACTCCCCATGATCCCTTTTGACATATTGGAATGCTCAAGTGGGTCTGAAGGGGTCCTAGGACTGCTTAAGACACACTTGAGTATTCCAATGTTTCAAAAGGGGTCATAGGGACTTCATAGGTTTCCTAACATGTGATAATGCATACTAGGACCCCTAGGGAGTCCCCATGAACCCTTTTGACACATTGGAATGCTCAAGTGTGTCCAAAGGGGTCCTAGGACTTCTTAAGACACACTTGAGAATTCCAATATGTCAAAAAGGGTCATAGGGATTTCTTAGGGGTCCTAACATGTGATAAGGCATAGTAGGACCCCTAGCAAGTCCCCATGACTCTTTTTGACACATTTGGATGCTCAAGTGTGTCTGAAGGGTTGCTAGGATCCCTTAAGACACACTTGAGCATTCTAATGTGTCAAAAGGGGTCATGGGGACTTCCTAGGGGTCCTAACATGTGATAACACATACTAAGACCCCTAGGGAGTCCCCATGACCCCTTTTGACATGTGAGAATGCTCAAATGTGTTTGAAGGTGTCCTAGGACCCCTTAAGACACACTTGAGCATTCCAATGTGTCAAAATAGGTCATAGGGACTTCTTAGGGGTCGAACACGTGATAAGACGTACTAGGACCTCTAGCGAGTCTCCATGACCCCTTTTGATATATTTGAATGCTCAAGTTTGTCTGAAGGGGTCCTAAGACTTCTTAAGACACAATTGAGCTTTCCAATGTGTCAAAATGTGTCATGGGGACTTCCTAGGGGTTCTAACATGAGATAAGGTGTACTAGGACCCCTAGGGAGTCCCCTTGACCCATTTTGACACATTGGAATGCTCAAGTGTGTTGGAAGGGGTCCTAGGACCCCTTAAGACACTCTTGAGCATTCTAGTGTGTCAAAAGGGGTCATGGGGACTTCCTAGGGGTCCTAACATGTGATAAGGCATACTTGGACCCCTAGGGAGTCCCCGTGATCCCTTTTGACACATTTGAATGTTCAAGTGTGTCCGAAGGGGTCCTAGGAAGTGTAGATTCCTGAATTCTTCTAGTGAATCAAAATTTAGTTCTTATAACTTAGAGGAGATGTTAGTGAATGACTTCTTCCTAATTTTACTCTTCCACCAGATCTAGATTTCAACCCTTTTGTGGATCTATAGGCTCAATCCTAAGCCCACATGATTGGCCAAGAGAAAAATGTGATTGTATATCAACTGATTACAAAATGTTCAATTGAGGAGAAAATATTGCAATGATCAAGAAGAAAATTGGCTATGGAAAATCTGTTAAGAATGAAACTATTAATGAATTGCATGAATCACAAACCATGTAAATAACCTTCTGCAACAAAGAACATTCAAGCTATAGAATTTATTAACTCTGAATTTAAACATCTTATCAGCATTCATGGAAGAGATTTCATTAGCATCCATGGTAGAAATTTTATTAACTTTAGACAAAATCATCTAAAAAAATTCATTGACTTTAGGCGAAATCATTTAAGACAAACAAAAACAAAATTGTATTACTCAAAAATAGCAGAGAAAGAAAATGAGATAAACCAAATTTATCAAATTCTTGCAATCCTTAGTTTCTCTCCGAGTGCAAAATGACAATCCATGGAGCCAAAATTATAGTAAAAATTAAATTCTTCAAGTAAGTCATTCAGAAATGCATAGAATACTGTAACGCATGATGATTTATAGAGAATCTATGATGGACTATGCTGTGCAAAAGCCTGCAATCCCTGCCATATCTCAGAGTACTGATGAGAAGCAATGGAAAAAGTCTGAGACATAGGCAGTGTTGACATTGAAGTGGCAAGACATTCTTCATAATATCAGGGTGGCACTATCGAAACAGCAAGGATTTACTCATAATGTCACACCACCGTTGATCTCTTCTTTAAAATTATTAATGCAGTCAGTTCTATGACACTTGCATAATTCCTAGTACAACTGTTCATTTTACCAAACCCTTCCCTGCTCTCCATAATCTTTGACCGATTCAAAGATCTATCTGGTTGTTCTTGTTTAACCTCCCAATGACTCTGTTGAGCTGCTAGATTATCAACATGTGTGGTACAATTGTTCGATGACCAGAATCTATTTCTGAAACCTTTGCAATTTAGCATTCTAGTTGAAAAAGTAGGGAAAGATACCATTTCGTAGCCACAGGCGGTGGAAATAGAGTGATTCTCTTACCCTCTACTTCTATAATTTTCCTCCAGTGAACTATTCTTCAAAACCTCCATTTCTGCATAGCTAGGGTTTTTGACACTTGTAAAAAGAAAAACTATGCCCCTATAGGGACTCATGCTTGTGCTCAGAATCATATTATTTTCATGCATTCCCTAACATTTAATACAAAGATTTAGCCAGCCACCTTTAAAGACCTAGAAGAAATGAAAAATAAAAATTAGGCCAAAAATACATACCACATTTCTGTATGTAGTACCGTTAGCTTCAACAATCCAATCAGCTTCCTCTGCTAAGGCACGAAGAACTTCATTAATGTCTGCTCTACGAGGAAGATTATAATTTCCATATTTCTACAAGCCCTAAAATTTTTTTGTCGTTATCACTCTCTGCCTCTACTCTCTTAATTTGGTCATCTTCCTCTCCACTACACTCAGCTTAGCCATCCTTACCTACTCTTTAATAGAGATTCTCCAAAATTTGTATACTAAGACATCCTATAGGAAAAAATGAAAAGTTTCCTAGAGAATATCCACAATTCGTATACAAAAGCATCATATAGGAAAAATGACAAAAAATTAATAGCTAAAAGGTAAAATTTATCATTAATGCCAGTAGTACCAAGGTCATACTCACTGTCAAATCCTAGCCTATGATGTGCAAAAGGAGAAAAGAAAGTAAAATGAAAGGGAAGTATGGATCAAATAGTGATGATGCATTAAATCAGATCAATATCATAATAAATGCAGAAAATACTGCTATAGACAAAAATATTTGCATATTAATGGGAAAGAGTGGGAAGAGCTTCTTGGACCGATGATAGAAGTTATAGATAAGGAGGAAGAGCTAGGAAGGGGAAAGCAGCAAAGGAAAGGAGTAAGATATGTGTGTGAGCCTACATCAGACGATGATGATGAGTACTCACCATCTAGTAGTAGCTCAAGTAGTGATAGAAGCTCTTCAGTGTACATGTAGACTGACACAAAAAATTCAGATAGAGAAGTAATAAGTGCTGTGGAATTACCCACAGAGCAATGTGAAATGAAGCCTCAAATTGGTTTAGTAGCAGGCAAAGAATTTGGTCATGCACTTCATTCTAGCACCACAAATATTTCTATTAGAAATTCCTATTCGTCAATGGCCTTGAATTTATAGGACTTGGGAAACCAGGTTACTCATGTTGGGCAATATCCCTCAAATGTAAGTTCATTGCCACCTTTGGAAAAGCAGTCTCACTCCTCATTTTACAACAAAGGGCAGCCATCTATGGTCCAAGGTTTTAATTTAGTTGAAAAATGGAGAGCTTCTCAAGGTACTAATCTCTTTCATAGAGAAGTTCTTGATTCATCTCAAGGTTCTTGTTTAGGTGACCAACTCCTTCGAGGTCCACAAATAGACCCATTGATTTCCCAAATTGGTAAAAGAGTAGATGCAATTTTGGAAAGAGTATCCCAATTGAAGAGAAATGGAAATTCCAGTGAGCATAAAGTTAAATTGCAGATCCAATGGGTGTATCTCCTCCACTGAAAAATATAACTGCTTCTAGAGACTTGAGTTTAAATGGAGACTGTCTATTCCCAAACATGCCCCAGTCAAGCAGATGAACCAGATGTTGCTTGAGTAAAGAAGATAGTGGTTTATTAAAGCATCTACATTATCCCACTTGCTATCAGTTACTACTTTTTGAGTAGCTTTCCAGCTAAGTTTCTGTGTGGGATTCCTGTAATATATAATGTCCTCATGCAAGTACATACTAGTTTTTGTAAACATTTTTAGTTCTAAAGTGTTAGTGAGCAATATCAAAGAAAAGGTTCTTGTATGTGTTATTTAGACACATATCAATAAATTAGGAAATCATTTTTCTCTCATTACATGGCATAAATGCCTAGATTCACTTTGTCGGTATCAATAGGCAAAAAGAGGAGGGAAGAAATATATTTGTGAAGAGGAAGTACAAATGTTACTGTCCAAAACCATTTGGAGAGTAATATTCTTCTCCTGATTGTAATAAGAAACTCAAAATGCAAAAGACACCAAATAGTTGGGGCATTTATTTCCTATGACCTATGTCAATTTTAGTTCAATTCCTAATGATGATATTCTCAATGTGTAAAAATAAACTGATGTGCTATTTTAAAATGGTATTGACTGAAATTTATGAACATATGTCAAATATCCATTTTTTCCAGAATTTGAAATAGAACCAGTGGCAATATAATCAAAATTGTGAATTTCACATCCACTCATTGGATGTTAATCAAAAGTACAACATAGTAATATTTTTGAACTGATAAACAATCTTAGTCTTACTTCAAACCTACTCTTGTGTATGTGGGTTCTTGGAGGTATCTACTAAACAATGTGTGGATCTGTAATGTCCCTATCCAGGACCTTACTCACTTTTCTTAAAACTCCTAATTAGAATTTGGATTTCTAATGCCTGCTGTGATATTATTTAAGTTTTCCTTGCTCCTTATTGATTAATATTTTAATGAATTGGTTATCCTTCTCCTTCTCTCTCTCTCTCTCTCCTACTCTTTCCCCTTCCCCTTCTCTCTCTCTTTCCTACTCTATCCCCTTCCCATTTCCCCCCCCCCTCTCTCTCTCTCTCTCTCTCTCTCTCTCTCTCTCTCCCCTTCCCCTTCTCTCTATCTCTCCTACTCTCTCCCCTTCCCCTTCTCTCTCTCAACTACTCTCTCCCCATCCCCTTCTGTCTGTTTGTCTGTCTGTCTCTCCCTCTCCCCTTCTCTCTCTATCCTACTCTCTCCCCTTCTCTCTCTCTCTCTCTCTCTCTCTCTCTCCTCTCTCTCTCTCTCTCTCTGTCTCTGTCTCTCTCTCTCTCTCTCTCTCTCTCTCTCTCTCTCTCTCTCTCTCTCTCTCTCTCTCTCTCTCTCTCTCTCTCTTTATCCTACTCTCTCCCCTTCCCCCCTTTGTCTCTGTCTTTGTCTCTCTGTCTCTCTGTCTCTCCATTATCTCGTCTCTCTCTGTCTTGAGCTATCTCTATCTCACCTTCTCACTCTCTCTTCCTCTCTCAGCCCCCGCCACCTTCTCACTCTCTCTTCCTCAATGGCTGCCCATGAATTTTTTAAATGGCTGATTATTTCCTTTGCTTCTTTCAATGGCCATCCATGATTTTTCTACAATCTTCCAACCTTTCATACATAGTCGTAAGATACATAAATTAATATATTATACATATAAAATAATATATAATATATGATATATAATGTAACATTTAATATTATTATATATTAAATAATATTTAAAATGTAAAATGTATATTATATAATATTTAATATATAATATTATATATAATATATAATTCTAATATATAGTTTTTGATATTAATATATAATTAAATAATATTTAATGTAAAATGTATATTATATAATATTTAATATATATAATAGATAATCTAATATATAGTTTTTAATATAAATATATATTAAATAATATTTAATGTAAAATGTATATTATATAATATTTAATATATAATTGATATTATATAATATTTAATATATCTAATATATAGTTTTTTATATATAATATATCATATGAAGGATGGAGAAATGGGAGGGAGAAAGTGGAGGTAAAGTGAAAATTCAAAATTCTACCGTCATATTCAGGTACCTGAAAATATCAGGTACCCAATTAGGCTCGGTATTGCTTTGTGCACCAAACCTACATGGTCAACTATTGAAATGTCTCAAATATGTGTTTTTCCCCTGTTTCTTTGAGTTCCAAACTTTGACAATGTAGCTGGCGACTTTTTTTTCACCCGAACTTGATAAAATAAAAAGGGTATCTTAAGGATATTATCAAATTTCTATCGATATAATTGCTGTCAAATTTTGAATTTGGTAAGTAATTATTAGTTATTTTCTAATTGAGCTACCTCTAAAGTGCTGATTTATTATATTGATTGAAAAATGACTATAACTTTCAGACAGTATAACATTTTTGAAATCTGAAAAATGCGTCACATTCTATGCTTCGTGTACTATAAGGAATTTTTTTTTTTGAATTTTGTAAAGTTTTGAATGAGTTAAGGTGGTTAGACACAGGAGTTTTTTATTCTAAAAATGTTTCAGCAGAAAATTCATAATTAATTATTTTTTTGGAATAAAATTACAAAAAAATATGCGTCACATCCGGGCATGAGTCTACTACTTATATATAAAATCTTATAAAATATTATCATTTGATTATGATTAAGGTGGTTAGACAAACACCTACTTCTTATTTTTTTCCTAACATTTTTGTACTACTGCATTGAAATCTATACTTTTCACCAATCATACTAACTTTTTCTCAAAAAGGCCTAGTAGTTTAGAAACTAAATTCAATTTTCTATAGATTCTATTCTTACAACTTTTTGATATTAGGTTCATAGCTAGTTGAAATTTTTATGTCAAGTTGACTAACCCTGATTTGCTGATTTTTCATTGCCACTTAAGGGCATAGTTTGGCCCCTCATGATCTTGCACATACCCTCACATATGACCTTTGACTATTCTTTCTTGTCCTACACTCATTATCTCTATGACCATACATGTTGTTGTTAGGAATAGTCCCAAGAGATAACAAAGAGGGGGGGGGGGGGGTGAATCAGTTATCTACAAGATTCAATTCTTTATCCAATTAAGTATATAAGAACATTAAGCATAAACACAATGAAAGAGAACTTAACAAAACACCACAATTTTGGTACCAGGGAAACCCAAAAACCAGTGGGAATTGACACCCACTAAGAACTACACTAGTGTATTATGATCCCTGTTAGAAGATCTTACAACCCTATTAGGAGTTGATCTTAACAATGCAATAAGTATAATGACCTGGTCAAGGGTCAAACCCTATTAGGACTCTTATACAATTAACCATGTTAGGTGTGAGGATGCACTGTCTGAGAGCACACTACTCAAAGGGGTGAAGGCTGCAACCTTTTGTTTAACAGATACACACTATATCTAGATCTTGGTGAACTACATGTAGACCTGCTATCTTGATCAGTTCCAATGAGCAGCATAAAATTTCTTCTAAGTCACATAGACCTTCTGTTGATGGCACAATACTTCATACTCTTTGCTCTGCTCTTGTCTTTCAACTATCTGCCATACTTAGCAATCACAAATGATTGCCTATAAATATCTTTCTCTAAATGATATAATCAATTTGGCCTATTAGAACCATCTTGAAATCATATTAGAGAAATAATACAACTCTCCAATAACATCTAAGTCGGCTCTACTAAGCACACAACATAAATTAGGACTACACAATTCCATGTGAGTAGATGCAACGCTACACACAGTCGGCTCTACTAAATTAACTTCAACTTTCTTCTTATGCTAAATTACATTATGCACCCTTAACCAAACATTCTTAACTCACTTCTTAACATAAATCCAAGTGTGTATACCAAGATGATAGGTGCAACTACCGTAATCATATAAACACTGTCAGCTCTTCTAGGTAGATGCAGGAAACTGTGACTATCAACTAGAGACTTCATAAGTCAACCTGTACTACATATCTGCCCCTGTGTCCATGAACATAACATCATACGTATGTTTACAACATAACTATAAATGCGCAAGCCTCTACTATAATTTTACTACAAATCATATTCAGAACTATTCATAGGACCTGCCAGAAATACTCACTAATATACACAACTATACTACTATCTTTACTCATAATCAACCTCTACGTCTATGATATCATGCTGATAACATATCCATACATCATATGCTCAAAGCTCTCTCCATTAGGCTTCCACGCATACTGCTCGCCATATGTTGTCATGAATGACAAACATACAGTCAACAATCTGGCTTGCTGGTAAATCTCCAACAATCTCCCCCTTTGGCATTGATGGCAACATTTGGAATGAAAAACACCACCAACCCAAACGTCCAATTCTTTTATAACATTCTCCATTTCCTCAAAAAAACTCCCCCAAGGAAGTATCCTCCAACTATTGCAATATTCTTCAATATTCTCCATTTCCTCAACTCTACTGCTTCCCATGACTATATTTGGGTAAAAGTACAAAGTTGTGTCACACTTTTATAAAGGAAAAGGTCAACAACACACAAACTTTTTAACTTTAATGATATAAAATGACATTTATGTTTAAAATTTGGAGATGATGTAAACTAATGAAATGTGTAAAAGTGGATGAAGTTTATGGCTATAATTTGTTTTAAAAAAATTGAGCAAGAATTCACATAGTTTTTTAATTTTTGAAGTCCATTTTTGACTTGCTGAAAAATGTTGAAAAATGAGGGTTTTGTTCCCACCAAAAAAGTATATGCAAACAATCTTTTTTTCCTTTGATTTCAAAATATGTTATAGATGAAATGTATGGCTAGTGCAGAAAAGAAGAAAATTTAGTTTTTAATGTATATTTTCTCCGTTATAACTACTCAAAGTCTAACATACTTGAAATCAATAGTTTTCATTTCCCACCAAATTTCCCATATCAAATCTACACCATTTAGAAAAAAAATTACACATTCTTGAAGATAACTCTCTCCTCTAGTGTTAAATATAAAATTTCAATTTTTTTAATAAGCTTTACTATTTTTTTCTATTTTTGAAGCAACTTGTTCTCGAATGTTAAAATACCTACTTGCGGTATTTTGAAATTATAATATATTAGATCTAATTAAAACACTATAAAAATTATATGATGATAATCTTGACTCTATGCTCTAAAAAAGGGTATTTTTATATTTTTAAAAGATACCATTAAAAAGAGTAGGAGTTATTGAAGCATCGCTTTTATGAAATAAATTTATTTATTTAGTAATTGGTATAAAACATGAATTTAATAGATATTTCCAATTGGAAAAATTGAAGCACTTATCTAACTTAGCTAGAATGAATCTAGCTAGAGCATATGTTTGACAAAAAAATATTTTTGTTAGAAATACCTAAATTCAACGGTGCTGATAAGTTGTCCTAAAACATGACACAACTTTGCACTTTTACCCATTTTTACTTCCCCTTTCTACTTGTTTTTTATTACTATATATTCCTTATTTTTATGTTTTTCATGACTATATGCTACTCCTCCTTTGACATCAATCGAAAAGGGTACCAAAAATATTAAGCATCAGTACTACTCCTAAGGTAGAGTTTTCAACCTTTCATTAGTCACTGAGGACTGATGCACTCTTGCTTTTTCTAATCAATTTCAGGGAAGGGAATTAATCCTAGGTTCTCTCTGAGATACTCAAAAGTTATCTTTAGGTAAAGGCTTTGTGAATATGTCTACTAGCTGATCTTTTGTACTCACATAGTCCACCATTACTTCTTTCTCTGCTACTTTCTCTCTTAGGAAGTGATATTTTATCTCAATATGTTTTGTCTTTGAATGCATCACAATGTTCTTTGACATAAATTGATAGTACTAGTGTTATCACAATGAATAACAATATCGTAGTCAATTTGAATACCAAAATATTTTATCATCTACTTGATCTACATAATTGTAGAAAAATTTAATGCTGCTGCAACATACTCTGCTTCTGTTATTGACTGAGAGACATAATTTTTCTTTTTACTTGTCCAAGTAACAAGTCTATCTCCAACGAATATAACTCCTCCAGAGGTACTCTTTCTATCATCCACACATTCTGCCCAATCTACATATGTATATACATGAAGCTTTACATTCTCTGAATTAGGATACCATAAACCATAGTCTAAGGTTCCATTCAAGTATCTGAATATTCTTTTTACTGCCATGAGATGACTTTGCTTAGGTTCTATTGCAAATCTTCCAACAATACCAACTACATTGGAAATGTCTAGTCTGGTTTGAGTAAGATATATAAGTTTACCAATCATAGATTTATACAAGGTTATGTCTATTGCTGGTGAATCATCTTCTTTTGAAAGCTTGCATCCTGTTATCATAGAGGTACTTATTGGCTTGCAATAATCCATCTTGAATGTATTCAAGATATCTTTCACATACTTAGTCTGATTTATGAATATACCTTTGTCTGTTTGATGTACATTCAATCCCAAAAAGTACTTGATAGGACCAATCATGCTCATTTCAAATCCACTCTGCATCTCCTTAGCGAATTCTACACTAAGCTTATCATTACCACTAAATATAATGTCATAAAAAATATAGCAAATAACAATAGTCCATCATATGTCTCTCTTATGAATAAGTTAGAATCTGCTGCTCCTTTCTTGAATCCAATCTTGGTCAAGTAGCCATTAAGTCTTTCATACCAAGCTCTAGGGGCTTGCTTAAGTCCATAGAGGGATTTCTTCAGTCTGCATACCATATCATGTTTGTCTCATAAATTAAATCCTTTTGGCTGCTCAATGTATACTTTTTCCTTCAACTCTCCATTCAGGAATGTTGACTTAACATCCATCTGGTATACCTTGAAGTTCTTGAATGTAGCACAAGCTAGAAACAACTTTATGGATTCCAATTTGCTTACAGGGGAAAATGTATCTGAATAATCAATTCCTTCTCTTTGCGTATACCTTTTATATACTAATCTAGCTTTGTTTCTTACTACTATTCTATCTCCATTCATCTTATTTATGAATATCCACTTGGTTCCAATCACATTCTTATCACTAGGCCTAGGGACCAATTCCCATGTATCATTCTTAATTATCTGATCTAGCTCTTCTTTCATTGCTTCAAGCCAATCTGAATCATTACATGCATCTTCAACACTTAAGGGTTCAATCTCTGATAGTAGACATACCTCTTCATTTTCTGTGGAACCTTTTGTTTTTGATCTTGACATGACTTTATTGCTCTAATCTCCAATGATGTCTTTCTTTGAATGATATCTAGATGTGAATTTAGGAACATTAGGAGTGACTTTCCCATCAGACCTCTGAGATTCTTCTTCACTTGTTTCAGGGTCATTGAATAACACATCAATGCTATCAATCATTTCTTCAACAAGTGCTTCACTATTGGTAGGTCTAAATTCTTCTTCAATCATAGGTGCATAATCATGGTATCTCTCTTGAATCATAAAATTCTCATCAATCTTAACATGAGCACTTTCAATGATCTTCTTCAATCTTAGATTAAAACATCTATAAGCTTTGCTTTTAGTAGAGTAACCAAGAAAAATACCTTCATCACTTCTTGCATCAGACTCACCAATTACTTCATCTCTCTTGATGTAGCACTTGTTTCCAAACATTATGAAGTATCCTACTATAGGTACATTTCCAAACCATATCTCATAAGGTGTTTTGTTTGTTGAACCTTTGGTATTTGGTCTTTAAATGTTGTCATTGATGTCAATAATACATCCATGAAATTATAACGAGAATATGGTATGGTTAAAATCATGAAATTATCTTATTTAATGTCCTTCAATATTTTTCAAAACATATTCAAGACATACACTTAAGTGTTATACAATTGACACTTAATGTTCACATTGGTTAAGAAAATGGTTATAAAAAATAGTTTTGGTATATGTGAAAGTTGATAGGCTTAGTTATCCAATAGACACCAACCATAATATCTTTCTAGAAAGTTCAATGAATTATATAAAATGGGTCTATGTTAGTTTTGGCATATCACATGTATGGAAAGATTAAAATTCTATTTATCAGACGCAGTTACAAAAATTCAAGATAATTTTGGTAGTTTTGAGCAGTTTTGGTCTAATTGAAGTTTCGATTATCTAACTACTTCAAAAATGTGAAATTTTTTGGTTTATAAGTAGGGAATACATTCCTCTAAAATGTAGTATAGGTGTTTGGAGAGAAGTTGCAGGATTTGTGTAGAGTTATTTGTAGACCGAACAACTTGCAAGTAGATTTTAAAACAACAAAAAAGAGGGCAATGCTTTGTGCTTCTATTTTTTCATTTGTGCATTTATTTTCATTATAGAAGTATATCAGAGGTTGAGAAGGGTTTATTCACTAATATACTAATGTTTTACATCAGTCTTTAATCATATTTTTTTTATGGAACATGAATATACATTTGGATCTTTAATATTTTGAAGGAAAAATATTATTTATCTTTCAAGAAGTATAGCATTTTGAAGACTATTGATTAAAATCATCCTATTACATTGAGATGTATTGATTTAAGTCTAATTACACATTTCATAATACGATAAAGTCATTTTGAGAAGGCTTGTATAATTTGGTATAATTTGGTGATGTAAAAGAATGGGTATGAGAGATAAGCAAATAAGTGAATCATGCTTAATGTTTTCAACTTGGAGTTGAAATCTCATTTCATGATTTGTATTGTAACATAGATGATCCTCTGATTTTCTATTTCATTTATTAATTTTGGAAGTTGGCGCTTCTTTTATTCTTGAAGTTGGTGCCTCAGGTGTAAGGGATTGGTGTTCCATGAAATTGGTGTTTCTAAAACAGGGTGTTGGTGCTTCCCAAAGTTGTAGCTGTAAAATATTTTCCTAAGAGGCTAATAAAGTTTCAGATTCAAAGTGGTTTTTTACCCTAAGGGGTTTTCTACTATAAATATTTTGTACTATGTTCTTTTTACATATCTGATTCATATTTCATAAGTATATATTATAATTGAAAAAATTGAAAAGGATAAGTTTTTAAGTAACCACTGATTCACCCCCCCCCCCCCCCCCCCTCAGTGGTGTTTGTATTCCAACAAGTGGTATCAGAGCAAGGTTCACTACATCAAGTTTTAACAACTTTGGGTAGATTTTGGTTGAGTGGAATACTTATCTACAATGGCTCATGATAGTTCTTCAAAGGTTCCTATTTTTTATGGATCAGATTATGCTTTTTGGGAAGTAATGATGCAAGTTACATACTTGTTATTTATTAATGTTGATGTTTGGGTTTCAGTTGAAAATGGTTATAAGGTTCCTAATACTTTACCTATAGATCCTAATAAAAAGAAGAAGTATGAAATTGATATGAAAGCTAAATTTGTAATACTTAACAATTTATCTAAAGATGTGTTTGTTAAGGTTATGCATTGCAAATCTTCTAAAGAAGTATGGGACAAGTCAAAAAACACTTATCATGGTAATGATAGATTTAACTAAGCCATGATACAATATTTAAAATGAAGATTTGAAGATGTAAAAATGAGAGATGATGAAAAGGTAGAAGACTATCTCCTTAAGATAGATGACATTGCGAATGGCATAAGAGGACTTGGTGAAACAATTGATGATATTGATGTTGTAAAGAAAGTTTTAAGATCTCTTCCTGATAAGTTTGATTATAAAATATGTTCCATAGAAGAAACTAGGGGCATTAACAAATATACAATGGAAGATATTCATGGAGCACTTGTAGGCTATGAAATGAGAAAGTTTGGCAAGCGAGAATCCACAAGCAAAGAAGTAGCATTCAAAGTAGAAAAGAAGGTAAAGTGAATCTCATCAAAATTAGAAGACCTTGATGTTCTTGAAGCACATTTCTCAAGGAAATTAAAGAATGGAGAAGGAAAATACAAAGGTAAACTTCCTTTCAAATGCTTTAATTGTGGTAAAATAGGACACTTTTGCATCTAAATGTCCTTATAATAGTCATGATGAAGTAGATGATGAGAAAGGGAAATCAAGTAAAAATAAATTATATAACAAAAAGAAGCTTTTTAAGAAGAAGAGGAGTTTGATTATTGATGTATCAAATAGTGAATCTAATATTTTTGAATGTGATCAAATGATTTTCATTCATGGCTATAGAAACTACTTGTCAAGAATCAGATAGTGATGATGATGTTGAAATTGTTGAAGCTGATTTGGAATGTGAATTTCTTTATGCACTTAAGAAGATCAAGGAATTAAAAAGGAATTTAAGTGTTCAAGAAAATCAATTCATAAAGGAAAAAGAGAACTTTGAAAAAGAAATTAAAGAATTAAATCAACAAGTTATAGATTTAATATTACAAGTGGAGGAACAAAAGAGAATTTTCTTTGTCACTAAGGAAGAGTTAAGTTCTAAAGATCAGGAATGTACAAGGTTATGAATGAAGTAGTATCATAAAAAAAGAAGTTATAAAAATATGAGAATACTACTTTGGATGACATGTTAAGAAAACAAAGAAGAACTGATGATCTAACTGGAATTGGTTTTGAACTTGACAATGCTCTAGTCACAAGAAAGATAAATCTTTATTGAGATATTCAAATTTGAAAGTAAAGACATAGATCAACTTGTTACCACTTCAAATTCAGATAAAAATGCAGATTTTATTCACATTTCTAATGGTAAAAGGTAGGCTACATAAAGCTCTTCATTCATGGGTAAAAGATATTCAAAACAAGTTCACTTCTTTCTTTGATGGGTATTGCTTCATGTGTCATCAATATGGACATAGAATAAGTAATTGCAAATATATGTCAAGAAGGTTTTCAAAGTTTCATTCTAGTTATTCCTTTCCTAAAGGGAATGGTTTAAGATGTTACAAATGCAATATTTTTGGTCATGTTATGAGGAATTGCAAAACTAAGACATTTCAGAATGATCAATCTTATACTAGTCTACAAGTTGATAAATAATTTGATACTAAAGTGACAAAGATATGGAAGCCTAAGATTAATAAGTCTACATTTGTTTTGAAAATGGCTTTACATTCTGAAGAAAAGGACTTGTGGATAATTGATAGTGGTTTTTCTAGAACATGACAGGTGAGAAAACAAAGTTTGATAAATTTATTACCTACAAAGGTGGCAATGTGAGTTTTGGTGATGATTCTTCAAGGAAAATTAAAGGTTTGGGTTCTTTGATTCGTAGAGAAAAAATGCCTATTCATGATGCGTATTATGTTGAGGGATTGAAGTACAATATTCTAAGTGTTAGTCAAATTTTTGATAATAGATATGAAGTTGTGTTTGATGATCATGGTTGTCAAATCAAATTTAAAGCAAAATAGTTGGTTGCATCAGGTAAAAGATCTAAAGGGAATGTATACAACTTAAAAGATATCACAAATACTAACAATCATGAAGATGTTTGTCTAATGGGACAGGTGAATGCAACTGTGCAACATAAAGATAATATTATCTTCAAGAAAATGACTTGAACAAATCAATTAATAAAATTCAAGAAAGTGAAGAAGAGATAAAAGATCAAACAGAAACACCAAAACCAACAGGTACAAAGTCTACAAGTTCAAGATTCAAGAAATATCATCATCAAGAGGTGAGTATAAGAGGCAAAAATGAAGATTAGTTAGCTAACATATTCAAAAAATCTCTCTCAAAAGATTTTTTTCAAAGATTAAGAACAAGATTGGGGGTTCTATCCCTCTCTTCTCTTGCATAAGTAAAAAAGTGTGTGATAGGTCTCAAGGGGAGCATTTATGATAATATTTACAACTGAAACCTTGGTATATCTCTGTCATTGATGTCAAAGGGGGAGAAAAGGTGTGAGGAAAACATATTTTGATATGAGGTTGGCTAATGATATTGATAAAAATGTATTGATGGAATCTACATGTACATGATGTATTATATGGGTGATGATATATAGGTGATACATGTACATGAAAAGGTTAATATATTTTTATAGGTATTGACATCAATGCCAAAGGGGGAGTATGTTGAACCTTTGGTATTTGGTCTTTGAATGTTGTCATTGATGTCAATAATACATCCATGAAATTATAATGAGAATATGGTATGATTAAAATCATGAAATTATCTTATTTGATGTCCTTCAATATTTTTCAAAACATATTCAATACATACACATAAGTGTTATATAATTGACACTTAATGTTCACATTGGTTAAGAAAATGGTTATAAAAAATAGTATTGATATATGTGAAAGTTGACAAGGTTAGTTATCTGATAGAACCTAACCATAATACCTTTTTAGAAAGGAAATGAATTATCTAAAATGGGTCTATGTTAGTTTTGGAATATCACAATTATGGAAAGATAAAAAAAATTTATTTATCAGACGTAGTTACAAAAATTCAAGACAATTTTGGCAGTTTTGAGCAGTTTTGAGCAGTTTTGGACTAATTGAAGTTTGTGTTATCTAACTACCTAAAAAATGTCAATTTTTTTAGTTTATAAGTAGGTGATAAATTTATCTAAAATTTAGTACAAGTGTTTGGAGATAAGTTGCATGATTTTTGTGGAGTGCTTTGTAGACCGAATAGATTGTAGGCAGATTTTAAAATAACAAAGAAGAGGGTAATGCTTTGTGCTTCTATTTTTTCATTTGTGAATTGATTTTCATTAAAAAAGTATATCAAAGGTTGAGAAGGGTTTATTCACTAATATATCAATGGTTTACATCATTCTTTAATCACATTTTTTTATGGAACATGAATATACATTTGGATCTTTAATCTTTTGAAGGAAAAATATTATTTATCTTTCAAGAAGTATAGCCTTTTGAAGACTATTGATTAAACTCATCCTATTACATTCAGATGTATTTATTTAAGTCTGATTACACATTTCATGATTTGATAAAGTCATTTTGAGAAGGCTTGTATAATTTGATATAATTTGGTGATGT
>BSBK01003026.1:2500-317500 GCA_027943335.1 Chamaecyparis obtusa
GACAATAATTCCAAAGACACATACTCCTAAAAACTTTGTTCAGGCAGTGAATCATACATCAAATGTACTAATTTCTCATTGCATTTATAAACATTTTTGTGCAACTTTAGGCATCACCCAAAGATTGAACACTAGCATCAACTCACAAATTAGATATTCTAATGAAACTCTAAATTGATTGAGCATGCTTCTTGCCTTAGTGAATATTGGATAGGGGAAGAAACCCTAATTTACTTATGAGATAATCAAAAGCATCCTTCGATAGTGGTTTAGTAAATATATCATCTATCTTCTCCTTTGAATTCACATACTCCAATATCACATGCTTGTCTTTAACTTTCTCTCTCAAGTAATGATACTTGATAGAATTTTATTTTGTCTTTGAATGCATCACCGGATTCTTTGATGTGTTAATAGTACTAGTATTAGAAGAGTAAATAGTAACTAGATAAGTAATCTCTTCTTGCATACCTTCAGGTAATTGTTTGATCCACATAATGTTGGAACAATTCATAGCTGCAACAACATACTTAGTTTTGGTAATAGACTATGAAATACAAATATGTTTCTTGCTTAACCATGTCACTAATCTTTCTCCTAAAAAGAGAGCTCTTCCACTTGTACTTTTTCTATCATCAATGTTGTCAGCCCAATTAGCATTAGTATACACCTTTAGATCAAAATCTCCTCCTTTCTTGTATAATAGACCAAAATCTTCAATCCCTTTCAAATATCCAAATATTATTTTGACTGTAGACATGTGTGCTTCCTTTGGATTGCTATAAAATATTGCAACAATGCCAAATGAGTGTGCAATATCAGGCCTAGTGTGTACAACATATTGTATCTTACCAATCATTGGTCAGTAGAGTGTTTCATTTACTTCCTTTTTCTCATCTTCCTTTGACAACTTACAACCAATAGCCACCGGTCTACCAATAGGTTATGACTATTCTATACTGAATGTCTTTAGGATCTCCTTGATATACTTTGACTTGTGATGTGTATCCCATCTTTAACTTGTTGAATTTGTAGTCCAATAAATAATTTTATCTCTCCTATCATGGACATCTCAAATTCCTTTCTCATCTCTTCAGAAAATGATTTAGACATTGACTCATTTCCTCCAAATATAATATCATCAAAAAAACTTTTATCAATCAAAATATTATTAGTACTATAACATTTAGGATACAAATTGTTGTTTTCACTTGTCCTTTGAAATCAAGTCTTGATTAAATATGAGTTTAGTCTTTCATACCATGCTCTAGGTGCTTGCTTCAAGCCATAAATTTCCTTGTGTAGTTTTCATACCATGTCCTTGTTATAATTCTCAACAAATCCTTTAGGTTGTTCAATGTAAACTTCTTCTTCAAGAAATCCATTTAAAAATGGAGACTTAACATCCATTTGATAAACCTTGAATCCTTTATAGGTAGCTTGTGCAAGTAAAATTATTACACCTTCTAATCTAGCAACATGTAAAATGTCAAGCACAATAGTCTACCTTCTTCTTGTGCATACCCTTTGTAGACCAATCTTTCTTTATTTATGATCACATCTCTATTCTCATTTATTTTATTCCTAAAAATCCCCTGTGTACCAATTACATTATTGTCCTTCAGTCTCAGTACCAGTGACCAAGTATTGTTCTTTTCAATCTGATCAATCTCTTATTTCATTTCATTAACCCAATCTTCATTTTAAAGTGCATCCTTGACTAGTCTTGGTTCAAATTCAGAAATCAAATATGTATTATCTTTCAACTTACTTCTTTTCATGACTCTTTCATTCTTGTCTCCAATGATTTTTCTCAGTGAGTGGTGTCTTCTCACATATTTTGCTAATACAGGCTTCGTAGACTATTCTTCAGCATTTTCATCTCTCGATGGAGGCTCAACTTTCTCCTTGGTTTCTTCTTGAAGCTAGGGAATAGTGCCCAAAATTCCATCCTAAACGTATACAAATATTTGATAATCTTATGGTTCCTTTTTTTCTATCTTCTTCATTTCTCTCTACAAATTCATTAATCCTCACATTTACACTTTCCATAATTTTGTTAGTAGCCTTATTAAGACATTTATAAGATTTTCTCTTTGTGGAGTATCCTAGGAATATACCTTCATCTCCTTTAGAATCAAAATTTGCATTCCAAGCATCTTTTAGAATGTAACATCTACTTCCAAAAAATTTAAAGTAGCTAACATTCGGTGTATGCCCATACAAGAGTTCATAATGGGTTTTGTTGATACCTTTCTTCAATTGTACTCGGGTGAGAGTGTAGACAATAGTACTAATGGCTTCTCTCCAAAATATTTGTGCAAAATATTTTTTAATTAACAAAGTTCTAGCACAATCAACTATTGATCTATTCCTTCTTTCAGCTATGTCATTTTTTTGTGTTGTCCTCAATGTGGATACTTGTCTTTTGATTCTATTTTCATTGGAGAAGACAGTAAATTTATTAGAAATAAATTCACCTCCTCTATCTAATATTAAACATTTTAGTTGCTTACATGTTTCCTTCTCAACTCTATCCTTATACCATTTAATCATTTGGAATGCATCATACTTTTCTTTTAGAAACATTAGTGACATCATTCTTGAGTAATCATCAATGAACAAAATGAAATACTAATCACCATAATAGATTTGTATTCTCATAGGACCACAAAGATAATTATGAACTAATTCCAAAGTACCTTTAGATGAGTAAACATTTCTTGAGAAACTTGATTTTTTCATCTTACCAAATCTAACATTCCTTACACATCACTTTATCGGATTTCCTTAATTTCGGTAGACATTTGACTCTATTATTTTTTATCACCTTAATAATGTTATCAAAATTTACATGATAGATTATTTTGTGCCACAATCATACAACCTCAACTTTAACAAACAAGCAAATTTTTGTAGAATTATCAAGGTAAAATACATTACCTTTGGATTGTTTACTGATTACAATCAAATCTCCATCAAAGCCATAGATCTTCACTTTTCTATTTTAAAACTCTAGTCGATGACCAATGTTGTTCAATTGTGCAACACTCAATAGATTGTATTTTATTCCTTGAACCCAATAAGCATCATCACATTTGATCTTTTCATTTAGTATAATGGATCCTCTTCCATTTACATAGCATGGAGCATCATTCCCAAATCTAACATACTCCATCATACTCTTCTAGGTTCTCAAAGTTATCAATATCACCAGTCATATGATATGAATAATCACTATAAATTATTCGAGGGCCAGTTTTGCTAACATGAGAAATAAGGGCTTTTTCATCTTCATACCTCTCTTCTTATAAATCATCCTTCATAGAAACATAGACAACTTTCACACTTTCTTCTGAATATATGTAGTGCATGTACAATTGCCACTTGCCAAAATTGGCCAAAGTGGACTTTTGATTTTGATGTTTACAATGACCTCAATGAGGGAAAAATAGACTCAAATCAATATTTCTCAAAATCAAAGAAAATCCTAAGCATTACAATGATCAAAAAAGGCCAAAAAGGACCTAGATTTGAAAGTGATATTTTGCTCAAATAAGGCTATAATCTGATAGAAAATATAGAAAGCACTCAAAAAATTATACACTTTCAAAAAAAAGGAACCTAAAAATGTGTTTGTATGAGCCTGAAGGAAGCCTCTGAAGTTGCAAACATAGGTATCAGATAGGTACAGTCACCAAAATTCAAAATTTCTATCAAATCCACTCACCAAAATTAGAAAAAAATACCACTAGTAAAAGGTTCAGGAAATTTTAGCCAAAAATAAAATAAAATTGCACTCAATTTGGAGCCCGAATCACCAAGTTATGGCCTCCCAAAGTCGAATTGCAAAACTAAAACTGAAAATTGTGAGGGGTGTCAATTTTTCAACCTCACTGACATCAAAAAAATATGAGGTTAATTTTGACAGTCAAAAGGTCACCACCACAGTAAAAACTCACCCATAAATGATGGCCAAATGGTCATCAAGTTTAACTAACTAAAAACTTGCAAAAATGCAAACTTTTAAAGAAAATATACCAGTCATGTGTTAAGCTGCCATGTGTCAAAGTTTTATTGGTTGATCTAGTGGCCTGTATGCTAGTATGGCATGAATGTGGTAGAGAATGTCACCAAGCTAGTTGACCTAGAGTGTGTCGAGCTAGCTGAATGAGTTGACTTGATTAGGCGAGCTGAGCTGTCCAAGCAAGCCAAGCTAGAAGGATGAACAGAGCTCGCTAGGAAAGGAGATCTTGAGTGAGGTGAGCTAGGATGGCGAGCTTGGGAAAGGTGAGTCAGATCATAGGGGAACTTGACTACACTTTAGCTCAGCTCAAATCTAGCACTCAGCTTGGGTTTAGAGCTTAGATCTAGAGCATGGCTCAGGTCTGCAGCTTAGATCCGGAGTGTGGCTCAATTTTATAGCTTAGATCTAGAGTGCGGCTTAGCGATTTAGGTGAGGTGCTCAATACATAAAATTTCCTCAATTTTGACTTTCACCCAAGGTAGGCAAATTTATATTCAAAATTCACTAAACTAGCCACCTAAATTGAATGACGAGGTCATATCTTTCTCTAGATGAACCCACATGATATTTCTTTTCTAGATCTGAATAATGGCCCTCCAAAATTTGAAGCAAAGATCTCTCTAATGGCTATTGAATGAAATCTTCTATGGCTCTGATACCATATAAAAAAATTCTTAAGGCAAAGAATAAAATGCCAAGATCTAAAAGATCAAGAGAGAGCACAAATAAGAGAGATAAAATAATATGATCAAATAAAAAACTCAATAATGATCAAATGATAATGGATAATAGATAAATACAAAGTCAAATTTTTTGAATATATAGGCAATGCAATAAGATTGCATGATAAGGAGATGATAAAATATCAACCACACTAGGTGGAAGCACATGTCCACCAAAGGTGGATCGTCCTCCATTGTACATGAAAGTATGTGCAAAATGTGCAACAATGAGAGAAGGCCAATGTGATAAGAGCACTAAAGGTGGATATCACACACAAAGAGGTATGAGATAACAACTATCACCACATAAAGTGGAAATTCTTTGAACCATGTGCTAAAATGAAATGCAAACTCCTAGGTGTCTCAATCACAACTATTATGAAAATGCATTATCCTAAGTAAACTTAAGTAAAGTGTAATTAGTAATATTTAATGAAACTAACAAAATGTATTTAGGCCTGAAGAAGAAAGGCCTACCTACTTTCCCAATGTAAAATAAATTTAGAAAGTATATAAGTGGATAAAAGGTGAGTCAGCCAGTGATGATGACAGTGATGAAGAGATGAAAAGGAATGCTAAAAGGATAATGAAGTATGAAATGTCTTTTGTTCCTTATTCTATACCTTTTATAGGTGTAAACATAATTGATATAGATGATGAACCTATGAGAGGCCCTTCACCACCTCCTTCACCTCGATCACTTCCAGTACCCAAAGCAAAAGAAAAATTAGTAGAGGACATTCAGATATAAACTAAAGAACTGAAAGGAGAGGAAATTGATGATAATGATGATGATGTCATCATTATTACTGATAGATAATTGCAAGTAGGTATTCCTAGTGCACATACCCCTTTGTAGTTTTACTTTACTGTACTAGATATTAAAGGATATAGGTGTATAGGGATGCAAGGAAGGAAGAATTTGATGTTTTCTTTGAAGATGATGATTTTCTAAAGAGTGAGGCTTTTCAAAAGATGGTTGGGAAAGTTAATTTAGATGAATATCATAGGAGATGCAATGAGATAAAGGCATATAATCCATAAAATAAAAAATAGTTAAATGAAGATGATGTCAAGCTAGAGATGATGACAAAATTGAGAGACATTACCCTAGATGAAGGAAATAGGATTGTGAACCAAGATGGGGTACTTATTCTTCCATAATGGAACATTTTTTTATTTCATTGGATTTGATGTAGTAGGAAGGAATTTAAAATTATATGGAACACTATCAGAGGAGGGAAGCCTTGCATTGAAAGGGACAACATTTATTTTTTACTATGCTACATTAGTGATATGGTATTTTTCCCCTAAAGAGAAGAGACCTAAAATTTCTAATATTAACCCTAATATGAAGGGGAAGAGATTATAAAGAGGGATGGGGATACCTATGGAGTTTAAGCTACAAGTTTGGTACTTGATATTCCCAAGTTAACTTAGCTGTTCACCAAAAGGGAGGAGGTGAAAATGTGGGAGCATAAATAGAAGCATCATCACATGTTTAGGGAATATGAATATAGTAAATCAAACCAAAGGTGTGTTGATTTTGAGGCTAAGTTGAAACTCCTAGAGAACTAAGTATCACATTTTTGAACAACAGTTCTTGCAATTGCATCTGATCCATCATCCTTAGATGTATCTTCTGCCACTTCTTCCTTTCTATCCTCATACAATGTTTCTAAGATTTCACCCCATATTTCTTCTAAAATTAAAATAATTGAGGAGGGTATGTGCAATATCATGAGGGGTCAAAGTATGCCCTTAAGTGGAAATGAAAAATCAGCAAATCAGGGTTAGTCAACTTGACGTGAAAATTTCTGCTAGCTATCAACCTAATATAAAAAATTTGTAAGAATAGAATCTGTAGAAAATTGAATGTAGTTTCTAAACTAATAGGCCTTTTTTGAAAAAAGTTAGTATGATTGGTGAAAAGTATAGATTTCAATGCACTAGTACAAAAAATTTTGGAAAAAAAAAAAGAAGTAGGTGTATGTTTGACCACCTTAATTATAATCAAATGATAATATTTTATTATAAGATTTTATATATAAGTAGTAGACTCATGCCCAGATGTGATGCATATTTTTTTAAAATTTTATTAAAAAAAATAATTAATTATGAATTTTCTGCTACAACATTTTCAGAATAAAAACACTCTCATGTTTGACCACCTTAACTCATTCAAAACTTTACAAAATTCAAAAAAAAAAAATCCCTTATAGTAGGCGAAGCATAGAATGTGACAGATTTTTCGGATCTCAAAAATGTTATACTGTCTGAAAGTTATAGTCATTTTTCAATCAGTATATAAATCAGCACTTTAGAGGTAACTCAATTAGAAAATAACTAATAATTACTTGATAAGTAGGAGATATTTTCCACAGAAAGTCAAATAACTAATAATTACTTACCGAATTCAAAATTTGACAGCAATTATATCGATAGAAAGTTGATAATCTCCTTAAGCTACCCTTTTCATTTCATCAAATTCGGGTGAAAAAAAAGTCGTCAGCTACATGGTCGAAGTCTGGAACTCAGAGAAACAGGGGAAAAATACATTTTTGAGACATTTCAATAGTTGACCATGTAGGTTTGGTGCACAAAGAAATACCGAGCCTAATCAGGTACCTGATATTTTTGTGTACCCAATATTTTTGGGTACCCGATATTTCCGTGTACCTGATATTTTTGGGTACCTGAAAAGGCCTGCAAAATTTTGATTTTTCACTTTTCCCTCCCCTTTCTCCATCCTTCATATGATTATATATATTAGATTATATCAAAATCAAAAACTATATATTATATCAAAAACTACATATTAGATTATATATTATATATATTAAATATTATATAATATCAATTATATATTAAATATTATATAATATACATTTTACAATAAATATTATTTAATATATATTAATATGTATTTTACAACTATGTACGAAAGGTTGGAAGATTGCAAAAAAATCATGGATGGCCATTGAAAGAAGCAAAGGAAATCAATCAGCCATTTAAAAAATTCATGGGTGGCCATTGAGGAAGAGAGAGAGAGAGAGAGAGAGAGAGAGAGAGAGAGAGAGAGAGAGAAGGGGAAGGGGAGAGAGTAGAAGAGCTTGAGAGAAGGGGAAGGATAACCAATTCATTACAATATTAATTAGTAAGGAGCAAGGCAAACTTAAATAATATCACAGCAAGCATTATAAATCCAAATTCTAATTAGGAGTTTTAAGCAAAGTGAGTAAGGTCCTGGATAGGGACATTACAGATCCACACATTGTTCAGTATCTATACCTCCAAGAACCCACATACACGGGAGTAGGTTTGAAGTAAGACTAAGATTGTTTATCGGTTCAAAAATATTACTGTGTTGTACTTTTGATTAACATCCAATGATTGGATGTGAAATTCACAAATTTGATTATATTACCATTGGTTCTATTTCAAATTCTATAAAAAATGGATATTTGACATATGTTGATAAATTTCAGTCAACACCATTTTAAAATAACACATCAATTTATTTTTACACATTGAGAATATCATCAATAGGAATTGAACTGAAATTGACATAGGTCATAGGAAATAAATGCCCCAGCTATTTTCTATCTTCTGTATTTTGATTTTCTTATTACAATCAGGAGAAAAATATTACTCTCCAAATGGTTTTGGACAGTAACATTTGTACTTCCTCTTCACAAATATTTCTTCCCTCATCTTGCTACCTATTGATACCAAAAAATTGAATCTAGGCATTTCTGCCATGTAATGGGAGAAAAATGGTTTCCTAATTGATATGTGTCTAAATAATACATGCAAGAACCTTTTCTTTAATATTGCTAACTAACACTTTACAACAGCAAATGTTTATAAAAACTAGCATGTACTTGCATGAGGACATTATATATTATAGAAATCCCACACAGAAGCAACTGGCAAGCCACTCAAAAAGTAGTAACTGATAGAAAGTGGTATAATGTAGATGCTTTAATAAACCACTATCTTCTTTACTCAAGCAACATCTGGTTCATCTGCTCGACTAGGTAATGTTTGGGAATAAACAATCTCCATTTAAACTCAAGTCTCTGGAAGTAGTTATATTTGTCAGTGGAGGAGATTCACCCATTGGATCTACAATAACTTTATGCTCACTGGAATTTCCATTTCTCTTCAATTGGGATACTCTTAAAAAATTGCATCTACCCTTTTACCAATTTGGGAAATCAATGGGTCTATTTGTGGACCTCGAAGGAGTTGGTCACCTAAATGAGAACCTTGAGATGAATCAAGAAATTATCTATGAAAGAGATCAGTACCTTGAGAAGCTCTCCACTTGTTAGCTGAATTAAAACCTTGGACCATAGATGGGTTCCCTTTGTTGTAAAATGAGGAGTGAGACTGCCTTGCCAAAGGTGGCAATGAACTTACATTTGAGGGATAATGCCCAACATGAGTAATTTGGTTTCCCAAGTCCTGTAAATGCAAGGCCATTGACAAATAGGCATTTCTAATAGAAATATTTGTGGTGCTAGAATGAATTGCATGACCAAATTCTTTTCCTGCTAATGAACCAATCTGAGGCTTCATTTCACATTGCTCTGTGGATAATTCCACAACACTTGTTACTTCTCTATCTGAATTTTTTGTGTTAGTGTACATGTGCACTAAAGAGCTTCTGTCACTACTTGAGCTACTACCAGATGGTGAGTACTCAACATCATCATCTGACATAGGGTCACATGCATATCTTACTTCTTTTGTTTGCCACTTTCCCCTTCCTAGCTCTTCCTCCTTATCTATAACTTCTATCATGGGTCCAAGAAGCTGTTCCCACTATTTCCCATTAATATGCAAATATTTTTTTCTGTAATAGTATTTTTTGCATTTATTATGATATTGATCTGATTTGATGCACCTTCTCTATTTGATCCATACTTCCCTTTCATTTTACTTTCTTTGCTCATTTTTCACGTCATAGGCTAGGATTTGACAGTGGGTATGACCTTGGTACTGCCGGCGTTAATGATAAATTTTACATTTAGCTATTAATTTTTTGTCATTTTTCCTGTATGAAAATTTTGTATATGAATTGTGGATATTCTTTGGGAAACTTTTTATTTTTTCCTTTAGGATGCCTTTGTATACAAATTTTGGAGAATCTCTCTTAAAGAGTAGGTAAGGTTGGCTAAGCTGAGTTTAGCAGAGAGGGAGATGAATAAATTGAGAGAGCAGAGGTCGAGAGTGATAATGATGAAAATAATATGGAAATTATAATCTTCCTCCTAGAGCAGACATTAATGAAGTTCTTTGTGTCTTCATAGAGGAAGCTAAGGAAGCTAACTGGATTGTTGAAGCTGACGGTACTACATACAGAAATGCGGTATGTATTTTTGGCCTAAATTGTATTTTTCATTTCTTCTAGGTCTTTAAAGGTTGTTGGCTAAATCTTTGTATTAAATGTCAGGGAATGCATGAAAATAATCTGATTCCGAGCATGAGCATGAGTCCCTACAGGGGCATAGTTGTGCCTTTTACAGGCGTCGTAAACTGTAGCTATGCAGAAATGGAGGCTTTGAAGAATAGTTCACACTTGGAATCCTCAAGTGTGTCCCAAGGGGTCCTATAAACCCTTCAGACACACTTGCGCATTCAACTGTGTCAAAAGGGGTCATGGGGACTTCCTAAGGGTCCTAGTATGCCTTATCACTTGTTAGGACCCCTAGGAAGTCCCCATTTCCCCTTTCAACACATTGGAACCCTCAAGTGTGTCCTAACGGATCCTATGACCCCTTCAGACACACTTGAGCATT
This sequence comes from Chamaecyparis obtusa, assembly GCA_027943335.1. NCBI lineage: Eukaryota > Viridiplantae > Streptophyta > Pinopsida > Cupressales > Cupressaceae > Chamaecyparis > Chamaecyparis obtusa. The sequence goes on from BSBK01003026.1 coordinate 13,057, forward strand.
CAAATGTGTCAAAATGGGTCATGGGGACTTCCTAGGGGTCCTAGTATGCCTTCTCATGCGTTAGGACCCCTAGGAAGTCCCCATGATCCCTTTTGACACATTGGAACCCTCAAGTGTGTCCTAAAGGGTCCTACAACACCTTTAGACACACTTGAGCATTCAAATGTGTCAAAAGGGGTCATGGGGACTTCCTAGGAGTCCTAGTACACCTTATCACACGTTAGGAACCCTAGGATGTCCCCATGGCCACTTTTGACACATTGGAACCCTCAAGTGTGTCCCAAGGGGTCCTACAACCCCTTCGAACACACTTGAGTGTTCAAATGTGTCAAAAGGGGTCATGGGGACTTCCTATGGGTCCAAGTATGCCTTATCATGCATTAGGACCCCTAGGAAGTCCCCATGACCCCTTTCGACACATTGGAACCCTCAAGTGTGTCCTAAGGGTTCCTACAACCCTTTCTGAGACATTTGAGCATTCAAATGTGTCAAAATAGGTCATGGGGACTTCCTACAAGTCCTAATATGCCTAATCACATGTTAGGACCCCTAGGAAGTCCCCATGATCCCTTTCAACACATTGGAACCCTCAAGTGTGTCCTAAAGGGTTCTACAATGCATTCAGACACATTTGAGCATTCAAATGTGTCAAAAGGGGTCATGGGGACTTCCTAGGGGTCCTAGTATGCCTTATCATGCATTAGGACCCCTAGGAAGTCCCCATGACCCCTTTTTCCACATTGGAACCCTCAAGTGTGTTCTATGGGGTCCTACGACCCCTTCAAACACACTTGAGCATTCAAATGTGTCAAAAGGGGTCATAGGGACTTCCTAGGGGTCCTAGTACACCTTATCATGGGTTAGGACCCCTAGGAAGTCCCCATGACCCCTTTCAATACATTGGAACCCTCAAGTGTGTCCTAAGGGGTGCTATAACACCTTCAAAGACACTTTAGCATTCAAATTTTTCAAAAGGGGTCATGGAAACTTCCTAGGGTTCCTAGTACACCTTATCACACGTTGGGACCCCTAGGAAGTCCCCATGACCCCTCTCGACACATTGGAACCCTCAAGTGTGTCCTAAGGGGTCTTATGACCCCTTCGAAGACACTTGAGCATTCAAATGTGTCAAAAGGGGTCATGGGGACTTCCTAGGGGTCCTAGTAAGCCTTATCATGTGTTAGGACCCCTAGGAAGTCCCCATGACCCCTTTTGATGCAAGGCAGGGAGAAAGAGGGGTGAAAGGATGGCACACCCTAATGATCCAAGCCTACAACACACATGCGGAAGCAACAAACAATAAAAGTGAGAGAGAGAATGCCAGATCTATCATATATTATGATCAACTTGAATCATACATGTCAGGCTATAAGGCCTTCCTGGTTATGGCCTTATATTACAATGAATTATAGAAGTCCTCAAATATGTGAGGATTTGCTACCAAATCTCTAATCTAATGCCTTCTATCTTCTATCAAAATTGACTCCTAAACTACCACCAAACAACTACATTTATACAAGAAGCTACTAAGATGAGTTGGCCTTCAGATCCACTATTAATGGAAGTAATAGTCAAATCTAGGACCACATGCTTCCCAATGATGGATATAATCATTAATTCTATGCTCCAAAATAAATGGACAAGTCAGCCATAAGAGGAAACAAAACTAAACCCGTTGGTAAGCAAGATAACCGAGTAGCAGATAGACAATGCCGAGCGCCAGAGAATTAACTGACCATCTAGGAGATAACTAACCACACTCAGTAACCAAGGGAAAACTGACCAACTACCAACCAACTCAGTCAAAGCAGAAACCGAGCAACACAGACAAAACTCCAAATTCTTTTTGGTGACACAGGATTGCCAAGGACTCAAGATGCTCCTGCATCAGACACCTGGGGTTGTTTTGAAATGATTCTCATAATCATTTGGTAGGTTTGGTCTGAGTTGCATCCAACTCATACTATGAAATCCATGAACTGTCTTCCATCGGTCTATTCTTCCACTTAACCAGATATTCCATGTACTATTTTCCTCTTGTACTCTTGCTAACTCTTTCCTTCAAGATCTATTCAACTTCATCATTCTGCTTCTTAGGATATTCTGTCAATACTGTCACTTCTTCATCAGGTTCATGATACTCATATAAATCAGCAATATTGAAAATCAGTTATATGTCCATGTTAGCAGGTAACTCAATCTCATATGCATTTCCACTATCAAATTTCCTCAGAATCTTGCAAGGTCCAAGCTTCTTCATCTTCAGCTTTCCATATGTTCCAACAGGAAACCGACCTTTCTTCAAATGAACCATCACTTCATCACCAACATCAAAAGTTTTATGTCTTCTTAATCTATTAGATTTGTCTTTGTATTTATGATTACTGTCTTCCAGCTTCATCTTCACATCTTCATGCAATGTCTTCATATATTCAGCAAACGTTACTCCCTCAGCACTTCTCTTTTTCTCATCAACAATATTTCTCAAATCAAATATTCTTCTTGGTTGTGTGCCATTCACAATCTCAAATGGTGTCTTTCCAGTACTTCTATTCATTGAGTTATTAAATGCAAACTCTACTTGTGGCAACACAAAATCCCAATTACTTGGTGTGTCTCCAACTAAATATCTCAAAAGATTTCCCAAACTTCTATTCACAACTTGAGTTTGTCCATCAGTTTGTGGGTGGAATGTAGAACTATATTTCAACTCAGTGCCAAATTTCTTCCAAAATATTTTCCAAAAATATCTAAAAAATTTACTATCTCGGTCAGAGATAATACTCCTCGGTAATCCATGCAATTTGACAATTTCTTTAAATAAAAGATCTACTACATGTACTACATCTGATGTCTTTCTACAAGGTATAAAATGTGGCATCTTATAAAATCTATCCACAACAACAAATATAGAATCATTACGTCTTACTATCTTTGGTAAGCCAAGAACAAAATCCATACTGATATCAACCCAAGGTTTCTCAGGAATAGCAAATGGTGTATACAATCCAATATTCTGACTTACTCCTTTTGCAACTTGACAAGTACCACAAATTTTCACAAATTTTTGAACATCTCTATACAACTGTGGCCAATAGTACTTCTCCTTAAGCAAATTCCATGTTTTATCAATGCCAAAATGTCCAGCCAAACCACTACTATGTTTCTCTTTTATCAAATTAGATCTCATCACTCCTCTCAGTATACATAACTAAATACCTTTAAACAACATACCTTCTTGAATAAAATATTCATCCCATTTTGTATCTTGTTGATCTTGAATAGGTGCTCTACATTTTCTCCATGGCTCATAAAAATTAGGGTCATTTTCATACAAACCTCTCATCTCATCAAAACCAAGAACTTCAATTTTCATCTCAGTCATCAAAGATCTTCTTCTACTCAATACATCAGCAACTCGGTTTGTGACTCCACTCTTATGCTTTATCACAAATATATAACTCTGAAAATACTCAACCCATTTCATATGTCTCTGATTCAACTTATTCTGACTACCCAAATATTTTTAACCCTTATGATCAGTATACAACACAAATTCACTCGGTATCAAATAATTTCTTCATTTCTTCAGTGCTTGAACAATAGCATATAATTCTTTATCATACACAGAATATTTCCTTCTAGCATCATTCAACTTTTCACTAAAGAAAGCAATAGGTTTACCTTCTTGACTCAATACAGCTCCAATTGCACTTCCACTTGCATCACATTCTACTTGAAATACTTTATTGAAATCAGGTAATGCCAAAATAGGTAATTTGACAACCTTTTGCTTTAGGGTCTCAAAACTTACGTTAGCTCCATGTGTCCACTTGAATTATCTTTTGTCTCCTCTCATAGTCTTAGTCATAGCATTACAAATTGAACTAAAATTCCTTATGAACTTTTGGTAAAAACTTGCCAAACCATGAAATGATGTTACCTCACTAGCATTCATAGGTGTAGGCCAATCCAAAATAGCTTTAATCTTTTCAGGATCCATCTTCAAACCATCAGCTGAAATAACAAATCCCAAATACACAATCTCTTCTTTCATGAATGAACACTTTTTTAGATTTATCAGCAACTTTTCCTCTTTCAATCTCTACAAAACTTGTCTAACATGCAACAAATGTTCTTCTTTGGTCTTACTAAATATCAGAATATCATCAAGATATACAATCACAAATTTACCCAAGAATTTCTTCAAAACCTCATTCATCAGCCTCATAAAAGTACTCAGTTCATTAGTTAAACCAAAGGGCATAACCAACCACTCATACAAACCTTCTTTTATCTTGAAAGCAGTCTTCCATTCATCACCTTCTCTAATTCTGATCTGATGATACCCACTTTTCAAATCAATCTTCATGAAATACTTTTCTCCAGTCAAACTGTCCATTATGTCATCCATTCTTGGTATAGGAAACCTATACTTCACTATTATCTTATTGATTTCTCTAGAATCAGTACACATTCTCCATTCTCCATTCTTCTTCAGTGCCAATATAGTAGGTACTACAGAAGGACTCAAACTTTTCTAATCAAGCCTTTCTCTAGTAACTCTTGAATCTGTCGGTTCAATTCCTTATTCTCGGTAGGTGTCAACCGATGAGGTGCCTTATTCAATAAACTAGCTCTAGGGATTAGATCCATACAATCATCAATGCTTCTTTTCGGTGGAAAACCATTAGGTACATTATCAGAAATGATATCACTTTACTCGGTGAGTAACTTATCAATCTCCTCAAGGACATTATCCTCTATTTTCTTACTCAGCTTATTAGGAATCATAGAAAAACATACATCATTCCTATTCAATGTATTAACAAACTTTCTTCCTTCCATCAAGAAAACTTTCATAGATCTGCAAACATTACTAATAGGTTCTTCCATCAATGGTAACAAGATTTGTTTCTTTCCATCAGCCAAAATAGTATATTTATGCAATCTCCCATCATATATAGCATGTCTATCATATTGCCAAGGTCTACCAAAAAAAATATGACAACAATCCATAGGCATGATATCACACAACACCTTATCATAGTACTTTCCAATCTTCAAATTCAATTAACATTGTTCACTTACCAGGAGTGTATGCTCATCTTTGATCCATGAAATCTGATAGGGCTTCGGTTGTACTAACCTTTCCAACTATAGTTTTGTGACCATCTCTTCAGATGCCAGATTCTCCGAGCTACCACTATCAATGATTACCTTCCAAACTTTGTCAAAAACTCTACATCTGGTCTTGAACAAACTTTTCCTTATCAGATCTTCCTTCTTGCTTTCATTCCACAGTGCTCTCCTTACTATCAAGTTATTTTCTTTCTCAGGTTGATTCGGTGACTCTTCTTGCACCAAAGCATTTCTACTGCTACCAGCCTTCTTACTATCTTGTGTACATTCAAAAGATCTATGTCCTTCTTCTCCATAGTTATAACAAGTTCATCAGAAACTTCCTCTGCCATAACCACCTTGGTAGTTACTACCTCTGCCTCTAGAATTTTCACCTTTCCACTCGGTCTTGTCTTTGTCCAGATTTGTCTTTCCTAGTTCAGATCTACCATTTTCACCATTAGATCTACCTCTTCTTCTAGGGAATCTACCACCTCAACCTCTCTATCTTTTCTCATGTCTCTTGTTCAATTTCTCCTCAGCTTTCAAAGCAAATTGATAAGCCTCTTCAATGTTCTCCAATTTGACCATGCTAATCTCCTCTTGGATGGAAACTCTCAAACCATTCAAGTATTTGCCAATTCTTTCCACATCATCTTCATCATGTTCAGATTTGATATCCAATTTGTAGAATTCCTCAGTATACTCTTTTACCAAACTATCATTCAGTCTCAAAATTTGCATTAGCCTAACTAGGTTAATCTGATAATCATAGGGTAAGAACTTTCCTTTCAATTTATTGACCATTTTACACCATACCTTGATTTTTTCTTTGCCTTTCCTCTTCCAATCCAATTGAAGATGTTCAAATTTGTGCTTACAATCTTCACCTTCTTATCCTCGGGGATATTTTCATATTCAAAATACTTTTCTATCTCAGTGATCCAGTCCACCAATTCATCAGAATCCAACTTTCCACTATACTCAGGAGGATTGAAATGTGGTGTTGACTTTAGACTTGTCAAAGCCTTTAAAAATCTTTCTTCACCTTGATCCATAATAGGAGCAAGTTTTGCATTCACCTGTTCTTCTTCAATTTCATCATCACTAACATCTTCAAGATGCCTGCCTCTTCTTTGGGCTATCTCCACTGCTTCTAATCTAGCAACAATCTACCTTAGCATATCTGCCAATCCTAGATCTACATCTCACCTCCCATGAACCATCTTGACAACCCTCTACAATTGCAGGTTAGATCACAATCTTCTACCCCACAACAATTTACTAGGGATTTAAGAGGAACCTACAAACCTAGATCCGCAGACCTAGATCAAGATATCACCTTGCTCTACCACCTAACGCAAAGTAGGAAACAAGAGGGTCCAAAGGATGGCACACCCTAATGATCCAAGCCTACAACACACACATGGAAGCAACAAATAATAAGAGTGAGAGAGAGAATGCTAGATCTATCATATATTATCATCAACTTGAATCATACATGCCAGTCTATAAGGCCTTCTTAGTTATGGCCTGATATTACAATGAATTACAAAAGTCCTCAAACATGCGAGGATCTGCTACCAAATCTCTATTCTAATGCCTTCTATCTTCTATCAAAACTAACTTCTAAACTACCACCAAACAACTACATTTATACAAGAAGCTACCGAGCTGAGTCAGCCTTCAAATCCATAATTAACAAAAGTAATGGTCAAATATGGGACCACACACTTCCCAATGATGGATACAATCATTAATTCTACACTCCAAAATAAATACACAAGTCAGCCACAATAGGAAATGTTGTCACTAAGGATTGCAACCGAGAATGGCTAAGTGTTGAACCCAACAATCTTGTGAAACATGGGACTATTCTCAAGTTGTGGGTAACCTATCCGAGAATAGACCTCCGAATTAAGGGCTGACTTCCCTATGGATCACTTGAAACTTATCTAAAATTTTTAGGAGGAAATGGAGAGAATACATAAAACAAACAAATGCATTTGAATGAAACAAAGGTGATCCACTGAATTTTAAAGAAGATCCACAACTGAAAATAAGTCTACTTCAATAGCAAAACAAACTTAATTCACAACTCAATCCCACTTTCTTAGACTCTTAGTGAAACAAGGTACTTTGAATGTAGAAAAGGAAGAAATACTCACAATTTTGATATTCTTGATTGTACACAAATCACACTACTAAATTAAGATAAATTCCTAAAACACTAACTTGGACTCAACATGCAGATTAAGGAAATAAGAACATCACAATAATCCTGCATATGACTTCAAAAGCAAACTCGGAATTATAAGAGAACAAGAAGGATCAATTCTTATTTCTAAAAAGAAACTAAGTACAATTGTGTCTCTCAGAGCTACAACACTCCCTTCAGAGAGAAAGAATGAAGAGCTAACATCAATAACCAAAAGTGAGAGGTATAAAATCTAAAACTAGGAATCTACATTCAAACTCCACTACCTCCTAATAAAAGAAAAAGTAAAAAATGGACCCATGAGGCTACATCATCATTCAAATGCCATATTCCTAGATTCCTAGGGGGCGAGGAAAGTGGGACCCTAAAAATAGAAGGTCAAGAAGACCACTCTAACCACTAAGTCATGCATCATAATAAAATCTTGACAATGGCTTATAAAACACCATCAATCACAAGTACAATAACATATGCAATGACTACTACATTTAAAGCATATCCCACTATGACACCAAATGGATCTAATATAGTTTTAAATGATCTCAACCCAAAAATGGGGAGACACATTTTAAAAAAAAACAATTACATTTCCAAAGACCCACCTATGCTTAAATAACAAAACATGGACCATCATATATTTAAAATATTATCAACCCAAAAGAATGGGGAAAACATTTAAAATATTACATTACATAAAAGATCCATTAATTAAAAGGGTGCCTAAAGTAAAACAATTAGTAGCCTTAACTCAAAAAATGAGGAAAAAATATCAATTGATCATTTGAAACAAAAACCCCCACTACCGCTGGCATTGTAGACTTTCCCTTCTGGTTCCTAGTATCTCTCCATCTTCACTGGTAGTCTCTGAGCTCAAATTTGGAAACAGCAACCCTTTGGATTTGTGGCACCATGCTGTTAGGTAGGCACTTGGGTTTTTTGGCATTCTATTCCCATTACTTTTGAGGGAAAAGCATGTGCATTCCACATATCAACAAAAATGTGTTTACTGTTATCTTTTCCTCTGAAAAATGAGGGCATCATGTTCTGTGTTTTGATTAATGCTTGTTGTATGTCTACATCATGCATTGAAGAAAAGAGGGCACTATTGTGTATTTGATTTATCGTGCTTAGCTCTTTGTAAAATCTAGGGCATTATTGTTTGTTGATTCTCAACCATTTCATTTCTTCTCTTTTTGAACTAGGGCATGGTATTGGCATTGTGCATTTGAAATTATCTGTATTTGATTCAATGACCTCATTCTGAGCATCAGGGTATCTTTGTTATTTTCAATTCCATTGTTGACTGATGAGGCATCATGTAATCACTGAATGTGCACTGATGAGGGCACTGTGAGCCATTTTGCTTGAGCTCAATACTTGAATGGTTAAAAGCCCATGATTGAGCTAGGGCATCATCACATGCACTGTATTTACTTTTGCAAAACTAGGGCACCATGTTCTTGCTTTATTTCCTGTTGTTGATTCTTCATTTGTTTGCTGGTGCCATTCCACTATCATGGTGTTTACTTTTATGGGCACTGTGATTCTATTGAACCCATGCCATGTGCTAGCCTGTGGGTCACACAAGGGCATCAACTATTTCATTTCTTTAGCATTGTATACATTTTTATTATATATGTCTTCGTGGGTAGGATTGTGCATTGTGGGCTAGGGTACCACCTCACTATTCAGGGAGACATGACATAGCATCGTGGAATGCCCCTTTTGAATATGTCGATGATCCCTATTTAATACGTACTAGCCTGTAAACATTTAGGGCATTGCATTTTTCTCTATTTGTAAGTTTAAATACACTGAGCTCGGCCATGTGTACCTATACAATGCCATACTCTTCTTTTCTGATGACTGGTGCTAGTGGTGTCTCTTGTCATGTTTGTGGGATGTAGTGCTAAGTTGTTACTCCTTCTACACAGCACACAGATCTCGCTTGTGCATTGATATATTTACTGTCACCAATCCATGAATATTGTCATGCCCTTACAATGTTCACATCTTCCTTTTTTATTACTTTCCTTATATGCTTATGGTCTTCTCCATTATGAAATTTTGAATGACTAGCCCTCATGCTATGTCACATGGATGTTGTAGATTTGAACTCCACATTTTACATTGTGCATAGTCTGTGCCTATCCTAGGCTTGGTGCCAAATTTATAGCCATGGTTTATTGAGGTTGTGAGCTATGTGCATCATTTATGAATGGCACTGTGAACCTCCATCTTTCTATAGGTTTTCAATGCTCTATTTTTTACTACTTATGGCATCCGTGAAATCTTGGACTAGTGCTATGAATAGTGACAATAACATCACCAGTAATGCCCTGATGCCAACTAATAACTTGGGCACTGCAAAATTCTTGTGACATTATTGGATGTGTTATTGACCTCCATGATAGTTTTCCCAACCCATGAACTTGATACATCTGTTATGAAGAAGCCCAATGAACTTGATCTAGGGCACCATGTACTTTGAAAATATTGCTTTCTTTGATACCGTGAACCAAAGGAGTGTGCTAGATGCTTAGTTAGCTGCTGGTGTATATACATATTCTATTTTTTATATTGCATGTATATCATGATATGCATTCATGTTTTTATGCTTTGATCATTTCTCTATTGATATATTCATACTTTTCTAGCATATAGCTCATGTTATAGGGTTGGGGCATCATTCTCTCATTGGTATCCATGTTGTGGTTAGGAAAAACTAGTGAACTAAGGCATTGCACCAGTATCTTGAATACATTTTTGTCATAGCATCATGACACTATGTAGATTATATACCTTTTGTATGAAATAGGCCCTCTGTATTTGATCTAATGTAATGTAATTAATTGTTGGTGCCCACACATATGTGCCCTGCTAATATGATGTCTGTGTATGCACCAAGTATCTTTTGTTTGGGGTACCATGACATGTTGATTTTTTCCATTGGGGCCACTTTTTATTTATTATCCCACATGATGACATGCCATCATAAAAAAGAACTTTCATTGATTCATCAACTAAAGCCCCATTTCTTAGCTCAAGATGCAGATTTGAACACACCTCATGCTATAATGTACCTCTCATTAGAATGCAGATCATGTATCCTGTCCACTATCATGTTGATGATATATACCCCTTAAAACTGTCAGTGCTCTATTTTGAATATATTTCATGCCATGCTAAAGATGATATTATGCAGATTTGAGTATCTCTTTCTCTATTTTGATAGTGGTGTGTTGTGCTTAATAAAATTTACTTGATATTCTTGGAAAATGCCATGTTCACCATTTGTACCCCTATGGGCCTTTGAACACAATGCTTTGTAATCAATCTTCCATTTGTGCCTTCTTTTTCTTCATTGATGTTGCATCATCTGGGTGTCCCTCCTTCATATGATGTGTGCTCTTGGCCCTTGATGCGATCACTTGATAGGAAACTTGGATTTTTCCTGTCATTATCTCCATCAAGGGCCCAGGTCATTCATCAAACTTATTGTTGGATTAGCTCCCCTGTATTTGCACATGAAACAAACACATCAATGAAAACATGGTGCCTCTTTTTGTTCTCTAGAGTCTTATGCAAATGTGCTGAGCATAGCCTTTGTTAGAGGTGCATGGCTAAGCGTATATATGCATTTTGTAGATATTGTGATACCATCCATTGCATAGATCCATTGGATCTAACCCATATCCCTTCTTCACTTCTTGCAGGTTCTGGATCTCAGGAGCTCTTTGGATAGGACCAAATCCGGACACCACTACCAAGCAATGTCTGGTACCCCAGTATGTAATTATTTCTTTATGTATATGTTTACTCATTCATTCAATTCTGGTAATGGCTATGCTCATGGCTTGTGTGAGCTTAGATAGATGTTTCTCCTTTCAGTTCCTTCCCTTTTGTATAGTATATATACATGCATGTGTAGCTTTAGATGTAGTTCATTTCCTTCTACTTTCATGTACTTTGCAATGAAATGAACACAAACTTAAAGAAGATCACCTAATAATAGAAACTAGGGGATTGTAGCATCATCTAGTAATTAGGTCCCCAATCTAAAAATGAGTAAAAATATGATAATAGAAAACAAAACTAAACCCGTCGGTAAGAAAGATAACCGAGTAGCAGAAAGACAACACCAAGTGCCAAAGAATTAACTGACCACCCAAGAGATAACTGACCACACTTGGTAACCAAGGGAAAATCGACCAACTACTGACCAACTTTGTCAAAGTGGAAACAGATCAACATAGACAAAACTCCAAATTCTTTTTGGTGACATAGGATTTCCAAGGACTTGAGATGCTCCTACATCACCTTTCAACACATTGGAATCCTCAAGTGTGTCCCAAGGGGTCCTACGACCCCTTCGAACACACTTTAGTGTTCAAATGTGTCAAAAGGGGTCATGGGGACTGCTTAGGGGTCATATTATGCCTTATCATGTGTTACGACCCCTAGGAAGTCTCCATGACCCCTTTCAACACATTGCAACCCTCAAGTGTGTCCTAAGGGGTCCTACGACCCCATTGAACACACTTGAGCATTCAAATGTGTCAAAAGGGGTCATGGGGACTTCCGAGAGGTCCTAGTATGCCTTATCATGTGTTAGGACCCCTAGGAAGTCCCCATGACCCATTTCGACACATTGGAATCCTCAAGTGTGTCCCAAGGGGTCCTACAACCCCTTTGGACACACTTGAGAATTAGAATGTGTCAAAAGGGGTCATGGGGATTTCCTAGGGCTCCTAGTATGCCTTATCATGTGTTAGGAATCCTAGGAAGTCCCCATGAACCCTTTCAACACATTGGAACCCTCAACTATGTCCTAATGGGTCCTACAACACCTTCAGACACACTTGAGCATTCAAATGTGTCAAAAGAGGTCATGGGGACTTCCTAGGGGTCCTAGTATGCCTTATCATGCATACTAGGACACCTAGGAAGTCCCCATGACCCCTTTCGACACATTAGAATCCCTAAGTGTGTCCCAAGGGGTCCTATAACCCCTTTGGACACACTTGAGCATTCAAATGTGTCAAAAGGGGTCATGGGGACTTCCTAGGGGTCCTAGTATGCCTTATCACACATTAGGACCCCTAGGAAGTCCTCATGACCCCTTTAGACACATTGGAACCCTCAAGTGTGTCCTAAGGGGTCTTATGACCCCTTCAGACACACTTGAGTATTCAAATGTATCAAAACGAGTCATGGGGACTTCCTAGGGGTCCTAGTATGCCTTATCACATTTTAAGATCCCTAGGAAGTCCCCATGATCCCTTTTGACACATTGGAATCCTCAAATGTGTCCTAAGGGGTCCTACGACCCCTTCGACCACACTTGAGCATACAAATGTGTCAAAAAAGCTCATGGGGACTTCCTAGGGGATCTAGTACACCTTATTATGCGTTAGCAACCTGAGGAAGTCCCCATGACCCATTTTGACATATTGGAATCCTCAAGTGTGTCCCAAGGGGTCCTATGACCCCTTTGAACATACTTGAGCATTCAAATATGTCAAAAAGGGGTCATGGGGACTTCCTAGGGGTCCAAGTATGCCTTATCATGCATTAGGTCTCCTAGGAAGTCCCCATGACCCCTTTCGACACATTGGAACCCTCAAGTGTATCGTAAGGGGTCCTATGACCCCTTCAGACACACTTGAGCATTCAAATTTGTTAAAAAGGGTCATGGGGACTTCATAGGGTTTCTAGTACATGTTATAACATGTTAGGACCCCTAGGAAGTCCCCATAACCCCTTTGGACACATTGGAATGCTCAAGTGTGTCCTAAGGGGTCCTACAACACCTTCGAACACACTTGAGCATTAAAATGTGTTAAAAGGGGTCATGGGGACTTCCTAGGGGTCCTATTACACCTTATCACATGTTAGGACCCCTAGGAAGTCCTCATGACCCCTTTCAACACATTGGAACCCTCAAGTGTGTTCTAAGTGGTTGTACGATGCCTTCAGACACACTTGAGCATTCAAATCTATCAAAAGAGGTCATGGGGACTTCCTAGGGGTCCTATTATGCCTTACCACACGTTAGGACCCCTAGGAAGTCCCCATGACTCCTTTCAGCATATTGGAATCCTCAAGTGTGTCCCAAGGGGTTCTATGACCCCTTCGAACACACTTGAGCATTCAAATATGTTGAAAGGGGTTATGGGGACTTCCTAGGGGTCCTAGTACACCTTATCACAAGTTAGGACCCCTAAGAAGTCCCCATGACCCCTTTTGACACATTATAACCCTCAAGTGTGTCCTAAGGGATCCTATGACCCCTTCGAATACACTTGAGAATTCAAATGTGTCAAAAGGAGTCATGGGGACTTCCTAGGGCTCCTAGTACACCTTATCACTTGTTAGGACCCTGAGGAAGTCTCCATGACCCCTTTGGACATGTTGGAATGCTCAAGTGTGTCCTAAGGGGTCCTACGATGCCTTCAAGCACACTTGAGCATTCAAATGTGTCAAAAGGGGCCATGGGGACTTCCTAGGGGTCCTAGTATGTCGTATCACATGTTAGGACCCCTAGGAAGTGCTCATGACCCCTTTCAACACATTGGAACCCTCAAGTGTGTCATAAGGCATCCTACAAGGCCTTTAGAAACACTTGAGCATTCAAATGTGCCAAAAGGTGTCATGAGTACTTCCTAGGGGTCCTAGTACACCTTATCACGTGTTAGGGCCCCTAGGAAGTCCTCATGACCCCTTTCAACACATTGGAACCCTTAAGTGTGTCCTAAGGGTTCATATGACCCATTTGGACACCCTTGAGCATGCAAATGTGTCAAAAGGGGTCATGGAGACTTCCTAGGGGTCCTAGTATGCCTTATCAATTTTTATACCACTGTTAGTTTCTAAAATAGATGATGACATCTACTAATTCAGTATAGTCAGACTGCCAAAATTACAAGGAGTTTGTAGAAAAATCCTATGCTGGATACTTTCAAGAGGACTTGGGCTGAAACTGTATGTCATCAAATCAACTATACAAGTATTTTTTCAAATACATTATATATATAATATGTATTATATATATATATTATATACATTAGAATATATATAATATATTATATATATATTATATATTATATATACATTAGTATATATAATATACATTCTATATATATGTGTGTGTGTGTGTATTATATACCTCTTTTTATTTATAAAAGTTGAATTTTTTCATTTACTCCTGCCATTTTTTCATGTACCCAATTATTTCCTGGTATATTTTTGACCAAAATATTCCCTATCCCCATAGACTAGAGAAGCACAAGATTTCAGAGTTTTTTCACCAGTTGTAGAAAAAAAAATGTCATTTGGGGCTCAGTTTTATTTTTTTGTCAACTTGTGGTCTCACCATGGGAAGCAGTAGTCGTTGAAAGGCTAAACACAAGAGGAAGGTCACAGATGAATAAATTCAAGCATATAAGGAAAAAGATAGGGAAAATCATTGAAGAAGGAGAGAAGGTATGTTAAACATTAATGGAGGTGACCCCATAAATGTAGTTGCAAGTTAAGACGATGTTGAATTTGAAAATAATATGGAAATTAATTTTGTGGATAACAATGTATGGAGTGGAGATGAAAATGTAGAGATGGAGAATGAAAATGTAGACTTGGGGAATGAAAATATAGATTTGGGGAATGACAATGAATGGAATGAAGATGAAAATGTACAAATGGAGATTGAAAATGTAAACTTGGGGAGTGAAAATGTTGGACAAGAACCACATGAACATTACACATCTCCAAATTATATGCGAAATGAAGTCCCTTGCAATAAAGATAATCAATCTTCTAATTCAGGGCTTGAAAGAACACATAAATGGTTAATTGAAATTGAGGACAACATTATGAATAATTGGGAAGGAAAGAGGTCACATAGAACCGTTAGGTTGTTGGCTTCAAGACTTTATGATCAAATTTTTGGAAACAAGACATTGGTTGAGAAATGTCAAATTTTTGTGCAGTTGTTAAAGATGCAAAAGATGAGACCTGTGCTTGTGAAATTGAAGATTCATGTGAACAAGAAAATGCAAAGAAATGTCATTATTGTGAAGAATATTTTCAATGCTCTCAATAGCATTGGGTAGACTAGTAGATAAAAAGATGAGAGTTTCTCGGAGGGTTATTACAACCTCCTTAGTAAGTCATCAGTTGAGAAAGCCTCGTTTGATGAGACAAACTTGTGTTCACTTCAATATAGACCATAAAACTTTAGGTAGAGCAGTTACAAGAAGAGAAAGACTTGATGATCTGCTTCAAATTGATACATGGGCTTATGGTGGGAGACTTCCACATTTTGATAAGAAGCTAACAGATGTTGTCAAGGATGAAGTTCAACAATTTTGGGATGCTAACTCAAGAGTGTCACCAAATGTGAAGGATGTCTTGAAGTTGAGAGTTGGCAATCGAGACCGTACTCCACATCCTAAACATTATGTGGAGGTAAGTCAAACAATGTTGTATAAAAAAATTTGTGAGATACATCCAACATTAAAAATATCAAAAAGGTCTTTTGAATCGATGAAGCCATTTTATTGTGTACCCCTTAAGATTCGGAATCCATGTTGTTGCAAATATCATGTTGAGTTTTCAATTCATCATGAATTATTATGGTCCATTCGTTCTACTTTGCATACTAATGAAATGCTAGAGGATTTTGGTGCAAGTGATCTTCCCAAATCATCAAGAGACTTGCTAGATCAATTTTTATGTCATAGAGATGATGGTTGTTTATTTTATAAAAAAGATTGCTTAAATGCCAAGTGCTCAGAATGTGGTGGCTTGTCCAAGTTTAGAACATGTTTTCATGAGGGTTTCAAACACAATTTTGGAAAGACACTCACCCAAAAAAAGGTATATGAAACAGTGAAATATACATTGAAGAGTGGAGGTGAAGACTCTAGATGTGAGTTAGTTGCAAAAGAATACAACATGATTAGAAAAAATGGAATTCCTGCATTTGAAGACTATGAGAAGCACAAAAATATTCTCATGTATTCACACCTTGTTATAGCAACAAATGTCAAGTTGTCAAAGCATCAAGGAAGACCAAAGACAAAAGAACTTTGGACTATTAGTATTGTTGATCATGAAGAACTTTTGGAGACCTTGAAGCAAAGAGATGACCCTTCAGGAACACTTGAATAGGTAATAAGTTAACTTAGTGCATTTTTTTCTAAGTTTGTTAAGCTTAATTTCAATGCATTAATTTCACCTTTCTTAGATTGTATTTTGAGTCAATAAACTTGGTTTTGTATGTGGATTGTAACTTGTGCAGGAGCACCTATGAAGACACCTATGATCACCATGGATCCAATCAGAGATAGAAGGACAAAAGGATCCTTAATGGTTAATTGAGATCTTTTGAAGCCTATAATGGAAATTTGTAACAATAAATTTGATTTAAAAGTTAAATGTCCTAGAAGTCTTGATAAGGACTTATGACCAAAATCATGTATGGGTAGCCAATAGTGCCAACAAGGGATCTTACATGTCATTTACTTATGTCATTTGCATGGTTTGAATTCTGACATGTTTGATTGTTGTTTCTAATGCTTTAAGAATATTATTTTTATCATTTCAAACAATCTATAAAAGTTAAACCTCAAACATAATAAGCTCCATGAATAGGGTATTCCAGAGTAAAGAAACACAAATGTCCTAATACTCAGTATTTTTTATTAGGTTTTGGGAGGGGTGGTAGAATATTAAAAATAATTGAATTTTAGTAGAGTTTTGACTGGCTTAATCATGATTAGTTTCAGAGTTCAAATTTCAAACATACCACTAACAGTCATTGCAATGGAACTAGGTCAAGAAAAGAAGTGTGCATGTTTTCCCATTTGGGTCTTCTCTTGTTTCGGAATGAAAACCTAATTGTTTCCACTGTAGACAAGGACATGTTCCCAAGGAATACTTGCTCAATCTTTAAAACACAAATGCTTGCAGGTTTCCTAGTGTACCATAATGCATTGTGTGTTTTATGGTCTGCAAGTGACGTGCTTTCTAAGTTTGCATGAGAGAGTAAAAGGGTTAACTTTTTTGTTACTAAAAATGGTGTGGACTATAAGTTGGTAGTTCACTTTCATGACATTGTAAACATGAGTGACAACCCCATTCTGCCCATGGAGTCACTAGAATGCTCATGACCACGCTCAACCCAAGTGACCCCAAGGTGCAATAAGCATGATTGGCCAGTGATCTTCTAAGGCTCATATCTCAGACCTCATGAGAGGTATCAAAAAACTATTAAGGGATACAAGATCATGATTTTGAGGTCTACAATAACCTCTCTCAGTTTTGGGCAATTCAACTTCATTTACATTTGGCAAGGTGATCTCAGTCGATGCAAAAACTTGCAGTGAGGGTTAGTTGAAAGTAGATTAGAAGTGTATCTTTCAATCCATCCATCCTGGCATCGAACTGACTACTCCATCAGCTCTAGTTGGCTGGGTAAACGCCAGTGACAACTCCTTTCTACCGATGGAGTCATTGGAACATTCGCAACCATGCTCGACCCAAGTGACCCTAAGGTGCACTAAGCACGATTGGGCAGCAATCTTTCAAGGCTCGTATCTTAGACCTCATGAGAGGTATCGAAAAACCATTAGGGGCTATGGGATTTTGATTTTGAGGTCTACAATAACCTCTCTCATTTTTGGGTGATTTGACTTCATTTGCATTTGGCAAGGTGATCTCAGTCGATGCCAAAACTTGTAGTGAGGGTCAGTTGAAAGTAGCTCAGCAGTGTATCTTTCAAACCGTTTGCCCTGGCATCGAATCATCTACTCCATCAGCTCTAGTTGGCTGGGTAAACACTAGTGACAATCGTGTTCTACCCACGGAGTCACTAGAATGCTCACGACCATGCTCGATCCAAGTGACCCTAAGGAGCACTAGGCACGATTGGGTAGTGATGTTTTAAGGCTCATATCTTGGACCTCATGAGAGGTATCAAAAAATGGTTAGGGGCTATAGGATCATGATTTCAATTTTTACAATAGCCTCTCTCATTTTTGGGTGATTTGACTTCGTTTGTATTTGGCAAGGTGATCTCAGTCGATGCCAAAACTTGGAGTGAGGGTCAGTTGAAAGTAGCTCTGAACTATATCTTTCAAACTGTCCATCCAGGGATCAAACCATCTACTCCATCGGCTCTGGTTGGCTGGGTAAATGCCAGTGACAACCCCATTCCTCCCATGGAGTCACTGGAATGCTCGCGACCAATCTCAACCCAAGTGACCCCAAGGTGCACTAAGCATGATTGGGAAGTGATCTCTTGAGGCTCGTATCTTAGACCTCATGAGAGGTATTGACAAACTGTTAGGGGCTATAGGATTGTGTTTTTGAGGTCTTCAATAACCTATCTTGTTTTTGGGTGATTCGACTTTGTTTTTAGTTGGAAAGGCTATCTCAGTCGATGCCAAAACTTGCAGTGAGGGTCAGTTGAAAGTAGCTCAGTAGTGTATCTTTCAAACTGTCAGTCCTAGCATCACACCATCTACTCCATTGGCTTTGGTTGGCCACATAAATGCTAGTGACCACCCCATTTCACCCATGGAATCAATGGAACACTCGCAACCACGCTCGACCCAAGTGACCCCAAGGTGCACTAAGCATGATTGGCTAGCGATCTTTTGAGGCTCGTATCTCAGACCTCGTGAGAGGTATCAACAAATCATTAGGGGCTACAAGATCATGTTTTTGAGGTCTACAATAACATCTCTCAGTTTTGGGTGATTTGACTTCTTTTACATTTGGAAAGGCGATCTCGGTCAATGCCAAAACTTGCAGTGAGGGTCAGTTAGAAGTAGCTCATTAGTGTATCTTTCAAACCATCTATCCTAGCATCGATCCATCTACTCCATCAACTTTATTTTTCTAGGAAAATGCTAGTGACAACCCCATTCCACCCACGGATTCATTGGAATGCTCGCGACCACGCTCAACCCAAGTGACCCCAAGGTGCACTAAGCATGATTGGGTAGTGATTTTTTGAGGCTTGTATCTTGGACCTCATGAGAGGTAGAAAAAAAATATCAATGGCTATAGGATCATGATTCCTAGGTCTACAATAACCTCTCTTATTTTTGGGTGATTTGACTTCATTTGCACTCGGCAAGGCTATCTCAGTCGATGCCAAAACTTGCAGTGAGGGTCTATCCTTCAAACTGTCTATCTTGGGATCGAACAATCTACTCCATCAACTTCGGTTGGCTAGTTAAATGCCACTGACAACCCTGTTCCACCCACGGAGTCACTGGAATGCTCATGACCACGCACGACCCAAGTGACCCCAAGGTTCACTAAGCATAATTCGATAATGATCTTTCAAGGCTCATATCTCAAACCTTGTGAGAGGTATTAAAAAATGATTAGGGGCTACGAGATCATGTTTCTAAGGTCTACAGTAACCTCTCTTGGTTTTGGGTGATTTGACTTCATTTGCATTTGGCAAGGCAATCTCAGTTGATGCTAAAATTTGTAGTGAGGGTCAGTTGAAAGTAGCGCAGTAGTGTATCTTTCAAACCGTCCGTCCTAGCATCAAAATTTCTACTCCATCAGATCCAGTTGGTCAGGTAAATGCCAATGATAACTTCATTCTGCCCATAGAGTCACTGGAACACTCGGCCCAAGTGACCCCAAGGTGCACTAAGCATGATTGGGCATCGACCTTTCAAGGCTCATATCTCAAAACTCATGAGAGGTATTGACAAATCATTAGGGTCTATGGGATCATGTTTCAAGGTCTACAATAACCTCTCTCAATTTTGTGTGATTTGAATTTATTTGCATTTGGCAAGGCGATCTCAGTTGATTGCAAAACTTGCAGTGAGGGTCAGTTGAAAGTAGCTCAACAGTGTATCTTTCAAACCATCTATCCTGGCATCAAACCATTTGCTCCATCAGCTCTAGTTGTCTGTGTAAATTCCACTAAAAACCCTATTCCACCCATGGAGTCACTGGAATGCTCGTGACTATGCTCGACCCAAGTGACCTAATAGCACAAGTGTTACATTTCTTTGTTGATTTATTAAACCCTAATATGATGAGTTATATACATAGTGAGTATATACATAGTATTGAAACAATGTAGTACTAAGTGGCTCAAGTGAGTTTATATAATGGTATGAAACATAAGAACATAGGAGATCTATAGAAGTTAAACCTCAAACATAATAAGCTCCATGAATAGGTTATTCTAGAGTAAATAAAAACAAATGTAACTTCAACAAGATATAATTTAAATCATAATGATAATCATAGTCAATATATAGCTTCACCATTCAATTCCATAAACATGAATAATAAATATGTATACAAAAGATGACGCAAATATAACATAAAAATGAACATGTTCTATATATAGAAAGTATCAAATGTATTAAAAGTATCTCCATATACAACTATAGCACATGCCATTTCAAAATGTCTACAAAATCAATGTTTCAAGGTGTACAATGTGGCATATATGCCATCTCAAAATGTGCCAAGTGGCATCTCTAAATGACCACAAAACTAAAACTACATCCTATGTCGTAGGGGGATCATCAAAATGTAACCTCTTTGAAGAAGTGTTTGGCTCTGATTGATCCTGCATCAAAAATTAGTTCAAACCCAAGTTAGATTGCTTACTTTATATGATATATATATATATATATATATATATATATATATATATATATATATATATATATATATATATATATATATATATATATATATATATATATATATATATATATATATATATATATATATATATATATATATATATATAAAATTCATAATTCAAACACTAATTTAATTAAAATTATAACTAAATACAAATATATGTACCTGGCCTCTCAGTCACCTACCATGATCAGGTGTCCTAGCATAAGTCCTTGGTAGCGAAGGGACCATGCCAACAATACCAACTCTGACCTATAAATATATATTTGCAATAATGAGATTAGTAGAGTGGTGCAGCATAGAGTAATAAATCTACAAAATAGGATGATTTGAACTAAAATTAAAACTTACATCTAGTGATCCCTCCTTTGGAATAGTGGGCTGGGTCAAAAAAGATATGAAAGATTCTCATGGGCCCTCCCTCACACTAGGAGTAACCTATGAGAGTAAAAAGATTGTCAATTATATATAAATGTACTTCATCATAACAACCCTGGTTAGAAAATACAACTAACAATATGTAAAATTCTACGTACAATCGGGCTATCACTCCAAATCAAGATGCCTGTTAGCCTAGGCTCCCGAACCCATGTCGAAACATCATCGATAGCCACACCCTATACAATAAATTCAAGTAAAATATGTATTACTACACACAAGTGGCTTACATATGCATGCATAATTAATCTTAAACAATTAATTACCCTTCCTTTGCTGACACCTGATGAAGGAACCCCCTCATTCCCCCCACTGACATCGGTTGTAGCCTGCAAGAGTACAATAAGATGACAATATATTAGTAAATGTATGAATTTTATTTCTCTAATTGATAGAGATTTAAGCATGTACACCAAATGATATAAAAAAAAACTAATGGGTACATAATTTATAATATACCATATAGGCATCAAGGCCAAATGAAATGGCTAAAGTTGTGGACTCATCCACCTGTCTCAACTCCTCCTGTGTCATCGACTAAACATAAATGGAAAAAATATATATACATAAGTGCATACAATCATTAAAAATAATCTAAATTAATTAATTAAATAAGTCATGTGACAAATTTATTTATAATGTTTACTCTGGAGTCCATGGCTCTGTGTACACCTCTAGAGCACTCTCATGAGATGTAGATGCTCCATGAGGTGTTGCAGCCTTTGTAGTTACTCCCCATCAATCACATACTGATATGTATCAGCATCAGTAAGCTCTCTAAGGTACATATTCTTGCATATAATGCAAATATGGGGCTCACATACATGTGAACTCTGGTGAGATGTCGATGCACTAGCATCATCCACACCAGGAGGCAACACTAACCTAGTCTACGTAATCAACTGATCACTCAACAAATGAATGGCCCTAATAGTCTATGAGGTAGCCTCTACAATGATATCAGGATGTTGCACTTGAGGAGGGGGTGCGACATCAGTGGGGGGACAAAGGTAGTGGCCTTTTTGCACTGGAAAAATGGCCTAGTCTAAGGAGCTCCTCTGCCTATGCCCATGTTGGGCCTTATACTCCAATAATTAACATTGTAACCAAGCACAAACTTAGCATACAATTTTTTTATGAAATAGAAAGGGAGCTCCAAATTGTTATAGGGTGGTTTATCAAAAACCATCCACTAGCGATCCCAAAAGTGTGTGTGCATTGCTTCATTTGTGCACCATTTTATTGATAATTTGGGCTTTTTGGAGTCAACTTGTAATCCGATTTTAGGATTCATAAAAAGAAAGGCTATATATTCCTTACTTTTATTAAGGGCCACAATCCCATCATGGGCCCATCATCAAATTGGGCATACATATCATCATGCCAATGAAGAGCAAGATTATGTTGCTGCGTGAGTCTGTCAATATTTTCAACAATAGTATTTAATGTGGCAAGCATGGGACCTAATGTACATATATTCTGATATTTGTTTTGGAAACCTCTTATTGTGTTCAAATTATCTTGTATCAAATCTTCTAAAGATCAAGGGTTTTGAGATGGGGGATTGTTTTTGGGATCATTATTTGGTGCAAGAGGATTATTTTCTTCATTATTGTCAGCCATACCTGATTAAATAAGAAACAAATCTAAATTTTAATTTTATTTCATATATTATTACAAAAATAAATACAAAACCCTATTTCAACCAAAAAAACTACATTTAGCATCAAAATGAAATAAAATAATCAAAATATACAAAGAATTTACTTACCGTATACTCTGAAGATCAATTTTTTTATTGCAAAAATCAGATACCCAAAAATATCATGTATATGATATTTGTAGTCATTTTCCAAAGCCAAAATGTGAGGAGAAATGAGGAAAATGGCTCGCAAGTTTTGATTTATGCCACAGGTTTTGGGTACCCAATATAATATGGGTACCCAAAAAATTATCGGGTACCTGATTAAGCCCATGCTTTGGTGTCAGTTTTGCCCAAGTGTACTGACACCCATGCCTACTAAAAAGTCAACAAGCATTTTCATGCACTTTTGGATGAGTGAAAAGTGAATATTTTTCACATCACCACTTTTTGGCCCCTCATGATCTTGCACATACCCAGGAACCTACTTGCTCAACTGATCCAACAAAGCATCAAATGATGGATAAAATAAGGGAGCTAGAGGGAAAGGTTATTGAAATAGAGAAAAGGTCATCATCAAATTTAAAGGAGATAGTCAGCTTAGTGTTGACACATTTCTATAGGAAAGTAGAGAGGAGATAGGAGCATGTGCAATTATTTTTATTCTTTATTATTTGAAGTTATGAAGGGATTTGACAAGGATATAGAAGTAGCAACACCACTGTTTTCCAAACAGATGTATAAATCAAATAAATTAAAGATAATGGTTATAGCTACAAACTTCCATATAGGAAGACTAGAGGCACTTCTACCAACCTACTCATTGGTGAAGTCCTTTTAGAATATTCAAGTCTTGCGTAAAGAGATTGACAGGAAGATTAGAGAACTAATGAAAAGATTTAATGAATTACAAAGTACTTTTTTGCATAGGATAACAGATGAGAATGGAAACATTAAAAATTTTCAACTCCAGAGGGAACATGTAGAACAACTGATCAACTCCTGGATCCATTAGATTTGTGAAGATACATATATAGATACGTTGTAAGAAAGTATGGATAAGATAATTAGCACTTGCACATGTTTTGAAACATTTGAAAAGGAAACCAACCAAGTAGTCGTTAAGTACAATCCATACAAAGGTAAAGCTAATGAAGTAATGAGTTTTAAGTGGCCATTTCATGAGGAATATGTAGAGTGGGTAGGGATGTACTTAAATAAGGAATAAAGGATAAATAGTTAAAATTCCAAATATTGGTGTGCACTTTTGGCATATTATGTAGTAGTTATGTTTTGAAGGATGAGCTTATAGTAGTCATGGACCCCAAATGAAATCTTCATCAACAAATAAAAAAGTGAGAAAGTAAAGAGAATATTTTGCAAAGGGAAAACAAATTTTTGTCTTATGGGTCAAGTTTGTTATAGATAAAAGCTAAATAGTCCAATAGACTTATGGAAAATGTTTCCTCTAGCCCTTAGCTTTTTTTTCTCTATTATTTCTATAAAAGGGTAATCAAGTCGAAGATAGAGGGTTTGAGCTCATTTTTATGAAGTCTAGGTCCTAGGTCAAGTATAGATGATATTTTGAGAAATTGTGAAGAATTTATAGAGAACATAGAAAGGATTTTGTGTCATTTTTGTAGGTCTTGAATCTATGAATTCTATATCTGATGTATGACAAAGATAAAATTTGAAATTAATGAAATATACAATTTCTGGCCTAAATCTATCCTATGTTTAAATTTTATGAGTTTTGAATAGAATAGAATCAAAGATTTTGTTATGTTAAGTGCATTGCTCAAATGTATGTGAATTTTGTTCATGCTTTGGTTCAAAGAATAAATTAAATACTTGAATAGATATTTACAAATTCTTAGGTTTTATTCAATGATTATGATAAAAATCTTGGGTTAGGGTTGCAATTGATAAATATTGTAATGCAATATTATCTTAGATCTCAAAGATATTTAGTGAATTTTTGTTATGCTATAGTTATATTTCTTGTGGATGAATTACCCAATGGATTGAGGTACTGATCTTTTTTTAAGTTTCTTTACCAATCTTATTGTGTTCAATTTCATCTAGCTTTGTCATAAAGTTGATTAAATCATGCTATATCATTTTAAGTTTTATGTTGTTTTATTGTAGTACCCATCTCATGCTCTACTTTAGTTGAGGATCAATGAAGATTCAGCTAATTTTTAGCAATCTTCTAATTTTGTTGAGTTTATGTGAGATTTATATTATTTTAATTTATTTCACAATTATGGTGTAGAGCTTGTGAGTGGATTATGGGATAACCCTCCCAGGTTTTGTAGAGTTAAAAGTTTAGAAGGGTAGAATTGGCCTTGTTAGTTGGTTCAAGACCTATAAATTGTTGATCATTAGAGTTGACATCTCTATAGATAGTTGATAGGTGAACTTGGTGGCATTTTAGAATAAAGCCTTTTTTAAGAGCCAACGAGATCAATGATTGGTGGATTTCTATACTTTACACAGACTAGACCTGATATAACAAAAGCAGCTTATATTGTTGTGATATTTCAAGGTATGTGCAGGATCATGGTATGCCAAACTAGGCCCTTAAGTGGCAATGAAAATTCAAAAAATCAGGTTTAGGCAAGTTGACATAGAAATTTGAACTAGTTATAAATATTATTTCAAAATTATGTAAGAAGAGAATCTGTAGAAAATTGAATTTAGTTTCTAAGATACTAGGCCTTTTTTGAAAAACAAATATTCTATATGTTGAAAATTTCAAATTTCAATGTAGTAGTACAAAAATTTCAGGGAAAAAAAAGAAGTAGGTGTATGTATGACCACCTTAAACACAATCAAATGATAATTTTTTTAACAAGATTCAAGATATAAGTAGTAGACTCATGTCCAGAAGTGACACATATTTTTTTGTAATTTTTTTCCAAGTAAATAATTAATTATGATTTTTCTTCCACAACTTTTTCAGAATATAAAAACTCTCGTGTTTGACCATGTTAACACAGTCTAAACATTATCAAATTGAAAACCTTTTTTATTTTTATTGTAGTAGGAAAATAATAGAATGTGACACATATTTTGGAATTCAAAAATGTTATACAGTTTAAAAGCTATAGCTATTTTTCAATAAGTTTATCAATCAGGACTAGAAAAATAACAAGTAGGTGTATGTCTGACCACATTAAACAATATCAAATGATAATATTTTTTTATAAGATTCTAGATAAAAGTAGTAGACTCATGTCCAAATGTGATGTATAGTTTTTTGTACTTTTTGTCCAAGTAAATAATTAATTATAATTTTTTTGCTTCAAATTTGTCTGAATATAAGAACTCTTGTGTCTCACCACCTTAACTTAGTATAAACTTCATCAAATTGAGAGAATTGTTTATTATTATTGTATTAGGTTAAACATATAATGTGATGTATATTTAAGATTTTTAAAATGTTATATTATTTGAAATTTATAGTTGTTTTTCAAAGAGTCTATAAATCAGGATTTATTTTTCACATCGCCACTTTTTGGAATACCATGATCCTGCACATACCCTTTAAGAAGGATTGAAGAAATAAAATGTTCTTCCATTAAAAGGATATTTAGATATTTGAAAGGAACAATTTACTATAGATTATGGTATGAAAAGGATGACAATTTTAAACTTAGTGCTTTCACTGATGCAGATTGGGAAGGTAACATGGATAATAGAAAAAGTACTAGTGGTGGACCATTCTTCTTGATAAAAAGGTTAGTCTCATGGTGCAATAAAAAGAAAAGTTGTATATCACAATCTATTGTTGAGGCTAAGTATTTTTCTAGTGTTGTTAACTATAAACAACTGGTTTGGTTGAAGAAAATATTAAAAGATATCAGAATGAGTATTGATGCACCTATTACTATTTATTGTGATAAATCAAGTGCTTTCAATTTTTCAAATAATAATGTATTACATTAAAAAATAGAGCACATATATAGAAAATTTCATTTCTTCAAAGACAAGGTGATTGAAAAGGAGCTCATATTGGAATATGTGTCTACTAAAGAGAAAATTGTGTTAGGATTAAGTAATACTGAGGGGGGAGGGTGAATTAGTATTAAAACACTTTAAATTAAACTTCAACCAATTACAAATAAACCATATCAATGCTGAAATGAAAAGAAAATAAACACATAACACATAACTCATAACACCATTATTTGTTTTTGAAGAAACCTTGGCTAAGAGAAAACCCTAGTGGGGATGGTACTGACAACTATGCACTAAAATATTGAATCCTTATTAGGAGATCTAGCCCTGTTAGGAGATAACAATTACATAGCACATTTCCTTGTTATAGGAATAGAAAACCCTATTAGGGGTATACAAAAAACCCTGAACTAAAGGTGTGGTGAGCTTACAACTTGTTGGGAGTTCCCTTTGATTTTCAACTTGTAGATTTATACTTTGATGGATAATTTTAATATAAATTTGACTCTATCACCACTCCAAAGTCTACAAGGAAGAGGGCCAATTAAAAAGGATCAAAATGATGGAATATGGATGAACTGACTGAGAGGGGGGGGTGAATTAGTCAACCATAAAACACTTAACAATTATTTCTTTCTAGATCCCTTAGGATATCTTAATGAATATTATCTATTTAGCACTCGGTAAAAAGATTGCAGTAACTTTGTAGATGCAGAAAGTATTAGTAAATTATCTTTAAGATATTCATCAGCACTTGTATATGATTAAGATAACAATTAAGAACACAAGAGACACAAGATTTAACGTGGAAACCCAATATGGGAAAAACCACCAATGTATCTAGATACTGATTTTCACTTTTTTGAAGTGATGCTCGGTTAGAAGCCAACCTAGTAAATGGTTACAAAACACACTATTAGGTGTGACCTTGTTAGAGGATTTAATCACCCTGCTAGGAGTGGCCTGGTAAGAGGTCTTGAGAACAATTCAATGGAATTGTCACCTTGTTAGAGGATTTACAATATGGCTGTTAAACCAACTCGGTTAAGAGATTTAGAATTCACTGTTACAATTATAAAAGGGTAACAATGAAAATGACCTGTATAATAATGCAACTGCCTTGCTAATTACAGATCTCTATTCTGCATAAGTGTGATCCTTCCTGATCGAATATATCTCTGCTGCTCCTTAAGGATATCTGATCATCCTTCACAAATTCGCACAAACCTTTCCTTTCTTTCTTCTATATATCTTCTGTTGTATTCGCTCTTCATCTTTCACATTTGACCTTTTATTTATATGATTTTAGATTTGTCAAATCGACATTACTTAGTATAACAGTCGGCTGAATTAAGCAAACTTTATTTGCAAAAATCCTTCAAGGGCCGACAGTGCTCGGTGACCATAACTTTCTACAATCTTTCAGAGACCGAGGGAACTCGGTAAACACTGATAATCCTTTTTCTTCGAAAACTAAATGAACTCGGTAGATGCTAACTTTTCTTTGATAACCGACTGAACTCGGTAGATGCTATCTTTTCTTCGATAACCGACTGAACTCAGTAAACACTAAATTTTCTTTGACGACCGACTGAACTTGGTAAATGATGATTTTTCTTTGATAACCGAGTGGACTCGATAAGCACTAATTTTACTTCCTGGCAGACCAACTAAGCTCGGTAGGTACTGAATGTTGTGAACTATGACATAGTGTGACATCAAAGACAATACATAATTTGAGTAGAAATTTCCTTCAGACAATTGTTTCCAACAATCTCCCTCTTTGGCATTGATGGCAACACAATATGTCATAGCATAAGAAATTTGAAAGAATTAGCTTGGTTCAGATTCAAATCTCCCTCTGTCAGCAAACTTCCTTTTTCTTGAAAACTCTTCCTCTGACTATTGAAAATTTCTTGAAGTAATAGCAAAGACATAGCAAACACTCCCTCTTTGACAACACATGCCAAAGACAATTCACATATTACCGGTGTAAACTAATGTACCTCAAGTACTGATTCATATGCAATGATTCCTTGAATATGCTGCATCAACATGTTGATTTTCAATCATGTTCTGGTTGATGCATCACTAAAACTATATTTAGTGAGCCTCGGATAGGGGAATGACCCCTAACTTACTTCTTAGATACACAAATGCATCCTTAGGTAATGGTTTGGTGAAAATGTCTGCAATCTGCTCTTTTGTATGAATATATTCTAATCTGATTTCCTTATCCTGCACCAATTCTCTGACAAAGTGATATTTAATAGCAATGTGCTTGGTTTTGGAATGCATCACTGGATTCTTCAAAATGTTTATTGCACTGGTATTGTCACAAAATATAACAACTGGTTCTTTGATTTCAACCTTCATACCTTGTAATAACTATTTAAACCAAACAATATTTGAACAATTTACTGCAGCAGCAACATATTCTACTTCAGCTGTGGATTGAGATGTGCAATTTTGCTTTTTACTAGTCCAAGATACCAGTCTTTTTCCAAGAAAAAATGCTCCACCACTTGTACTTTTTCTGTCATCAATGTTCCCTGCCCAATTAGCATCAGTAAACACTTTTAAGTCTAGATTGCCTCCAAATTTATACCACAAACCATATTCTTCAGTTCCTCTTAAGTACCTTAAGATTCTTTTGATTGCCATCATATGATTTTCCTTAGGTTTTGCTGAGAATCTTGCCACTATACCAATTGCTAGGGCAATATCAGGTCTTGTGTGTACTACATACTGCAATTTTCCAATCATAGATCGGTATAAGGTCTGATCTACATCTTTTGAATCATCATTTTTGGTAAGTTTCAGTCCAGTACACATGGGTGTACCAACTGGTTTTGAATCTTCCATACCAAACTTCTTAAGTATTTCCTTAATGTATTTAGATTGAGTAATGTATATAACATTCTTGCTTTGCTAAATTTGAAGACCAACAAAGAATTTTATTAAACCAAACATAGACATTTCAAATTCTTTGTTCATTTTCTCTGAAAATTCTTTGCACTGATCCTCATTCCCTGTAAATATAGTATCATCTACAAATATTTATGCCAATATAATTTTGTCATTCAGTCCTTCTTTAATATACAGATTGTTGTTATCATTTGCTCTTTTGAAATTAATCTGAATCAAATAGTTATGGAGTCTTTCATACCATGCTCTAAGAGCTTGTTTCAAACCATACAATGCTTTGTGTAACCTGCAGACCATGTCCTTTTTATCTGGATCAACAAAACCTTCAGGTTGTTCAATGTAGACTTCTTCATCAAGAATTCCATTGAGAAATGCAAATTTTATATCCATTTGATATACCTTAAATCCTTTATGTGCTGCATAGGCAAGTAGAGTTCTTACACCTTCTAATCTTGCAACAGGAGCAAAAGTTTCTCCATAATCTATACCTTCTTCTTGAAAATAACCTTTACATACCAATCTAGCTTTGTTTCTAGATACTTGACCATCTTCATTCAGCTTATTCTTGAATACCCATTTTGTTCCAATTACATTCTTATCTTTAGGTCTAGGTACAAGAGTCCATGTTTTGTTCTTTTGTATTTGTTCTAATTCTTCATTCATTGCTTCAATCCAACTTTCATTTTTCAATGCATCTTTGATATTTCTAGGTTCAAAATCAGTAAGCAGACATGTACCTTTTGTTGGAAATATTCAGGAATTAACCGAGTTACTGAGAGGGGAGGGGTGAATCAGTAACTCCAAATTTTCTTTCAATTACAGATGTATTAACATGTAATTCACTTTTAACCTTTGCATACAGAAAGCATGAAACTTAAAACATTCACAATAGTGACACATAGATTTGGTTACGCAGAAACCTTCCAAAAGAAAGTAAAACTGGGGTGGGGATGAAACCCACAAAGCTTTAATACTGCAGAATAAAGTTGGCCGGTTAAGGCTTACAATTTGATCACTTCTGATGATCTGCCCTATTAGGAGCAATAAGGATTGCTAAATCCACCTTGTTAAAGGATTTACAAACATACAATGAAGTATGCACTCGGTAAAGAGATTTTACAAAAGACTGTTAAGTCTACCCGGTTAAAGGATTTAGTATTGATTCACCTGTTAGAATGAAACAGTAGATCTCTGGCTATGCAACTGGATTGCTGATTGAGATTCGCTAATGTGCTGATCACCTTCTGTGATGAATTTGTCTTTGCTGTTCCTTATACTGCTAAAGCCTTCTGTAATTCGCTTATCTCTACCTTTCTTTTTCTTTCACATATATTCTTTTTTCATACATCTTTACATTTTTACAACATTGTTTATATACAAGTCTTAAACAATTAAGTACAATTACAATTACACAGTCGGCTTGACAAATAAACATAAGTGCTACTAAGTCGGCCCAAGTATGGTTACTCAGTTCCTGCAAACTGACTCGGTGACTTTCTGATACTCGGCGTCCACTGCATTACTCGGCATCGTCATGCACTCGGTAGAAGTGAAGGCACGGTTCATACTGATCACTCGGTAGGTTTTGAACTCGGTAAATACTGGTGACTCGGTAGACATGATGTTACTCGGTTTACACTGTCCTGTTTGGTTTGTACTAACTTCCTCGGTTTGCACTGTCTGCTCGGTTTGCACTGTCTGCTCGGTTTGCACTGTCTGCTCGGTTTGCACTGTCTGCTCGGTTTGCACTGTTTGCTCAGTTTGCACTGTTTGCTCTGTTTGCACTGTTTGCTCGGTTTGCACTGTTTGCTTAGTTTGCACTGTTTGCTCAGTTTGCACTGTTTGCTCGGTTTGCACTGTTTGCTCGGTTTGCACTGTTTGCTCAGTTTGCACTGTTTGCTCGGTTTGCACTGTTTGCTCGGCTTGCACTGTTTGCTCGGTTTGCACTGTTTGCTCGGTTTGCACTGTTTTCTCGGTTTGCACTGTGAATGCAAATAAGTGTTGTCACTAGTGACAATTCTGCTTAATGCCAACAATCTCCCCCTTTGGCATTAGTGACAAAAACACTTATTGGCCAAAACTTATATACATGAATCATGCTGAGTCTTATTTTGATTTTTCAAAATTTGTCTTTGTTATATTTGTTATAGGGCTTTATACATTGTCTCCCCCTTTCAATGTGCTAACTGTTTGTATACAAATCTTCTTCTATACATATCTCTCTTTCTATACATATCTCCCCCTTTTTGACGATAATGCCAAAGGTGCATATACAAGTTATTTACAGAGAGAATCCAAAATTTGATAGAAAATCAAAATGTACCTTCATTATTAGTGCCAGGGTTCTGTCCCAACTTTTTTGCAGGATCTTACATGTTTGTATAGCAATTTGTACTTCTGCAGAGAGTTCAATCATGTGATCTGCTATAGAGAACTGATTGTCATGAATCAATGTTTTGGAATGTTCAATGTGCTTATACATTGTATTCATGATGGGAAGGATCATGTGTTGGATGTCTAGCAGTGTTGACCGAATCCTTGTGTCTTCTTTCAGTAGATCAGACTACGTATTTGATAGGTGTGATATTTTCATGTGATGAGTAGAGCTTGAACTTGGTTCAAGTTGCAGCTTCTGTATGCTAATCTTCATATCCTCATCCATTTTATTCATTTTATCCTTAACATCCTTTGTGAACTCGGCAATGTTGCACAGTCTGGCCAAAAGAGAGGTAGCATTCGAATAGATAGATTCAATGTTAGACAAAACTGAAGACAATTCCACTTGGTTAATAGCTATGTGCTGAGCAATGTGCTCAAGCACTTTATTGTTGAATCTCTTCTCGGCTCTTTCAACTAACTTTTTTGTCCCGGATGAATCCTCATTGTATCTCTCAACTGCTTCTGCTAATTGTAACAAAACATGCTGGGAGGAGTCTACTTTAATGCCTAATGCATCAGACAAAATGTCCTTAGCATCCTTGATGATTTGATACTCCTTGTCTCTCTCCTCTTTAAGTTTCTTTTGTTTTGCTTTCCTTTGGAGGATCTCACCTATATTTTGCATTTGGTCCGCTGAGATATTTGCAAAATCTAATGTAGGAATTTCTATCTCTTCATCTAGGTCTATATCCTCTACTATATTCTTACCCAAAAATTTTATACTCGGTAGAGCCTTAGGCTTATCTGTACTTAATGCTTTGGTAGTAGTGACAATAGATAAAGTAGGGCTGGCTATAGATACTGGTATACTTTCTACTGGAGAACTTAATATACTTGAAGATTCAAAAATTGGAAAACTTACTGCTGGAAAACTTGATGGTGCAGGAGACTGCAGCTCGGTAGAAGAAATGATAGCTGCTTCTGTTGTTGCTAGGGATGGTTGGACAAATGTGGAAGTTGTCACAACCATGCTTGAAGGTGTCTCTGGGCTAGATGTAGAAACTTTCACTGGAGAGGTAGGAAGGGATGCAATGACTTCTGCTGCTATCCTCACAGTATCATCTACCTCAATGTCTTCTTCTTGTTCATCACTATCATCTTCAATATCTTTTATTATTACTGTTTCAATACTCGGTTGGTGAAGGTGGTATATGTTCTTCCATGTAGCATTTGCAGCCTTCACAACCGATTCAATATTGTTGATCAAAATCAAACAAGTATTGAACTTCAATGTCATCTTATTTTCATTTTCTTTTAATGCCTTCTTTACTTCATCATTTTTCAAGCTCGGCATCAACTGTCTCAGGTTTTGATCAAATATATCTATCACAATTTGCTTTGCATTACTCCATCTCATTTTTATTGGATTCAATAGAACTACTGGAACCTGTGGGGCGATTTCTTCAGGAGAGTATTTCCACTGTCCCATCTTCTCAATGACAGCATCTTCTATTTCCTTCTATTCTGTTTCCGATCTGGTTTCATATCTTAAGGATTTTATGTTACTCACTCCAGATCCTGATCCGTCTCTAAAGAGTTTGAGCTTTTCTTGAAGGTTTAGAGGAGGCCTTTTGAATACTATGTCTTTATCTGCCTTTTCTGCCTTGTCTGCCTTGCCTCTTGTATTTCTTCTTGTAAATACAGCAGTAGGAGGCTTAGGTGCCTTAGTAATAAATACCTTTCCTTTCTTCTTTGCAGGTTTTGGTTCCTCTGTTTTCTCATCCTTTTCCTCTTCTTCTTCATCTTTTTCTTCTTTTTCCTCGGTTATCATTTGCATTTTGGCTATTCTCTTCTTTCCTTTGTTTACCGCCTGTGGAAGCTTTATGCTTAGTTCAATTCTCACCTTAGCTTCATCATATGTTCCAAAATATGGAGCTTTGGGATTGACAGGCTGATTAAGAAGAGCTTCAATGATATCCTTGGTTTCATCAATATTTACCTCATAAGGAAGAGGTTTTACATATACAGTCCTTGGTTTAACTGCTTGAATATATACATTATCACAATCCACCATAAAACAAATGTCATCTTTGTAACCTTCCACCAACTTCTGTGGAATCCAGAATCTGTCATTCATTTTCTCTTTGAAAGACTCAAAATAGTTATCCATGATGCTTTCAAAATTCTCACCCATTTCTGAGATGTATTCATTTATTTCATAGAGGACTGGCACATCTTTTCTCCATACAACTTTTCCTTTAGAAGGGAAGAATTTCAGAACATAGAAGAATAAACAGACCAATAAGGATCCAAACTTACATGGATTGTTCTTGGAAGTTTTAATGCTTTCCATATTTTTGTTAAACTGCTTTAACAATAAGTCTGCTAGATCAAATGTTAAGTTGTTCTTGACCACTTTGTATGCTAGGTCAATAGCTTCACAAGAGACACTGTTCTGTCGACTAGAACTGTAAATCTTATGGGCAATAATGTGTGTACCAAAATTTAGTTCAGCGTCGGTAATGCTGCTAACTTTCATGCCTCTACCGTCCCACTCGGCTAGGGTTTTCTTCTCTAGTTCCATCCGACCTAGGGTTTTGGTAGTTTTAGCTTTGTTCAACATGGGAAGACCAGTGACTTGATGAATCATCTTCTTTGTAATCTCAATAGGTTGCTCAAGCCAAATCTTGCCATCATGTACTCGGCTGAGAATGTACCTAACCCATTTATCTCAAAAGTTTCAAGGTAGATGTGCAATGTGAACTAAACATTTATCTTCCAGATGTTTGTGCTCGAGTTTCAGAATACCATCCACACATAGTTCCTCACGCACAATATCTAGTTCTAGGTTCCCCATTTCATGAATTGAACAGTTAAAATGATTGCGGATATCGTTAATAAGCAGTACCTTAGGAGGAATCTGAGATTGAGCTCCGTTCGGATCTAGGGCTGCTGCAATTGCGGGCACGATCTTGAAATCTGGTGCTTTCCATTCCCCTTGGACTAACATATCAGATCCTTTCTTCGCTGTAGTGTTGGATGATGCCATGGTAGCTCATAGAAAATTCCTCTCGCAAAAATATTGAATCGCTGGGTTGCTCTTGAAATTTTCTGCTCTCAAAGTGCTAAAGGTTCACGGTGAAGAATGAGTTTGATTACTTGCTTTTTGTTTACAACTCTGTCATTAATGCTCATTTCAAATTAGGGTATGAATTCTGACAGATTGTCACCCACTATGAATTAATTGCTCGGTAAAGACTTCGCAACTCGGTGAACTCGGGAATTCATATTGCTCCGACCTCGCTCGGTAAAGACGGGTACCGACCTTGCTCGGTAAAGACTGATATCGACCTCCTTGTGATCTTACTGCATCTTACATGCTGATTTAGATCTTTTTTTTAATTCGGTTTTGGAACTGCTTGAGATTGGTCTATGAGAATACAGTTCCAGTGCTTTCTTGGAAATTTAGTTTGAGTCGGTAGAGCCATCCATTCCATTACTTGGAGTGGATTGCTCGGTAGCTTTAGGAATCCATTTTTGTCTCACCTGTTTCCTGACCTTAGTTGCTTCATTCTTCTTTCCATCTTCAACTTCACTAGCATTCATGCAGTTTCTGGCTATGTGACCGAGTTTAGTGCATTTGAAGCATCTTACGGTAGTATCTCTTTTCCTTAGATGATATTTTATGCAATTCATGCCAATGTGTCCATATTCTCCACAGTAATGACATCTACACCAGGTGTTGTAGTCCCATCCAAACATTGCTTTCATAATTTGTTCTGCTAGATTAAATGTCTTGGATCTGCACTCGGATGCCTTGTGACCCTTTTTGTTGCACTTGTGACAATTACCTCTGAATCTAGGTTTTTCCCTGCATTCATTTGCTTTGTGACCAGGTTGATTGCAGTTGTAACATTTTCCATTGAATTCTGCTTTTTCATTATCCCAACATTTATTTGAAGTATGTCCTATTTTACCACAATGATTACAAGTAGGTTTTTGATTTCTTTGAGTACCTTTCTTAGAAGATTCGCCTTCTCCTTTGTATCCAAGTCCTGCTTTTCCTTTTTGCCTATGAAGATTTCGCTCATACAGCTGATTCAAGTCTTCTTGACTTTTCAGCATTCCTTCATTGATTTTTTTTTCAGCGTTTAGGTCATCCACCAATCTTAGATTGATTTCCTTTTCAGTGTTTAGTTCTTCTCTTGTGCTTTCTATTTCTGATCTTAGATTCAGAATTTCCTCATTTGTATGAGAGATCTAATCAATTAGGTTTTCTAGCTGAAGGGTTTTATTTTGGACTTCAATGTTTCTTCCATCTAATTCATCTTTCAACTTGTTTCTTTGTTCCAAGATCTCACAGAATCTTGTAGAGTGTAGTTCTTGTTCTCTTTTCAATTTTCTCACTTCTTCCTGCAGAGACCCATTCTTTTCTAGGAGTTCTTTGACAGCATTGTTTGCTTCATCTGAGTTATTTGAGGGAAAAAGATCTTCAATCTTTTCTTCAATGTAATTCTGATCATTCATCTGATTTGCAAGTTCCTTCCTTCTTCTTAGGGATTGGGAAAGATGTTCTTTTGCTTCTTTGAGTTTAGCTATGGCCATTTCCAGATCTAGCTTTTCATTTTCAATCACCTTGTTCAGTTTGAATACCTCCATTGTCCTGGATCTTTGCTCAAGCTAGTTAAGCTTTATCTTGAGAACCAATGCTGCTCTGATACCAATTGTTGGAAATATTTAGGAATTAACCGAGTTACTGAGAGGGGAGGGGTGAATCAGTAACTCCAAATTTTCTTTCAATTACAGATGTATTAACATGTAATTCACTTTTAACCTTTGCATACAGAAAACATGAAACTTAAAACATTCACAATAGTGACACATAGATTTGGTTATCCAGAAACCTTCCAAAAGAAAGTAAAACTAGGGTGGGGATGAAACCCACAAAGCTTTAATACTGCAGAATAAAGTTGGCCAGTTAAGGCTTACAATTTGATCACTTCTGATGATCTGCCCTGTTAGGAGCAATAAGGATTGCTAAATCCACCTTGTTAAAGGATTTACAAACATACAATGAAGTATGCACTCGGTAAAGAGATTTTACAAAAGACTGTTAAGTCTACCCGGTTAAAGGATTTAGTACTGATTCACCTGTTAGAATGAAACAGTAGATCTCTGGCTATACAACTGGATTGCTGATTGAGATTCGCTGATGTGCTGATCACCTTTTGTGATGAATTTGTCTTTGCTGTTCCTTATACTGCTGAAGCCTTCTGTAATTCGCTTATCTCTGCCTTTCTTTTTCTTTCACATATATTCTTTTTTCATACATCTTTACATTTTTACAACATTGTTTATATACAAGTCTTAAACAATTAATTACAATTACAATTACACAGTCGGCTTGACAAATAAACATAAGTGCTACTAAGTCGGCCCAAGTATGGTTACTCGGTTCTTGCAAACTAACTCGGTGACTTTCTGATACTCGGCGTCCACTGCATTACTCAGCATCGTCATGCACTCGGTAGAAGTGAAGGCACGGTTCATACTGATCACTCGGTAGGTTTTGAACTCGGTAAATACTAGTGACTCGGTAGACATGATGTTACTCGGTTTACACTGTCCTGTTCGGTTTGTACTAACTTCCTCGGTTTGCACTGTCTTCTCAGTTTGCACTGTTTGCTCGGTTTGCACTATTTATTCAGTTTGCACTGTTTTCTCGGTTTGCATTGTTTGCTCGATTTGCACTATTTTCTCAGTTTTCACTGTTTGCTTGGTTTGCACTGTGAACGCAAATAAGTGTTGTCACTAGTGGCAATTCTGCTTAATGCCAACACCTTTTAGCTTGCTTCTTGTCATAGTACCATCTGATTTGTTTCCAATGATTTGATCCGGTGTATGATTCCTTCTGACATATTTGGCTAGTATAGGTTCCTTGCTTTTTGAATGATTCATGTTGTTGTCTTCTAGGATCTCTTCTTCAGGTTGCTCGGGCTCGATAGATATTTGCTCAGTAGCTTCAGGCTGAGATTCGGTTTGAATTTCTTCCTGTGACTCGGTTTGAACTTCTTCCTGTGACTCGGTTTGAACTTCTTCCTGTGACTCGGTAACTGTGCTCAGCTCGGTAGATATAGTTTCCTCATTGATAGTTGTGTCTGCCAATGTGTTAGGTTCAATGTAAATGAATCTTCTGTAGTTTTCAGGTTCCCTTTTGCTTTCTTCTTTAGTCTTTTCTACAAACTCATCAAATTTCACATGTATACTTTCTATGACTTTGTGAGTAGACAAATTCAGACATTTGTATGCCTTGCCTTTGCTAGAATATCCTAGGAATATTCCTTCATCACTTTTCACATCAAATTTATTTCTTCTGGATTCTTTTACGATATAACACTTGCTACCAAATACTTTCATGTAACTTACATTGGGTTTATAGCCATACCATAATTCATAAGGAGTTTTGAATGTGTCTTTCTTCAATTGTACTCGGTTCAAGGTATGAACTGCAGTGCTGATAGCTTCCTTCCAGTACTTTATAGCGATGTTCTTTTCTATCATTAAAGTCCTTGCACAATCCATAATAGATCTGTTTCTTCTTTCTGCTATTCCATTCTGCTCAGGAGTTCTAGGAGCTGATACCTACCTTTTGATTCCTCTTTCAATGCAAAAGTTGTTAAAATCATGGGAGATGAATTCACCACCTCTGTCTGATCTTAAGCATTTCAATCTTTTCCCTGTTTCCTTTTCCACTCTTGCCAAATACCATTTGAACTTTTCAAATGCTTCTAACTTTTCTCTTAAGTACATAATAGTCATCATTCTAGAATAATCATCAACGAAAAGAATAAAGAATTTATCTCCAGTATAGCTTTGTATTCCAATAGGTCCACATAAATCAGTATGCACAATTTCCAAAATTTTTGTAGACTGATAGTTTTTACTTTTAAAACTAGTTTTACTCATTTTGCCAATCTGACAATTCTTATATAGACCAGTATCAGGTTTCTTCAAAGTAGAAATGCCTCTAACCTTCTTGAATTTTCTTATTTTTATCATGTTATCAAAATTTACATGACATAACCTTTTGTGCCATAGCCAACTTTCTTCAATTTGAGCAATAAAACATGAATATTCACTAAGATCAAGATAAAATAAGTTACCTTTTGTTTGTTTGCCTGATCCAATGAGTTTTCCTTTTTCATCCAGCAGTCTTGCTTGACCATTCATGAATTCAACTTTGAAACTAGTGTTGATTAGCTGTGCTACACTTAGAAGATTATGTTTTAGTCCTTCAACCCAATAAGCATTATCACATATGATTTCTTTGGTTAATGAGATTCTTCCTTTTCCTTTTATACAACAAGGTTCATTGTTTCCAAATCTTACATTGCCACTATCACAGTCTTCTAGGTATTCAAATTTTGTCTTGTCACCAGTCATGTGGTGTGAACATCCACTGTCTATTATCCATATATCATCTTTGCTTATATGAGATATAAGTGCCATCTTATCTTCATCATCATCAAATTCATCTTTTATAGCAATAAAGACAATTTCTTCTTCACTATCATCAGAATCTTTAGCTATAAAACATGTTTTCTTACCTTTATCCTTGAATGATTTGAAATTCTTTTTGCCATAGTACTTGTGACTTCTCTTCTCTTCCTTTTCCTGCTTGTTTGGGCACCTAGCTACAATATGTCCAATTTCTTCACATGAAAAATAGATTAAAGGAGTTTTACCTTTATATTTACCTTTCCCTTTAGAGTACTTCTTTGCAAGTACTGCTTCTACAATTTCAAGATCACTATCAAAACTTTCTTCTGATACTTCTTCACTTTCTGACTGAACTTCTTTAATTTTCTTGTTCTTCCTTAGTGAAACCTTGGCCTCAAATGCTGATTCAATATTTTTGGAACTTGGAACATAGTTGTCATAGTTGTCTAATTCAAAGGCTGTCAATCTTCCAACTAAAGCATCCAAAGTTATATTGTGGTTTGTTTCACATCTTCTTTCTTGAATAGCTGATACTCTTATTGCATAGATAGGGAGTAATGTTCTAAGTACCTTACTTATAACAGTTTCATCAGAGATTGTTCCTCCAGAAGCTCTAATTGCACTGACACTTGCTTTGATTCTTTCAACATATTTTGCAATGTTTTCATCTTCTTTCATATTCATCTTGTCAAACTGTCCTCTTAGGCTTTCTGCTTTGGCTCTTTTCACATTTGCATCACCACCATATATTTTCTTCAGTGCGATCCACATTTCATATGCAGTAGTGCATTCTTTAATATCATCAAATTCTTCATAGTTGAGAGCTGATGCAATGTCTATAATCATGGTATTGTGAGTCTTTTTCTGTGCAATGTCTTCAACAATTAATGCACCAGTAGGAACTGTGTATTCTTCATCAATGTATTTGCATCCTGAATCACCAATGGAAGCTAGATGAAGTCGCATGAGACCTTGCCATGCTGAAAAGTTATCTCTGTTGAGCTTTGGAATTTCCCTCTTGTAAGACATCCTGATCTTTAGCTTAGGTCCTTGAAACCCTTCCTGCAAGCACCAAGAGCTCTGATACCAATTGATGGAATATGGATGAACTGACTGAGAGGGGGCGTGAATCAGTCAACCATAAAACACTTAACAATTATTTCTTTCCAGATCCCTTAGGATATCTTAATGAATATTATCTTTTTAGCACTTGGTAAAAAGATTGCAGTAACTTTGTAGATGTAGAAAGTATTAGTAAATTATCTTTTAGATATTCATCAGCACTTGTATATGATTAAGATAATAATTAAGAACACAAGAGACACAAGATTTAACGTGGAAACCCAATATGGGAAAAACCACCAATGTATCTAGATAATGATTTTCACTTTTCTGAAGTGATGCCCGGTTAGAAGCCAACTCGGTAAAAGGTTACAAAACACACTGTTAGGTGTGACCTTGTTAGAGGATTTAATCACCCTGCTAGGAGTGGCCTGGTAAGAGGTCTTCAGAACAATTCAATGGAATTGTCACCTTGTTAGAGGATTTACAATATGGTTGTTAAACCAACTCGGTTAAGAGATTTAGAATTCACTATTACAATGATAAAAGGGTAACAATGAAAATGACCTGTATAATAATGCAACTACCTTGCTGATTACAGATCTTTGTTCTGCATAAGTGTGATCCTTCCTGATCGAATATATCTCTGCTACTCCTTAAGGATATCTGATCATCCTTCACAAATTCGCACACACCTTTCCTTTCTTTCTTCTATATATCTTTTTCTGTATTCATTCTTCATCTTTCGCATTTGACCTTTTATTTATATGATTTTAGATTTGTCAAATCGACATTACTTAGTATAACAGTCAGCTGAATTAAGCAAACTTTATTTGCAAAAATCCTTCAAGGGCTGACAGTGCTCGGTGACCATAACTTTCTACAATCTTTTAGAGACCGAGGGAACTCGGTAAACAATGATAATCCTTTTTCTTCGAAAACCGACTGAACTCGGTAGATGCTAACTTTTCTTTGATAACCGACTGAACTCGGTAGATTCTATCTTTTCTTCGATAACTGACTAAACTCGGTAAACACTAAATTTTCTTTGATGACCGCCTGAACTCCGTAAATGCTAATTTTTCTTTGATAACCGAGTGGATTCGGTAAGCACTAATTTTACTGCCTAGCAGACTGACTAAGCTTGGTAGATACTGAATGTTGCGGACTATGACATAGTGTGACATCAAAGACAATACATAATTTGAGTAGCAATTTCCTTTAGACAATTGTTTCCAACACAAAAGAGATCCTCCTAAACTTTGAGCCTCAATGCTCAGGCAGGTGTACCCTTGACTCACTTCTCTAAAGGAGTCTCAAAATAATATGCAACTATATCCTTTACTAACTGACTGAAAGATTTTATCATTTAATTTGTTCGTATGTGGTTGATGACAATCAAATGCCTCTAGAGGATGGACCAGTGCCTTAACCTAGGGAAAAGAGTCACCCAATTACATACATCAATTAAAGATCTTAAATCAAACACTCCTGGGCTCAGGATAAGTGCTTTTCCTATTACCCCTCTCCCTCAAACACATGGACATCAGATTCTTATTTGGTTGCAAACTCACTAAATTCACCTAAAAGACTTTAATCCTAACTTTGTTATAAACTCAGAGATGACTTCATAATACTCTTTGTTTACCATATGTTAATACACTTTGTGACACTAACATATATGAGCTTAGAACCAAAACAAGAAGACATACATGAATGCAAGATTGGAACTCAATAGCATTCTCATTAACATATTCAGGATCAATATACAATCAGAGCAACACAAAGATAGGAAAAAGACCCAAAATCTAGCTCCTCTTTTAGTATAATACCATCAACAACCAAGGACCAAAAAGAATGTTTTGGAACCCCCACTAAGTCAAAAATCATGCAATATATACTCCCCTAGTCATCTTGGAAACCCAAAATAGGTTGCAACAAGCTATGGATGACTAGGGTTAGTGTTTCACCCACTAAACCAATCTGAAACAGTCAAGAATTTATTACAGGGGAAGAAACCCAGGAAACCAGGAGAAGATAGATCCCAGAGTGATCCTCAATCATGATAATTTCACTGAGAAGGTACTAAGAACCACAAAAATGCCCAAAATGTCAACCTATTTGGCCACCTACAACATGCCTTGAGCACAAAAAACATAGTACAAACCCCTGCAGATGATCACGCCACACCCTAGACCACATTGCAATGACAAACAAATCATCTCTTACCAGCTCTAGTCACTTCTACATTTAATTTTGGTCCTTCTGGTTGTAGGAAACCCTCAAAAATTTGAATTTGAAATCAAACGGTCAATTTCACAATGCCAGTAGTGAATCGACGGTCAATATTTGAATCTTGATCAAATTTAAGTCATGACCATCTGATCTTCATGTTTCCTAGGCTTTATGTCTTTAACTCAACTGCCACCCTCAGGTTAACTCCTAGCGAACATGCAACAAGGCATTTTCTTGTTCACGCAATGAAAAACTTAACTTGCCTTTAACTCTGGACTTAGCGAACAAAGGAAACCTAAATCATCTCAGCTACATCTGGTGAATTGGCAACTGAAGGCTTTCGTCAGCTCACAAAGAACTTTATCTATCTGCCAAATAGTTTAGTGATTACATGAATACACACTCACTGAATCGCCAGCCTTTTTAGAATATCACCATCTCATTTCATGAATCGGCGAAAAGCATTGAAATTCATTAGGTCGCTAACCATTTTATCAAGACTGCCAAAAGACTGAGGAGAATTTTAATGGGCCCGTACAAGAAGATCAGTGGTTGTCTCATCTTCGCATAGACCTCCAAGATTCTTCTAGATCATAAGACAACCATCGATCAAAGAATCTTTCCCTGCACTGACAACCCTCTGAGAGGATATGAAATCAATGGTGGGTGCATGATCTTAAACCTCTCACAAAACCCATAAGATCATATGCCCGTCGTCAATCGACTAACAGTGTCAGGACTACTAAAATTTGGAAATCCTTGGCCCCACTGACACAATCCAACTCATCACCATGTAGATGAATGAAAAATAGACAACTCAGGACACCATGGCACATAAGAACCATTTGGAA
Source organism: Chamaecyparis obtusa (assembly GCA_027943335.1). Lineage (NCBI taxonomy): Eukaryota > Viridiplantae > Streptophyta > Pinopsida > Cupressales > Cupressaceae > Chamaecyparis > Chamaecyparis obtusa. The sequence goes on from BSBK01003026.1 coordinate 57,092, forward strand.
AATCAGACCCACCTTTATACTACCACCTACGACTGGCGTAAGATCTCAAAGCTCTGACACATCTCATGAGAACTTATGCTAGTCATTGATCAACTACAGATGTCAAAACCCTCTGAGCCTCAGAAAAATAGGTCCCACTGATAGCATATCCTGTCACTCACCCGTGGACCAATGAAAGCTTTCCATTTGTGTACACATAGCAATGGACTGACCTACAAAGAAAGGCTACATCATGGAAATGAATCAATGGCTATCGCAAAAGTGCAAGCCTCTGACAAAACCCTTGTGCTATCACAACAACCATTCGATCAAGATGGTGTTAGAAGGCTGGGCCCAGGAAAGATTGAAGTCAGAATATAGGAAATATTTAAAACACTAACTTAGGAAAAATATTAGCGCTGGGACTTAGGAAAATTAAAGGTCACTGGGGGTATAAAACCTTTAGTCACAAGATTGCGTAACATGAAAAAAGTTCACATGATCATGTGACAAAGGTAGTAACAATTAAGTACATGTGAATTAGGACCTTTAAGTGACCCAAAAAGTTAACTTTAAAATAGAACAAGGCCAAGGCTTTTCAAAAGGGGTTTTGAACACAACGGCTAGTTTTTCAAAAATTTGAACTAAGGGCTTGAGGCAGAGACCTAAAATCAACTACAGAGACTAGGGGGAAAATGTTACAGCCATAAAAAATTTTTGCACATGCTAACAGTGGCTCTATCTGGGGATGTATGCCTCCTGTAGGCATAGCAAGGATCTAGAATCACTGGTTTAAAGTAGACCATCCCACTGGAAAAATTGACAATAGAGAGAAATAGGACCAAAACCTTAACAGACCAAGACAAAACAGGATAGGGGCAAGCAACCATTTAGAGAATTTACAATATATACAAACCTAACTACTGTTCATGGAAAATAGAATACCTTCAATTGAAGTATTTCTTCAAGAATTGTCCATGAACTGGCAATTTCTGAACTTCACCATTTAATTCTTTGACCATATATGAATCTTGGCCCCATTTCTCATGAATTAGATATGGCCCTAGCTAGATTGGATCAAATTTACCATGTTTTCCTTTATCCTCCAATCTGGCATTCCAAATTAACACTAGATCACCAGGCTCAAACCTTTTGTCAACAGTCTTCTTGTCATATAAATTCTTAACCTGCAATTGCAATTTGGTATTCCTTGCAACTGACTCTCTCCTAATTTCATCCAACCTCATGAGGTCCTCAATTCTCAATTGCATTTCATCATCTATGTCATCATCATATATTTGCACAAATTTATACATTTCCAATAAATTATTCTGAGGCATTCTTGCATGTATTCCATATACTAAGTCAAATGGTGCACAACCAATTGCCCTCTTCATAGTTACCCTATCAGCCTTTAGAGATAATGGTAGTTTTGAATTCCATGCCTTCTTATTCTTTTCAAGAATCCTCTTTAGGATTTTAATCAAACTCTTATTAGTATATTTTTCCTGACCATTTCCTTGTGGATGATAAGGTGAGGAATTAGAAATCTGAATTCCTAAACCTTTGCAAAAGTCCTTATACTCGGTAGACCTGAAGCACATGGCATTATAACTTACTATTCTCTTAGGGCAATCAAACCTTGTAACAATGTTGTTCAATAAGAAATTAGTCACCACCCTACTGGTTTCATTTCTTGTAGGTATAGCCTCTACCCACTTTGTAAAGTAATCAGTGGCAACTAAGATCCATGAGTGTCCTCCACTTGAATTGTTTGGTATCTCCCCTATGAAATCAATTCCCCATTGTTGGAAAGGAGCTTGTACTTCTACTAGTTTTAATGGCATGTTACCTAAAAATTTGAGCTTACCAGAGAACCTTTGACAAGCATCACACCTCCTCACCAAATGTTCTGCATCCTTGAATATTGTGGGCCACCAAAATCCTGCTCTCAAGATTTTATGAGCAGTTGTTTTACCCATATAATTTCCACCCCAAACCCCCTCATGCATTTCTTTCAACAACTTGTTAGCCTGATCTTCATCCAAACATTTCAAAAGTATGCAATCTAAATTCTTTCTATACAATTTGCATTTCACAATTACATACATGATGGCATGTAATTTCAATGTCCTCTTCTTGTTGTCATCCATGTCTATTGGACATTTCATATTTCTCAAGTAATAGATGATATCTTGATACCAAACATAATCATCCATATCACATGTATAATCAATTTCAGAATGATTTACCTGATTTGTATCAAGATTGGATTGAGCCATCAGTTTTTCCAATCCTTGTCCTCTAACCAATTTAGTAATCTAGACATCAATGTTGAATTCTTGGATCCTATTGATCCATCTGCATCTTCTCCAGACACCTCTTGCTATGAGAAAATATCCCTCATAGCTGCACTTGGCACAAAAGAAATTATAGCTGCTCCCATCAAGCAACACCTAAAAGCTTTGACTACCTTGACAAGTGCATATGCTTGTTTCTCATTTATGTCATACTTCAATTCAATAGCCTATAAAGATTTACTGAAAAATGCAATAAGCTGCTCAAAACCATCCTTATTCTTTTGTAACAAAACTGTAGCAGTAGTGTGAAAAGATGCAAAGGAAAATATGTGCATTGGGACATTATAATCAGGTGCCTTAAGCACCGGTGCATCTTTGATAGCCTGCTTGATATTTTTTAAAGCCTCATCAGGCTCACCCTCCCAATTGATTGCAGATCCTTTCTTCAACATCTTAGAAATAGGTCTAGTGACCTGTGCAAAATTTGTTACAAACCTCCTTAAGAAATTAAACTGACCAAAGAAGGACTGAATCCCTTTAACATTCTTTGGCCTCTAAATTTTATCAATAGTTGCTACCCTTTCAAGATCAATTCTCATCCCTTTCTTGCCAACCAAGTGGCCAAGCAACTTACCTTTAGTGACACCAAATGCACATTTCCTTGGGTTTAATGAAATGCCATATTCCAAAGCCCTCACAAATATTTTCTCTAAATGAGTATAATGGCCCTCTTCCATCTTGGAATAGGCGGTTAAGTCATCTTGATAAACAAGGAAATCATTTATGAAATCTAAAAAGGCAACATCCATTGCCCTCTGAAAAGTAGCACCAGCATTTGTGAGACCAAAAGGCATTCTCACATAAACATATGTCCCCCAAGGTGTTGTGAAAGCTATCTTGAATTATTTTGATTCTTTGAAAATTACCTGATTGTAACCCAAGAAACCATCCATCATAGACATCAATTCTAATCTAGTTACCCTCTGCAACATAGCTTCTACATTGGCCAGACAATAGTTATCCTTTAATGAGCTGATGTTCAAATTCCTGAAGTCCACACAAAGCCTGATGTCACCATTCTTCTTTCTCATAGGAACAAGATTTGACACCCAAGAAGAGTGCCTGATAGGCTTGATAATTTTAGCGTCTCTCAGCTTCATTAACTCTTCTTGCATCTTAGGTGCTAAAGTGGGATTAATAGGCCTTTTTTTTGCCAGAAAGGTTTAGCATCTTCTTTCAAAGGAATGATATGCTGAAACAAGTCTTCTCTATAAACCTTTAGGTCATCATATAACCATGCAAAAACATGCCTGAATTTTCTCAATAATTCAATCAAAGATTTCCTCACATTGTGAGACATGTCCCTACCAATATATACCTTCTTAGGAGCCTCATGTGTCACAAGATTTATCTCCTCTAGATCAGCATGATCTTCTCCTTTGATATTCTTTTGAACTCTATCTTGGTTATCAAAGACAGTCTCCAAAACAACAAGCCCCTTGGGCACCTTGTTGGTTCTAAGTTGAATGACCTCATTGCCAAAGACAACCTCCTTTCCTTCTACTAACTCAATGAAGGCTAAAAAATTAAATTTCTAACCATGATACTGATCTTCACAACTCATAAACTTCAAGATATCATTATCATCATCAAAAACTTGCCAATTCTCAATATTATCTGGTATACTAGGCCTAGCTTGAATTTCAACTTTAGAGATACCAGCAAAAGTAATATTAGTGGGATTGATTGCTATATTGGCTAACAAATCAGCCATCTTATTGTTACTCCTATCCTTCCACTCAATATTGAAGGCATCAAAATATTCAATCAAATCCCAAACTACATTCCTATATTGTTTTAACCTTTTGTTCTTGGAAGCATATATTGACCTAACTTGGGACACCAACAACACTTAAGCACTTAATACCATGTTTTTGTGCCAACCTCAGTCCTAACAACAATGCCTCATATTTTTCTATATTGTTGGTACAAAAGAAATTCAATGTGAAAAAAATTTGTAGGTGTTTCCATTAGGAGAAATAAGTAAAATACCTGCTCCATCTTTGCAATTTGCACCATCAAAGTACATTACCCACAAATCACCCTTCATAGAATTAACACTTACCTCAATAGAGATAGGTGACAAAATAGGTTCCTTCTCAAGTTCAGGGATCTCTACCCTAAAAGAATTAATATCAGTATCCACAAAACATGTAGTCCCATTGTCAATATTCCTCTCAATCATGTGGCATACTCTTGGCACTTGATCAATCTTGACAAACTGGTCATCAATCTTGAAAGTGGCATAGGATAGATCACACTGTAAACTTCCACCCATGGAAACACTCCATCTTCTAGATAGTAGCATCCCATAATGAGGAGGGATGTCCACCACCAAAACACTCATTGTTAGCTCTTTCTCTGGATATGTTGCCAGCCTATATGGCATTGCATTGATAGTCCCAATAATTGGTACCTCCCTTTGATCCATTACACAACATCTACCTTGAACTGTATCAACTTTAAGACCCAACTTCTCCATGATTCTGAAAGGCATGACAGTATTAGAGGAACCACTATCAATCATACAATTTCTTAACTTCATTTCATTCACAAGGACACTTAAAAAGAATGGATCAATGTTTCCAAGGTTGGCATTGACAGAACTATCCAAATATATAGGAGGAATTTGAGATACAATTCCCTAAGCAACAACACCTTTCAAAGCTTTATCCTGAGATCCATTGCATGCAACATCATTGTTATGAACATTATCTACCCATGACATAGCTCTATCTTTGTGTTCAAGGAGCCTCAACAATTCTGACAATGGAACCTTAACTGTAATTTGAAAAAATACAATTAACATATCAACAGGAGCAGAGGAAGGAATCTCAATCTGCACAGCCTTAGTATCCTTTTTCTTATCTAATACATTAGGTGTATTGGCCACCCTCATTTTTTCAATCTTAGCCATTATGTTAATTGGCTTTTCAATCTCACTAGAAAATCTTTCAACTCCAACTTCCTTAGGCTCACAATTCTTACCTTTTACATTCTTGAATTTCACCATGTGATCACCTTTTGATTTGTTCTCATTAGGCTCTCCGAAGTTGGTACTCTTTATGAACATTCCTATAGCTTTCTCATTTGTATTCCTTTCCACCATGCCTCTAGTTTGCACTTGGGCAATCATTTCTACAGTAATCCTATCCATCTCTTCTCTAGAAGGTCTTCTTAAATTTACTGGCTCAGAAGAAGAGTTCATGTTACATGTCTTCTTATCTATGTCTTCACTATCAGAAAAAACCTCTTGATGAAAAAGGGCCTGATTATGTCTCTTCACATTTACATCTACTTCTTCATCAAAATCAAAATCATCTTCATATCCTAGATATGAAGTAGCCATGTTGAATCCAACATCATCCTAATCTTCTTCTTGATCTATCTCCTCACTACCACAATCTTGATTTGCAGCCATAGAATGTGCAGCCACACAATGCTTTGCAGAATGAGGGGACTGGAATGCAACACACCAAGGTATGTCCTCCATGACATTTATTGAAACTTTTTGTAGAGGGTCAGGGACACCTCTGTCATTGTTTCCTCTTGCCGCAGGGACAATAGGCTTGTCATCCTTCCATTGGGTGTTGTAGGGGTAGTTCTGCAATCTATTCTACTTATTGAAATTGTTGTTGAACTAAGGCCTCTCATTGGTAGGAGCACTAATGTTCCTATTTGTAGGTGCCTTCAAATCCTTCAATGCATTGAGCACCTTATCCAATTTATCTTCTTCTTGCCTCCTAGTTCCAACACTCCTATCATTTTCTTTTTTGTATTTCTTGTCCCCAAACAACTTAGGGTCATCTCTATTCCCACCCAACTTCCCTGATATCTTCATATTGTTCTCAATATTGATAGCAATCCTAAAAAAATCTCTAAGGGTTCTTGGTTCTTTTTCCCTCAACAAATATCCCATCTTTCCATCAAATGCATTGAAGTATGTGGTTAAACAAACATTGTCATCTAACTGCATAACTTGGAACAACTTATGCATACCCTTCTAAAATCTCATATTGAATTTAGCTACAGATTCATTCTAATTTTTCCCTATGGTATTGAATTCATTCAACATGAAACTAGCATTAGGCCTATCACCATATTGCTCTTTAAAAAATCTCTCAAAAGAATCCCAAGTATCAATACACTTATCAGGAAGTCTCTTAAACCAATCTCTAGCATCCTCCATTAGAGATTGAACAAATAATTTCATGACTACATCCTCATGCTCTACCTCATAATCATTAAGCATATCAACAAATAACCTAAGATGCTCCTCACAACTAATAGAATTATTACCTACAAACTTAGGTACCTTATCTTTTATATCATTTGGAAAAGCATTTGGGTAGCCAGGAATCCCATCAAAACTAATTTTCCTATAGCCTTCTAATTGCATAGGTCTTCTTTGAAAAATTGAACTAGTGTTAACCCTGGGATCAACATTTGCATTTACATTTCTATCTACTTGTGCATTTGACTGTTGTCTAGGATCAACACCTATCCTAGCAGATGAAGAAGGAATTGAACTAGTAGTAGCATTACTAAGTGGAATAGTAGTAGTCATAGATGGCATACCTAGTTCAGTAGCAAATGGGCCAAGAGCATTGGCAGTTGAAGCCTTCAAGAACTAGATCTTTCTTCTCTTTTCTGCAATGGAGGCTTCAATCTCAGCCCTCTCTAGTTCTCTTGCAAGGTCCTCATCTTCCTTTCTTCTTCTTTCTATTTACGTGTCCTTAATTGAATTGGGTGGTGGGACCCCATGTATTGTCAATGATCTACTTGTTTGATGTCCCACCATCTTTTTCTTTCCTTTCTCACTAGTGGCAATAGTAGGCCTAGTGATCTCATGCCCATCCTTATCTTTAGGGAGGGAAGCATAACTTTGAACCTGTCTAACCGCAGGGTCCTCCTTATCAAATTCCTAATCTTGCAGCAAGTGCTCCTGCTCACTCCTCAAAGCTTCAAGGTCACCAAAAACATCATGTTGCAAAGTCTTAGGAGCAAAAGAAAGCATCTTGTTTCTCTCCTTCATTTCATTAATCTTTCTAAGGAGAGACTATCTTTCTATCAGAGCATTCACCTTTTCAGCCTCTCTCTACTCTTGTAACCTCTTATGTATGGCATCCTACTCTGCCAACTGTAACCTTAGTGCATTTAAATCATCTGGGTCTACCATAATGTCATCAGAGCCTGATGACACATCCATATCAGTAAGATTTTGATATGGGAAATGGACTTTCCTTGGTCTCATGGGCTCCCTTATGAAATTATCCTCATCAAGTTCTAAATCAATCTCCAAACCCATCTCTCTAGCTTGTTCATCCTGACTTGTAGGCAATGGACCCTTGTCTTGAAATACTGCCTCTAGGGTATCATAAAATCTATCCTCAGAGTGAGCACCATCTGATCTAGAAACTTTGTCTTGTGAACCTTCCTCACCTGAGGAAACATGTGGTGCTCTACCTCTGATATTTCTTTGTTCTATTATGGGAGCACTAGTAGACTCACCATTCCTTCTAATCCAACTCTTCTTCTCCTATCTAGGCAATTGTTCTAGAGTGACCTTTGGATTTTTTCTGACAAAGGACCTAGTATTCCTCCTTTTGTCCATCTCTTACAATATGACACTAGTTCTAACCTCTTGAGATGCCACCCACCTAGATGGAAAATCTTTCAACTGAATACAATAGGAAAACAAGAGTGCACTTTGAAAACCTTATCTCTAGACTCTCCCTAGTAGAGTCACCATTTTGTTGGGAGTTCCCTTTGATCTTCAACTTGTAGATTCATACTTTGATGGATAATTTTAATATAACTTTGACTCTATCACCACTCTAAAGTCTACAAGGAAGAGGGCCAATTGACAAGGATCAAAAAAGATCCTCCTACACTTTGACCCTCAATGCTCAGGTAGGTGTACCCTTGACCCACTTCTCCAAAGGAGTCTCAAAATAATATGCAACTATATCCTTTACTAACTGACTGAAAGATTTTATCATTTAATTTGTTTGTATGTGGTTGATGACAATGAAATGCCTCCAAAGGATGGACCAGTGCCTTAACCTAGGGCAAAGAGTCACCCAATTACATACATCAACTAAAGATCTTAAATCAAACACTCCTGGGCTCAGGATAAGTGATTTTCTTATTACCCCTCTCCCTCAAACACATGGACATCATATTCTTATTTGGTTGCAAACTCACTGAATTCACCTAAAAGACTTTAATCCTAACTTTGTTAGAAACTCAGAGATGACTTCACAATACTCTTTATTTACCATATGTTAATACACTTTGTGACACTAACATATATGAGCTCAGAACCAAAACAAGAAGACATACACAAATGCAAGATTGGAACTCAATAGCATTCTCATTAACATATTCAAGATCAATATATAATCAGAGCAACACGAAGATAGGAAAAAGACCCAAAATCCAGCTCCTCTTTCAGTATAATATCATCAACAACCAGGGACCAAAAAGAATGTTTTGGAACCCCCACTAAGTCAAAAATCCTAAAATATATACTCCCCTAGTCATCTTGGAAACCCAAAATAGGTTGCAACAGGCTATAGATGACTAGTGTTAGGGTTTCACCCACTAAACCAATCTGAAATAATCAAGAATTTATTATAGGGGAAGAAACCCAGGAAACCAAGAGAAGACAGATCTCAGAGTGATCCTCAATCATGACAATTTCACCGAGAAGGTACTAAGAACCACAAAAATGCCCAAAATGTCAACCTGTTCGGCCACCTACAACATGCCTCGAGCACAAAAAACATAGTACAAACCCTTGTAGATGATCATGGCACACCCTAGACCACACTGCAATGACAAACAAATCATCTCTTACCAGCTCCAATCACTTCTGCATTCAATTTTGGTCCTTCTGGTCACAGGAAACCCTCAAAAATTTGAATATGAAATTAAATGGTCAATTTCACAATGCCAGCAATGAATCAGTGGTCAATATTTGAATCTCGATCAACTTTAAGTTATGACCATCCGATCTTCATGTTTCCTGGGCTTTATGTCTTTAACTCAACTACCACCCTTGGGTTAACTCCTATCGAACATGTGACAAGGCATTTTCCTATTCACATAATGAAAAACTTAACCCACCTTTAACTCTGGACTTAGCGAACAAAGGAAACCTAACTCATCTTAGCTACATCTGGTGAATTAGCGACTAAAGGCTTTCATTAGTTTGCAAAGAACTTTATCAATCTACCAAATAGTTTAGCGATTAGGCGAATACACACTTGTTGAATCGCCAGCCTTTTTAGAATACTGCCATCTCATTTTGTGAATGAGCAAAAAGCATTGAAATTCATCAGGTGCTAACCATTTTATCAAGACCACCAAAAGACTGAGGAAAATTTTAATGGGCCTGCACAAGAAGATCGACGGTTGTCTCATCTTTGCATAGACCTCCAAGATTCTTCCAGATCATAAGACAATCGTCGATCGAAGAATCTTTCCCTGCACTGACAACCCTCTAACAGGATATGAAATCAATGGTGGGCGCATGATCTTAAACCTCTCACAAGACCCATAAGATCATATGCCCATCGTCAATCAACTGATAGTGTCAGGACTACTAAAATTTTGAAATCCTCAGCCCCAATGACACAATCAAACTCATCACCACGTGGATGAATGAAAAATAGACAACTCAGCACACCGTGGCACATAAGAACCATCTAGAAAATTGGACCCACCTTTATACTACCACCTAAGAAAAGGTAACATCGATGGCTGGCATAAGATCTCAAAGCTCTGACACATCTCATGAGAACTTACACCAGTAGTTGATCAACTATAGATGTTAGAACCCTTTGAGCCTTAGAAAAATAGGTCCCACTGACAGTATATCTAGTCACTCACTCGTGGACTAATCAAAGCTTTCCATTTGTGTACATGTAGTAGTGGACCCACTTGCAAAGAAAGGCTACATCATGGAAATGAATCAACGGCTGTCGCAAAAGTGCAAGCCTCTGACAAAACCTTTGCGCTATCACGACAACCGTTCGATCAAGATGGTGTCAGAAGGTCGGGCCCAAAAAAGATTAAAGTCAAAACATAGGAAATATTTAAAACACTGACTTAGGAAAAATATTAGTGCTGGGACTTAGGAAAATTAAAGGCCACCGGGGGTATAAAACCTTTAGTCACAAGATCACATAACATGAAAAAATTTCACGTGATCATGCAACAAAGGTAGTAACAATTAAGCACATGTGAATTGGGACCTTTAAGTGACCCAAAAATTTAACTTGAAAATAGAACAAGGCCAAGGCTTTTCAAAAGGGGTTTTGAACACAACGGCTAGTTTTTCAAAAATTTGAACTAAGGGCTTGAGGTAGAGACCTAAAATCAACTGCAGACACCAGGGAAAAATGCTACAGCCATGAAATTTTTTGCACATGCTAACACAACTCTTACAATCAAAACTTTGTCACAAAAGTGTTCTTTAAGTAGTGAAAAATACAAGCATCGTCTATGCTTTGATAGTTCCCCTTATATCTCTATCAATCTTAGATCTCACATCTTCTATCTGCCTTTACTAATATCCCAATTTTGCATCCATCACATATCCATCTCTATCACATAGTTTTACACTTATCGCTTCCACAAAATATTCTATACTTATATAAATTATGTCATCCAGCCGACTCTCAAATACAATACAAAACATAACAATTACTTATACATATGATAAATGTAGAGTCACTGGTCTTATATTACCAAATTGTTGAAAATATATAACTTTCATCTAACTTAGCACGTTACCATTCCTTCTAGCCTTCCCTCAATCATCGCGTCTGTTCATATACCATGTTTCACTATTTCTCTGTCTTCACATACCTTCATATCACTATTGTGTGTGTGAAAATTGTACCTGATCTATAGACACAACAATTCAGTAAAACATTAGAGGCTAGCTATAATCAAAATCGTGCAAAATTGAAATCTAATTTAACCAAGCATTTTACTGCCTTCTAGTAGGTGCGAGATTAATGTTCTCAGATTGTTATCAAGATCAATGACCTAGACGACACCTAAACAAAGGATTTGAATGCAATTGATCTAGATATGAAATATGAATGCAATTAATCTATATTTTTGATATTTTCTATGCATTAAGAATGATAAAAACTGATATGAATCTATGCTAATATGAAAATTGATATGCAATGCTAATCTAAAAATGATATGATATGAGAATGAAAATTATAACAATAATATGAAAGCTATGAATTTGAAATTGATCTCACAACAATGTTGATTCGCAATAAGCTTTGAGCCTTCCAATTGCAATTCTCCAGCGTGATTGTGCAAAATATGAGATGCTTGGATGCAAATTTGAGAGATGAATTATGAAGAGCTGAGCCTTATTTTTATAGAAATTCAAGGCTTTGGAGGTGCATGAGAAAAGGCCATAAATCACTCAAATAACTCAGGTTGATTTTTGAGTTACTTTTAAATAGACATAATTAAGTCACAAAAATCATGCAAAAGCACAGTTCAACTCGAATTAGAAGTTTAGATCAATTTTAAAACTCAAAAAGATGTTGAGTTTCAAAAAGCTAACAACTTGCATTGATTTTCCAATTTGAGTTTAACTGGTCCTTGAATGTGCACATGGATAATTATGATTTAATAAATAAATAAAGTGATTTATTCTCAACTTAACTGCTTTTTGAAATAAAATAATTAATTTATGGGTTAATTAACTATTTTATCAAACTTTTATTAAAAACTATATTATTAAATAATGACAACTTGCTTTAATTAATTAAATAAAAATTTAATCAATTATTCATAGGATATTGGATTTATTGTCAAAATTAAATAATACAATTAATAATAGATAGAATTAAATTTAATTACACAATTAAGTGGCAAGATATTAAATCTAATTAATTAAATATGAAAATATTCAATTAATCAAACTTAGGATAAATGTGATTTATTGCCAAATAATCATTAAATTAAAGATAATTAAAATAATTAGGAATATTGCTAGGAATATTCCCTGATGCAGAATTTAAGATAATCAATTAGGATTTGATGATGTTTAGATGTGCCTTAAATTAGGACTTTGATGTTGATTTCGTTCGATTTGTAGATATAGAAGATTAATGAACTTATAGCCCATTTTTGGGGTATTACATTTTGCCCCTCTTTGAATTACTGTGCGAAGCGCAGTGGTTCAAAGATAGTCTGTGTTTGATAGAGATATGAAACTGATTCGAAATTGATAATTGATATGAGATAGAAGTTGATTGATATTGATTTGATATGAAGATAATAGGTCCTGAATGACCAAAGATAATGTTCACTATAACAACAAATGAACCTATGATTGCGAAAAAGTGTCAAAATGCCTGATTCCAAACCTTAGGATTGCAAAGAAGTAAGTGACCAGTTCTAGACTCGATTGTCTTAGCAGAACTAGTAGGTATCACATCCAAACCCTTTAGTTGCCGAAGAACTAAGGAAAGAACACTATGATCTGATGGTTGCAAAAATTGATACAGTTTACAAGATTAGGAGAATACCAGATTGACATGGATCTGATATGCCCCAAGTGATGATAGATTTGCCCCGAGCGATGAGGACTTTTGATGATTCAATAACTAGATGTGATTGTTTATCTTGATCACTGATGAAAGATATGATTTCCATAAAGATATTATTTCAAATTTGATTACAGACTTTGAATGATGTGCAATACCATGCCCCCTTTGGGATTAAAATTGAAATCTAACAAGAAAAGTCAGCGTTGATAGTTCAGAAGCATGTTAATTGATTGGAAAAGTGGTTATACACGTTCAAGAATGCATTATACATCATTGGAAGGTCCCAAAAGACCAAGTTTGACTAGGTTAAACCATGAGTTGACCAAGTTGAAATTTTGATAGTTTGATGTAAGATAATCCGTTAAGTTGAATACTAGATTTCTGTGATGATTGAAGGTCGAATATGCAAGTAGTTAATAATATGAATGATCTCAAATTTTGATTTTGATCCCGAAAAAGGATTCTACTTGCTGTTTCATTGGAGGAACCTTTGTGTGAGATTCAGCTCTTGTTAGACTTGAAGATGCGAGTGGAGAATTGTTTAAGCATTGAAGTTCATTTAGCCATTGTGAGATCATGCAAACATGCAAAATGCAAAGAGACATGAAAAATGAAATGCAACCTAAGACCTAGGACCTAGTCACTGATCATATGTCGATTTGTTATCATCATTGAGCTTTTAGGTAACCGGATAAATCAATACAATGCCCACTAGCTATGAAACCATAGACATATGAATATCGATTTGTATGCGCAAGAATCAATACAACACCCATTGGTCAACAACCATGGATATATGAATATTGATTTTATTTTCAGAATGTCAGATTAGATATAAGCACCAAGGCACAAACACCAGGATGACCTGAATATCATGTCCATTTTGATATATCAATTTGTATAAGCATCAAAACATAAACATCATGATGACCAGAATACTCCTTGCATGACAAACACATCAAATAGCCAAGAGATTATTCTAAATCCAATGTGAATTACCCGTAGTGACCCTTTATCATTCACATCCTTAGGTAAGATTGCGTTTCATAGTAGGAGAAAGAACTCACTCAAAAAGACAATAGTGAGATCAAACTTCCTTGAATTTTTTGGGTATCAATGGTCGAGGTACGCATGGCCATCCAATTTGAGATAGAGGCTCTTACAGTCGGACACCATTTCAATCCAAAATTTCCAAAGATGTTAGATTTTCACATACAAGCAGAAGACAAAGAAAAGATTATGCCCCCAGTCATCACTCTCTAAATCCTATAAAGGACATCATCGAAGAGCTCGAAGGGACACAATATGCAAAAATCTCAATGCGAATCAGTAAGCATACAAGGAGATAAAAGCATGAAAAGCACAGATTGTTTTTAGTTTGATGTTTGATGTTGATTGTGTTGTTGTAGATGCAAAATCCTTTCGGGAGACAAGACTGATTGACTAACTCACATGAAGTTTCAAAATGACTCTGACTAGATATGATCCGTCTAAGATACATGGGAGACCATAGGATATGACATTGATTGCCCCCAAGTGTTAAACATTGATAGGATACAGACGCTTGAGCTAATTGGTGTACAGACTGACTTATTGAAAACTAGAAATGTAGAAACAAATTGGGAGATATGTACAAACTAAAGCAAGACTAAAAGTTAGGAAAGACCAAGATTGCACTGATAGATGCAGCATTTGGAACAAGTGGTGCCCGTTTGCCGGGTTTTCACCATCTTGACAGAGATTCTATTTTTGCTATCAAGGCGCCTGTTTCCAGGTTTTCATCAAGGCACTTTTTTTTTCTTTTTCATTTTTTTGTATTTTTCATTTTTTCAATTTTTTTTGTACTTTTGATATTTTTTGATTTTTTTTTGTGAATCATCAAGACACCTATTGCTAGGTTTTCACCAAGATGTTCATTTTTTTAGGACTTTTTCAAAATTTTAAGATTTTCTCAGGAGATTTTACCATAGACCGAATGCTTTAGGTGTAGAATTTTTTCAAATGGAGAATGTTGATTGGTTCTCGGAGTTGTTCTCCTTTAGTCATTGAGAGTTGATAGGCACCAGAGCCAAAAGTAGTAGTGATTACAAAGGAACCCAGCCAATTGGGTTCGAACTTCCCCTTGCGTTCTCGATGGGATGGATTTTTAGGATTTTCTCTCAAGACTAGATCGCCAACCTAAAATTCTTTGTGTCTGACTTTCTTGTTGTAGCCTCTAGACATTCTCTTCTGATATACTCTAAGATGATCATATGTTGCTTTTCTGCGCTCATCTAGTAGTTCCAGTTCTTGTAACCTAGACACTCTGTAGTCATCATTAGTTACTAGACCATGCATTCTAATTATGAGTGATGGGATTTCAACCTCAATAAGAAGTATCACTTCAGACCCATAAAGTAAAGCAAAAGGTGTAGCCCAAGTAGGTGTTCTGATACTTGTTCTAATACTAGTTTTGATACTTGTTCTGATACTAGTTCTGATACTTGTTCTAATACTTGTTCTGATACTTGTTCTAATACTTGTTCTGATACTAATTCTAATACTTGTTTTGATACTGATTCTGATACTAATTCTGATACTTGTTCTGATACTGGTTCTGATACTAATTCTGATACTTGATATACTTGATAACATCTTTTTCCATTGCAAACTCCCAAGCAAGATCTTATCATGCAGTCCCAATGTTTAGCAAGGTGGAGAACAAGAGGGATTGGCAAGCTGGTCGATGAGATGGAAGACAAGAGAATGAAGGAGAATGAAGGGAAGAAATTCTCAAGGGAAAAATCCTCAAGAATACCCAAGCTAGGGAAAAAATTTTATGTAAAGTGCATTTGGACAAGCAATGAAAGGCCAGCATAGGATAAGTCACAAAAGTGTAATGCCAGAGTAGGATAGGATGCAGTCCAAAAGAGTAGACATGTCAAGAGGCTTCATAGCATTGTGTTTTACTCTTTCTTTCTTTTTCTTTTTTTTTTAATCAAGACCAAAGGGGAAAAGGATAGCGATAGGTGAAAATGAATGGAGGAAGATGGATATGAAGGCTAAACATGGAAGGAATGAAAGAAAGATCATCATAAGATAGCTAACAAGATAGTCAAATGTTCGTGTATAGATCAACATTGTCAAGATCAAAGACAGAAGATGGAATGGATGAAATATGTAGAACTATGCATGATGCCTGATTGCTAGGTTTTCATCACGGTACTTATCCAAGGCACCACAAGGGAGTGGTTTTCACCATAGGAAGAATTTATTTCTCTTTACTTTTGCTACCAAGGTGCCTGTTTCCAAGTTTTCACCAAGGCACATTTTCAAATTTTTTTTATTTCTTTTTGAATTTTTGGAAGAAGGAAAGCTTTTTAGATAGTGCTCCTTGAAAGGATAAACCATGATATGCCAAGGATTCAAAATAATATGCTCAAAGATGCTGATAGGGAAAAGGAGATGGAAGAGAAAAATGGAGGATAAGGTTTTATGTAAAGCAGGTGAGGTTGGAAGATAGGAGGAATTGGCAAATGAGGAAAAATGATAGGAGGTAGAAGGATAATGAATGGAAGGACTGTGAAATGGTAGGTGGAAAGGAAGGCAAGATCAACATCAAAACACACCTTGAAGGGTGGCAAGAGGATGGAGGAAATGTGAATGAAGGAATACATGAAGAAATATGGCGAATGGATAGTAGAGGTTGTGGTTTAGGCACATGGAATGGAAGAATGTTTTTGGAAGAAGATGAAGTGGAAGTCTTTGGAAGCTTGAATGTCAACTTAACTTTTTGCTCAACACCAGACTCTTTCAAGAGAGACTTTGGAATCCATATAGTCGTAGGCATTTCATTTCTTTTTGATGATCTAGAGAGAATATCTTCAATGATGGATTTTGGAACCCATACTTGTCTTGTAGTTTTTTTCTTAGATATCTCTTTTGACTTTATATTTCCATCACTATTAGAGGAGACATGGTGATCTTCTTTTTTTGATGGATTCTTGTATTGCTTCTTTTTCTTGTATTGAACATTCAAGTTACTTCCAAAGGACTTGGGACTTGTGGAAGAAGGAGGAGGATATGACTGGTTTAGATGGGTGGGTGGATAAAAAGGATTCAAGGGTATGCATCTATGTTGATCTTGAGAAAAGATAGGAGATGGAGGTATGTAAGGACCCAAGATGGATGGAAAATTAGGAATGTTAGGAGGGGAAAGTGAAGGGACATAAGGACCCAATATGGAAGGAAGACGTGAAGTCCTTAGTAGTGGTGGAAGAGGTCCAAGGATGGAAGTGGAAGATACAAAAGGATAATCAATAAGTTCATCAGCATCTATATGACAACCAAGGCTATCAACATCTTTAGAGTGAGCATTAGGATTTTCAATAGAATCATGGATATCTTGAATATGAGCACCTTCTTTGATAGGATTGTTTAAAGCTTGCAAAGACTTAGGAAGAGTAGAAAGTGGAAGCGAACATGGAGTGGTAGAATAAGAAGATGGAAGACTTTGATCTTGACAAGGATCTTTGGATAGCATAAGCATATCATTTTTCTCTTGATTTTTAATAGGCTTAACATTGGAAGTAACAACACTATTTTTAACAACCTTAATGGAAGTATCATCTTTGGAAAGTGAAAGTGTAGTAAGGTTATTTTGATTGTCAATAAGCTCAATAGTGTAAGTAGTAGCTTTATCTTACTTAGGAGAAGACTTAATACATGGTGGAATGCATGAAAAAGGGTGTGCAGGATCAAAAGAACCATGAAGCGGATAAGAGACATCGAGAAAAGGAGTGGATAACATGGAGGGTTCTTGATCTTGATCTTTCTTTATGTTCTTTTCTTCATCATTTTTAGAGTCCTCTTGACATGGAGCCACTTCTAAGGACAAGGAAGCATGTTGGGATTGTATGGATGACTTTGGAAGAGATGGTGAAGGACTAGCTGAAGTAGGCATTATAGCATATGAAGGCTTAGGCTCTTTAGGTTTATCATTATTGAAAGTATTTGTAGCCAAGTGAAGGTTAGATTGAGTTTCTTTAAGAGGTAACCCTAGAGGATAAGTATAGGGAACTACATGAAAAGTATCAGGGCTTGTGTCGGATGAAGGTTCTGTGAAAGATTTGAAAGACTCAGAAGCTTTAGGAAATGTATGGGTATTGGAGGAAGTAAGGGATGGAAAGGAACCATCACCAGATAAAGGTTCAGCATTAACATGATCTTGTTTGAGAGTGTAATCTTTATTTTCAGCCTGAGATTTCTTAGAGGAGAGATCCTTATAGTATTGACATTTCAAGCTAGCACGATGCATTTTATAGTCCTCGGCAGTAGTAGATGGATCATAATCAAGGTATTGTCCACAAAAGCCATCAAAATGTCTTTCAAAATCAAAATCATATGGATCACCATCATGATCTATCCAATGTGACGGCCCATTTGTAGTAAGTAGGAACACATGATGAGGAGGACTCTTAGGAACAGAGGTGTCATAGGTATCATTACATTATCTATCATCATAGTCATCATAGTCTCCAAAGCTTGATGTGTCACTCTCTGTGGAAGAGGTATCATAAGGGTTGTCACATTACTCACATTTTGTCTAAGGGCATGGTGACATGTACAAGTCTTTATCAAATGGAAAAGAGTAGAGTTTCCATGGAGAACTCTTTAGGTTCCTTTTCTTTCTCAAGTTTGTCAAGCTGGACTTGCATAGCTTGCAGCTGCTTCATCATAGCGGTGATTAGAGCTTCTTCCTCTTGTGTACTGATTCTTTGAGACATGTGTACTGATTCTCAATAGCTATTGCTTTGTTCTTGATACAGTGATTTGTTCGATAGATTCTGAAATTAGGCTAAAAAAGCTAAATATCTGGCAATTTTGATAATTTTTTTGACAACTTTCAAAAATTTCCCAAATGACACTTTGCAGACTAGTACGACAGTGGGTATGCTGTGAAACAACAATTGCAAAACTCATACGATAATTGCAAGCAAGATTTTGACTCTTAGAATTTTTTGGCATCAAAACTCGTACGACACTAGGTTGGTTATCATACGACAATTGCGTATCAATGAAATGACAGTTGAAAATCTCATACGATAGTTGGGTAGCAATGAAATGACAGTTGCAAAACTCATACGACAGTTGCAAGATTTTGACTTTGAGAATTTGCTGGCATGGAAACTCGTATGACATTGGGTCCCCTATCATACAATAGATGGGCAGTAATGAAATGACACTTGACAAAACTCGTATGACTTTCTAACCTCCTGAGATGAATTTTGACTCCAAAAAAGAATTTTACTTTAGATTTTGCAAATTTTGAGTTTTTAGATTTGAATTGTTTGCAAATTTCAATGTCCAAATTTGAGGATTGTAATAGATTTGTTCATTTTCAATAACCAGATAGATAAACAAGCACGCAAAATAGAAAGCACGTGATTTCAAGCATGTCTGAAAATAATGAACAAGGGAAAAAGCAACCTTGCACATGAATAATCAAGTGACTTATTCGTTCTAATCCTCAGAAGCGCTAATTGTGTATGTTCCAAAAATATTTTGCAATAACGCACATATACTCTAAAAAATGAAAATTTGGCCTCGCTAGGGTTTTTAGTAATGGTTTGACTATGCAACTTTTATGATCCAAAGGGGTGAACTCCAATCCCGGTGCACCAGGGTTTTGACACAATCTGAGAACTTAATCTTCAGGAGCTGCTAGGGAGATCTGACAACCCAACAATGAACCATACCTGTGGAGATTTCTTCCACAATTACATTTATATAGCGGCTGTCACTACCATGGTGAAAATGGCTATTACCGCTTGAGGTTCCATCAATGCAGTTTTCCTTATGAAGGGATTGTCCACTATGGTTAAACCTCTCTAAAGGTGACTCACAGTATGATACCACAAGGGGACTTGGCTCCAGATCCAAGGTTTTGATGCCTTTTCACTTTTAACCCAAACAAAGCAAGCAGATTAATCTGACATGCTAAGACAAATTTTTACTTCACCAAGGTCTATGATGCCAACTCCACATGATCTATCAACCTCTCCAGGGAGAGAATGTATCAATCAATAAGAGAAGGTGCACTAACCAATTTGATTCACCAAAGCTCGTGATGTCAACCCCACGTGATCTATCAACCTCTCTTGGGAGAGAATGTATCGATCAATAAGAGAAGACACACTAACCAAGTTGAATGTGAAACGCACTAAGTATCCTCCCTACCTACAAGGATTCTATCATCAAGAAAGATTTCTCTAGGAATACAATCTCTCAAGAATCACGAATAGTGTTCATAGGGCCTAATTACTATGTGAGCACAGATATATTCCCGAAAGCAAATCTACCAAAAGTACCCAAAAAGCAGAAAGAGGAACACTTAACGCTTAAAGTGAATATGAGATGAGTCCACAAGGTGGAACACTTAACACCTCACACAAGCTAAAAATGAGTCCCCAACTTAGAAAAAAAGTGAGTTCCTAAAAGCACAAAAGGGTTGCCAAGTGGAACACTTAACGCTTCTGTCCTGTTGACCCCTCCCCTTTATGGCGCTGAGATTGCAACCACAGGGTAGAAATGAGGGGTTGGCAGATTAGCGAGTCTAATAACCCAAGATAGAAATCAAGATCAATCACAATTATTCTAAGACTACTTAATGAATCCTTAAGGGGTCACAACCTAGTATCAATTATGCAAGTGTGTAGAAATAGATAAAAGCATGAAAGGACGCACACAAGCCAGACACATAAGAGATTTATTTTAAGTCCCAAATCAAAATGTCATTAGATGAAGGAGAATACTTGGGATCCTTGCAACGTGATTAGTATATTTTACTTGATTTTTAGCAATTTTTGGTGAGCTTTACTATGCAAGCAAGCTAGGAACTCTCCAACAAGCCAACAAGCAAACAAGATATGCAAGGTATATTCAACTTATGAAAACCCTAGGGTTAGATCTAAAAATAAATTTTTAGGATTAATAATAATAAAAAATTAATCCAAATGACAACTCATATCATGCATTGAATCATATGAAAAATAAGTGCATACCCATCACAAAATTTTAATTTTTTTGCACTGCTTTTGACCTAGTCAACAAGATCTAATTTTTTTGATATGATTTTGGAAACCAAAATAGAAATTCAGAATAAAGAACCCAACTAAAAAATAGAGAGCTTTCCAAAAATGCAAAATTTTTAGAAAAATCTCTTCATTTGTGCCCTAGAGACCTATTTTATCAAAATAGACTAGTTTTTGTAAATTGACTATTTGAGCTATGATATCATGTCCAAATGTAAAATGCAAAGAATGGACCCCCTATAGAATTTAAATATCTTTTTGAAAATATAAAAATTTCATAAAAATATGCTGATTTGCGTAAACTATTAATTTTTTATGGAATTTCAAGAAAAAATTATGAAAAATTCAAACAATCTCAGAAAATTCTAAATTTTTTACTGTAGCTTCCTTGACATTTCACCAACCTGTAAAAAAAATTTTAGACTAAAAATCCAAGCCCCATGGGAGATAAAATTAAATATTTGAAATTTTGGGGTTTTAGCTCCCAAAAAAATCAAAACCGGCATGCAAAGGTGGGTTGCCCCATGGTGGGTGCCAGAAATGTGTGTGTGAAAATTGTACCTAATCTTTAGACACAACACTTCAGTGAAAAATAAAAGGTTAGCTATAATCAAAATTGTGCAAAATTGAAATCTAATTTAACCAAGCGATTTACTGCCTTCTAGTAGGTGCGAGATTAATGTTCTCAAATTGTTATCAAGATCAGTGACCTAGATGACACCTAAACAAAGGATTTGAATACAATTGATCTAGATATGAAATATGAATGCAATTAATCTATATTTTTGATATTTTCTATGCAATAAGAATGATAAAAATTGATATGAATCTATGCTAATATGAAAATTGATATGCAATGCTAATCTAGAAATGATATGATATGAGAATAAAAATTATAACAATAATATGAAAGCTATGAATTCGAAATTGATCTCACAACAATGTTGATTCGCAATAAGCTTTGAGCCTTCCAATTGCAATTCTCCAGCGTGATTGTGCAAAATATGAGATGCTTGGATGCAAATTTGAGAGATGAATTATGAAGAGCTGAGCTTTGTTTTTATAGAAATCCAAAGCTTTGGAGGTGCATGAGAAAAAGCCATAAATCACTCAAATAACTCAGGTTGATTTTTGAGTTATTTTTAAATAAAGATAATTAAGTCACAAAAATCATGCAAAAGCACAGTTCAACTCGAATTAGAAGTTTAGATCAATTTTAAAACTCAAAAAGATGTTGAGTTTCAAAAAGCTAACAACTTGCATTGATTTTCCAATGAGTTTAACTAGTCCTTGAATGTGCACATGGATAATTATGATTTAATAAATAAATAAAGTGATTTATTCTCAACTTAACTGCTTTTTGAAATAAAATAATTAATTTATGGATTAATTAACTATTTTATCAAACTTTTATTAAAAACTATATTATTAAATAATGACAACTTATTTTAATTAATTAAATAAAAATTTAATCAATTATTCATAGGATATTGGATTTATTGTCAAAATTAAATAATACAATTAATAATAGATAGAATTAAATTTAATTACACAATTAAGTGGCAAGATATTAAATCTAATTAATTAAATATGAAAATATTCAATTAATCAAACTTAGGATAAATGTGATTTATTGCCAAATAATCATTAAATTAAAGATAATTAAAATAATTAGGAATATTGCTAAGAATATTCCCTGATGCAGAATTTAAGATAATCAATTAAGATTTGATGATGTTTAGATGTGCCTTAGATTAGGACTTTGATGTTGATTTTGTTCGATTTGTAGATATAGAAGATTAATGAACTTATAGCCCATTTTTGGGGTATTACAACTATATCTTACTGATATCAACACCAAAAAATGTGTGATATTAACTGAAAGTTATACATATCCCAAATTGTCTTCCTATAGCTTCACAAGCCATAATACATCATATATTATCTTCGCGGATCAAAACAGTACTACAGTTTATTGTAAATTTAATTTTGTACTTAGTCATTTTCATGACTGTGTCTCCAATACCTATACTCACTTCATGCAATCACTCCAACATAAGTGTTGTCATAAATGACAACCTTTGAGTGATCCATAGTGCTCTCAAACATCACTTGCCAACAATCTCTCTCTTTGGCATTGATGGCAACACTTAGCGAAAAATGACTAAGTGTTAAAACACTATCTTCCTTCTACTTCTCTATATACATATCCTTTCTTCTTCTTCTTTTTTTTTTATATAGTTCTTCTCTCTCTCTCTCTCTCTCTCTCTCTCTCTCTCTCTTTATTATTTAATTATTTTTCCTCTTCTCATTTTTCTCTTCTCTTCCTCTCTCTTTGACATCAATGGTAAAGGTACTTACAAAATTTTAAAATCTTAAGCACAAAAGACGTAGTGCTTACTCATGAGATTCAAAATGTGTTGGAAAGAGTCTTCCAAGGTCTTCACTTCATCATCCCATGACTTGATCAGAAGTCCACTGACATGGATTAGTCCATTTAGTGCATAAAATGAAGTCTCTATTGCCTTCAACTCAGTGGGTACAGAGTTTGTCATTGATCCTTGTGGTTAAGTGCAAGAAGTTGGGTGCCAATTCAGCGGAAGTCTTGTAGAAATGAAAGATTTCGTTCAAAATGGCACCCATTTTTTAAAAATGGGCACTCATTTTAGGTTCAGGTGCCTGATTCTAGAGGAATAAAATGGGTGCCCATTTTTTTCAAAACGGGTGCCTGTTTCTAAATTTTTTTAATTTTTAATTTTTAATTTTTTTATAACTAAAAATGCATTTTAACACTTTGATTTTTTATTTTTTTAAAATGGGTGCCCGCTTTTTGAATTTAAATAACAGGTGCCCGTTTCTTAAGACATGAGCGAGAAGCACACATGTGCCTCGGATTTCATTCCAAAATAGGTTTGGTTTCGGCTTGGTAGAACCAAGCCTATGCCTTGACCTCCAAAAATTTGGCTAAGGCACTGGAATTCCATATTTTTACCTTGCCGTAATTTTTTGAGGGTGTTCCTGGTCGTATTTTTTTACAAAACAAAAACCCATTAGATTCTCACTGTCTTGATTTCAAAAATGTAAACTTCATAGTGATGTGATTATTTTTACTATTTTTGCATTATTTATTAGTTAAAAGTGGTCCCTAAACATAAAATAGCGAGGTTCACTAAAACTTTAATAACTTTTTTTTAAAGGTATTTTAGAAGATAAATTATATGACATCAACCTAGATACAATTCTCTTGAAGATAAAAAAAAAATTGAAAAAATATGAAATTCTCATCAAATTATGGTGGTTGTACACCAAAGATTTTGAAAATATTGTTTTATAGTCAGTTAAAAATTAATTAAAAAATATATTCAACAAAAAAATAAGAAAAAATATGCTCATCAATATTTAGTGTCTTAAGTATATTTCCCCAGAAGGATTTGAAAATTTTTTATTTATTTAGGTCAAAATATGGTGGTCGTACACAGCTATGGTATAGTCATGAAATAGGCATTTTTAAAATATGGTTTTTAAATATTCCTACTAAAAATACATTTATATCATGTGCGTATTTAAATAAATTACATATTTGAAAAGTAGACTCCAAGAACTATATTTTCTAATATTAATTTTTTTTTAGATTCAATCTCTAAGTGCCTCAAATTTAGACATCAATTAACAAGAAATTTGAAAAAAAAAGAGAAAACACTTCCACATTTTGCCCAAAAGTAGGCCTCAAGTTCTTGCAGCCACCCTTCTATCTTCTCCATCTCTGAGAGATGAGCTTCAATAATTGAAAGCTTAGGAGTGATTAGACTCTTTAGCAAACCAAATCTTTCCACTACTCTCCCTTTCTCTGTATTCAAAACACTTATCTTATCCAAAATTTTGGATGTTTGCTTTTCCATTTCTAACACAGGTTGTGAAGAGGTTTCACAATTGTCCATTAAGCTGTCTAATGTAGCCCTATCCTTGGCTATGATATCTTCATTAATATTCTTAAAATGTCTGATAGGATTTATGCAATAACTATATACCTTTCTTCCTTCTACCACACATCTTTTATCTTTGATTGTAGTTATTTTTAGAATGTCCAAGCCCCATGATATGGACTAGAAAACTCCTTCAACTTCTTTTCTAAGTAGCTCTTCTCAGCCTTATCCTCTGCGATCTACAACAATGACTCAAAATGACTATCAAAGTTGTCTAGTGCCAGGTTCAAGTTCTCTATATCATCATTTCCTTGAGAAGTAACAGGTGTAGGGAGTATCTTATTTATAGTCTCTACTACCCTAGCAATGACCTTTACCTTCTTGTGTTAGAAAGAAAAGTCCACCAAGATAACTGAGAGGGGGGGGGGGGGTGAATCAGTTATCAGATAATTATAACTTTTATCATCTTCAATAGCATTAAACCATATAAGCAATATAATTATCAACCATAGAAAGATATTCATACACAATAACACAATGACACAAGATATGTTGACTAGGGAACCTCTTGATCAAAGAGTAAACCTCAGTGGGAATGATGCCCACAAAAGATGCACTAATATAAATATTCCTTGTGAGAGGATGGACTCTGTTAGGAGTCTTATGAAATACATTTAGTACATATGAATCCCTGTTAGGAGATTTTGAATCCCTCTTAAAATATTCTAACCCTGTTAAGAGTTATGGAAGACAAAAGGACCCACTGCCCAAATAGCTTCAAGGTAAGATCACTGAACACACTGTCCAAATAATCTTTACATTAATCAATAGAATAATATGTTACCTCTTCTCTAACTATGCCAAACTGCACTCACTATTACATCAGATGTCAATTTCAGATCTCTGTACTCCGCATGTCTTCCTTCATAAATTCTCTTTCATACTTAGTTCTTTTCTTCACTTCATGCATACAACATTACACATAATTGCTACTTCCATATCAAAAATACACACTACAGAAAGGAAATACATTCCTTCCTTTATACCACACTCAAATAATTACAAATGAGTCAGCATACAATTACAATATAAAAGTTTCCACATGCTACACCAAAATTACACAAAACTGTCAGCTTCCAAATACAATAAATCTTCACTCGTGTGACCTCAAAGTTTGTGTTGTCATCCACATCACTATCAATATTTCTTAAACTTCCCTTTAACTACAAAAAACTAGATTGCATTCCAATTAGGAGATATCGTCCGATTTCCACAAACTGCTACTCAAGAACACTGCCTGAATACTGCTTCCACCAAAATTATCATAACTTTCATAAATAAATGAATTACTATCTGTGCTCTTAACCATAGACATATAACATATCAAATATTATATCCTTGACATTGTATAGCTCCAGCTACAATAACCCACATGCGCTAATCCAAACTTTGTCTGCTTCTCTACAAGTCTTCGGTAAATCACTGTGTTAACATCAATGACAATCATAGTCATGAATGCAAAAATAATTGCTACATAATATCTGCCAAACATTTAGCATTCATTTCTAATAATATCCCCCATTGGCATTGATGGCAACATAGATGAAAAATATCAAATGTTCCAAAAATCCAATACTGCAACACTGCTTCTTCAAACCCTCTTCATCAATCAAATCTTGCTTCGTTATCCTATTAAGTTCTCTCCAATAGATGTCTTAGATTTTTTTTCATGTATACTTCTCCCCCATCAACATCAATGACATAAATTTCATGACTATGTCAACAACAACTCAATGTCAAAAGACACTTTTCATAAAATATATTTACTAGAGTCCTCGTGACTCATCTCAGATACACATACTCCCCCATAGAGGAAGTACCAACATCCAATCCAAAAGAAAGATAAGGCTCATATACCATTGGATGGATGCAACCAACTGCATCACTTTTCAAAAGTAGGCTAGGGCATAACCCCAAGCATACCTCTTAGATACTCAAATGTATCCTTAGGAAAAGGCTTTGTGAATATATCTTATATCTTCTCTTTTGTACTTACGTACTCAAGTCTGACTTCTTTCTCAGCAACTTTCTCTCTTACAACATGATACTTAATCTCTATATACTTTGTCTTATAATGTAATACAAGATTCTTAGACATACTAACTATGTTGGTGTTGTCATAATGTATGACAACAGGCTGAACAAATTTTATTCCAATACCCTTCAGCAATTGCCTCATCCAAATTATCTAGTTACAATTGTTTGCTGCTACTACATATTCTACTTTTGCTATGCTTTGTGAGATACAATTCTACTTCTTGCTTATCCAAGACACTAATATTTCTCCAAGGAAAACTGCTCCACCGCTGGTGCTTTTCTTATCATCAACACTACCTCCCCAATCAGCATCTCTATATGCACATAGGGTAAAATCATCATATTTTTCATACCATAGTCCATAGTCCATTGTGCCTCTTAAATATCTTAGTATCCTCTTTACTGCCGCATAATGTGATTCTCTAGGTTTAGCTTGAAATCTTGCTACAATTCCAACTGAATGTGCTATATCAAGTCTTGTATGAGTCAAATACTGCAATCCTTCAATCATAGATTTGTATTTCTTTTATTCTACTGTAGGAGTCTCATCTGTGCTAGATAGCTTATGTCTAGTCACCATGGGTGTTTGAACTGGTTTACAATTCTCCATTCCAAATCTTTTCAACAAGTCATTCAAGTACTTTGTCTGACTTACAAAGATACCATCATTGTTTTGTGTTATCTGTAATCCCAAAAATTATTTCATCTCACCAGTCATACTCATTTCAAATTTAGTCTTCAGTTCATCAATAAATTTGTCACTAGCTTCATCTTCTCCTCCAAAGATAATGTCATCAACATAAATAACTATAACTAAGAAACCATTTTCAATTTCTTTTGTGTATAGATTGCCATCAGTTGTTCCTTTTGTAAATCCCAATTTTAACAAATACTTATCCAGTCTTGCATACCAAGTTCTAGGTGCTTGTTTAAGTCCATATAAAGCTTTCTTTAATTTACA
Organism: Chamaecyparis obtusa; assembly: GCA_027943335.1. Taxonomy (NCBI): domain Eukaryota; kingdom Viridiplantae; phylum Streptophyta; class Pinopsida; order Cupressales; family Cupressaceae; genus Chamaecyparis; species Chamaecyparis obtusa. The sequence goes on from BSBK01003026.1 coordinate 85,079, forward strand.
TACCATGTCTCCTTCTTGAGTTAAAGGAAAACCTTCAAGTTTCTCAATGTAGACTTCTTCTTCCAATTCTCCATTTAGAAATTCTAACTTCACATCCATCTGACATACTTTGAATTTCTTGTAAGCTACATATGCCAAAAATATTCTTACTGCTTCAATTCTTGCAACAGGTGCAAAGGTTTCTTCATAGTCAATTATTTCTTGTTCTGAGTAACCCTTATATACCAATCTTTCTTTGTTTCTTACTACTTCTCCTTGTTCATTCATCTTGTTTCTAAATACCTATTTAGTTCCAATAACATTCTTGTCTTTAGGTCTAGGGACCAATTCCCATGTCTTGTTCTTTTCAATCTAATCTAGTTCTTCTTTCATAGCATTAGTCCAACTTTCATCTTCACAAGCTTCATTAGTAATCTTAGGTTCAATTTGAGAAATTAAACAACTATTCTTGTGCCTTATTTTGAGTTAGAACTCCTCTTTTGATGCTCCCAATAATTTGTCCAATAGGATGATTTCTAAACAAACTCTTGCTAGGTGTCATTGTTTCAGATCTCTCTTCAGATGTGGGTTCTTCAATGACTTCACTATGGATTTCATTCAAAAAATCACTTTTAGTTTCATAAAATAATTTAGTAGATCCAGTGTTAGGTTTAAGATGAGCTTCTTCATCTGATTCATAATCAAGCATTCTTTCTTGAATTTTGAATTTTTCATCAACTTTAACATTTGTGCTTTCAACAATAGTCTTAGTCCTTTTATTGAAACATCTATAAGGTTTTCTTTTCAAATAATATCCAAGAAATATACTTTCATCACTTGTAGGATCAAACTTTCCAATATCATCATCTCTCTTTATATAACATTTGCTTCCAAAAATTGTAAAATACTTAACTGAGGGTGCATGTCCAAACCATAATTTATAAGGTGTCTTGTCTATGTCTACTCTGATTTGTACTCTGTTCATTCTATACACTATTGTGTTCACTACTTCTCTCCAAAATATCTTTGCCAAATAATTCTCAAACAACATAGCTCTTGTTCCTTCAGTCACTGATATGTTCCTTCAGTCACTGATATGTTCCTTCTTTTTGCAATTCCATTTTGTTCAGGTGTTCTAGGGGCTAAATACTGTCTCTTAATGCCATTTTCTTCACAAAAGGTGTTAAACTCTCTAGAAGTAAATTTTCCACCTCTATCAAATCTCAAATATTTAATCTTCATTCTAGATTCATTCTCAAATTTATTCTTAGCAATCTTAAACTTATCAAATGCTTCAAATTTTTCTTTAAGAAATGCAATCCACATCATTCTTGTAAAATCATCAACAAGAATCATAAAATACCTTTCTCCATAGAATCCTCTAGTCCTGGTAGGACCGCTCAAATCCATATGAACAATCTACAACTTCTCTGTAGATGTAAACTTCTTACTGGGAAAATAAATTCTTTTTTGTTTAGCCATTACACATTCTTTGTAAATCATGTTAGTAGGCTTCATAATTTTAGGTAAATCTCTTACTGCAAGTATAGTACTTACTTTCAAAATGTTATCAAAGTTTATATGACAAAACATTCTATGCCACAACCAACGGTCATCAATATTAGTAATCAAACATGTCATCTCAGTAGGATTCAACTGAAATACATTACCTCTGGTTCTAGATCCAGTTCCAATCAGATTTCCATCTTTATCTTTTATCACACAAGTTTTCTCAGTAAACCTAACTTGATATCCCTTATCAACTAACTATCCAAAACTCAAAAGATTATGTTTCAATCCATCCACACAATAAACATCATCAGTATTAATTTTTCCATCAAGAGTAATAGATCCTATACCTTTAATCAAACAAGGTGCATTGTTTCCAACTCTAACAACTCCTCCATCATATTCATTCAACTTTATGAACTTTTTCATTTCTCTAGTCATATGATGTGAACAACCACTATCTATAATCCAATTAGCTTTCTTTTCAACTTGAGAAACTAAGGCTTTTTCCTCAACATCAATTTCAGGATTCTCTTCTTTAATTGCTACAAATCCTATGTCATCATTATTCTTAGTATCACTTTCACTTAAAGTTCTTTCTATACTAGCTTCAAGATCTTCATCATTAGCATAATAAAATTCCTTAGATCTTCTAGGTTTGAAATTGTTTCTATATTTTTTAACTCTCTTAAGAAATTTAGATGCAAAATGACCATATTCTTGACAAGTCCAACATTTAAATATTTTCTTACCGTCTGGTTCTCTTTTCACAAGCAAGGCAATACCTTCTTCAATCTTCTTGTCCTCATCATTTCTAGATCTCCTACTGCCAGCATAATCTTCACTCACACTGATGCTTCTTGACAAAGTAGGGTGAATACTAAGAGCACTGAATGGTGTCTCCATTCTAGGTAAGTCTCCTAATAATCTCAGGTTCATTTCTACTGCTTCCAATCTTCCAAGAAGAGTCTCTTTTGTAAATTTTGTTCTACAAGGTATAACTTGTTCAACCATCTGTGTTGTCTGATTAAATATAAGAGTCAATGTCCTCAGAATTTTCCATATCACTTCATTCTCTATCTTTGTTCCTCCATTATATTTTATACCTGTAATGATTTCTGACATTCTACCAATATAACTTCTAATAGATTCATCTTCCAACATTCTTATATCTTCAAATGCACATATCCCATTATGTAATCTAACTCTTTTTGCATGTTCATCACCTTCAAAATTAGAGTATAAAGCTTTCCAAATTTCATGAAATTTTTTCAAATATTTTACCTGACTATACTCATTCTCCAAAAGTGCTATCAAAAGTGCTTCTCTTGCAAGTATGTTACACATGAATATCTCTCTCTCATCTGTAGTACATGTTTCAAGATTGTCTTCTTCAATGATAGTCTTATCATTCTTTGTAATCAACCAACCTACTCCTAAACATAGTAGGTGTGTCTTCATCTTTCCTTTCCAGCTGTCAAAATTTACTCCATCAAACTTAGGGCTTTCTTTCTTGAAATTCTCCATGGTTCTCCTTAAGCTGTTAAACTTCTTTTTCAAGGACCTGCTGCTCTGATACCAATTGTTAGAAAGTAAAGTCCACCAAGATAACTAAGAGAGGGGGGGGGGGGGTGAATCAATTATCAAATAATTATAAATTTTATCATCTTCAACAACATTAAACCATATAAGCAATATAATTACCAACCATGGAAAGATATTCATACACAATAACATAATGACACAAGATATGTTGACTAGGGAACCTCTTGATCAAAGAGTAAACCCCAGTGGGAATGATGCTCACAAAAAATGCACTTATATGAATATTCCTTGTGAGAGGATGGACTCTATTATGAGTCTTATGAAATACATTCAGTACATATGAATCCCTATTAGGAGATTTTGAATCCCTATTAAAAGATTCTAACCCTGTTAAGAGTTATGGAAGACAGAAGGACCCACTACCCAAACAGCTTCAGGGTAAGATCATTGAACACACTATCCAAATAATCTTTGCATTACTCAATAGAATAATATGTTACCTCTTCTCTGACTATGCCAAACTACACTCATTATTACATCAGATCTCAATTTCAGATCTCTGTACTTCACATGTCTTCCTTCATAAATTCTCTTTCATACTTAGCTCTTTTCTTCACTTCATGCATATAGCATTACACACAACCACTACTTCCATATCAAAAATACACACTACAACAAGGAAATACATTCCTTCCTTTATACCACACTCAAATAATTACAAATGAGTCGGCATACAATTACAATATAAAAGTTTCCACAGGCTACACCAAAATTACGCAAAACTGTCAGCTTCCAAATACAATAAACCTTCACTCATGTGACCTCAAAGTTTGTACTATCATCCATGTCACTATCAATGTGTCTTCAACTTCCCTTTAACTTTTCAAAACTAGATTCCATCCCGATTAGGAGATATCATCTGATTTCCATAAACTTCTACTTAGGAACACTCCCTGAATATTGCTTCCACCAAAATGATCATAACTTCCATGAATAAATGAATTACTATCTACACTCTTAACCATAGACATATAACATATCAAAGAGTATATCCTCAACATTGCATAGCTCCAACTACAATAACCCACGTGCACTAATCCAAACTATGTCTGCTTCTCTGCAAGTCTTCGATAAATCATTGTGTTGACATAAATGACAATCATAGTCATGAATGCAACAACAACTACTACAGAATGGCTGCCAAACATTTAGCATTCATTCCTAACATCTTGTCCCTCTTTTGTTCTAACCTTTCATTTGCCTTAGCAATTTCCATGAAGGATAATGTCATGAGCTCATCCTCATCTATTCTTTCCACATTTGTGCTCACTATTTTGTCCATACTTGCCAACAATAGAGTGGAGGAGGTATCTAGTTCATGTTTAAGCTCAATTCTTACCTCTTCTTCTTCTTCTTCTTCTTCTTCTTCTACTATTGTCCCTTCTTCCTACTTTTCCTCTTGTTGTTTCTCCTTCTCTTTTTCTTTCTCTTCCTATTTTCCTTCTATTTGTTCTTCCTCTTTTTGTCCTTCCTCTTCTACTATCATCATGTTGTCCATATTTCCTTGAAATGGGTCATTTGTATCAAGTAAAGTGTCTAATGATATAGGCATACCAGAAATGAAGAAGACTGGTTGATTGTCAACTTTGCTTGCTTGCTCACTCTCTTCAGCTGTCCTAGATCTTTCTCCCATTCCTAGAGGTGTAGGCTTGGTAACCTTGGGAGGTGAGGTCTTCTCAAGCATGTCATGCATAAGAATTTGTTCTAATGCCTTTTGTGTGTCTTCTATAACCTCATCATACTCCCTTTCCATTATCTTCACAAGTTGGGCATTTATTCTCAGTAGAGGTTTCAAATCTTTAATGATTTTCTCCCTCTCTTGTATGGAGACTACTGGCAATAGGTCTTCAATAGCCTTATTTATTATAGTCTCATCCTCTAAATATGCTAAATAATTTCCTATTTCTAACTTTCTATACAAGTCCTTAGGAATACGACCTTCTATTTCTAGAAAATTCTTCTTGTAGACTAACAAGTGCTCAATTATAATATCCTTAATTACTACTTGATTATCAGAATCATGCCTTTCATAATGTCTATTTATTGTCTTCATATTTCCATCTCTTATTACTCTCTTTTGTAACAGCTAGATATCTGGCTTCCACAAATCTTGTGGCCTCTTATGTACTTATTTTTCCTCTTTCTTCTCAGTCACTATGTCCTCTTTCTTCTTGATGCTTAGGTGATTCTTCACCGCATAGAATCTCAACTTCCTCAGTGCTCACAAAGGCTTCTTCAAATTTATCCAGTTCATTGTCTATTGCCGCCATGGTGATTTCAATATTATCAATCGCTATTGTTTTATCCTTAGCTTCAGGCATGGGAATAAACTCCTTTGGACCTGTCATAGTTGCATTAGGGATCTTTGATTCCTTTTCTTTCTTGGAGGGAGGTTGGGTTGCAGGCGCAAAAGGTTGATACAAGTGTCTTTCCAAGAACAATTTTTTAAATTCCTTTTCTGTCTCCTTCACAACTAACTCATACTCTTTATTCATTATTTGTAGAGTTATGGTTTTGGTTCTTAGATGTGGCTTTACCAAATCTAGCAATAATTTTTTCTCTTCTAGTGAATAGATAAGAAGGTTGTCATCCAGTGTCTTTTCTCTTATCCTCATATCTTCTTCAATAGCTTATCTTTTCAAAGAATTAAGTATACTCCATACTTGATCAGGAATAACTATCTTAAGTTCCAATACAAACTTCTTGAACTTAATCACGTGCTTGATAATCATAGAATGGATTTATGATTTATCAATCTCATGATACTAATCATAGAACTTTTCTATTTTATCTATCCTTCCTTCATCAACTACTCTAGTTCTCAACATTTCTAGATTCAGTCTAAATCCTACCTCAAGAGGTGCTTGAGTGTTTCTTCCTTTTCTTCTTGTTGACCTTGCAGATGGATGGATTGAACCAAACTCTATCTTCCTTCTAGACCTCTTGTTGGGCTGAGGAGGTGGAGTGAACTCCAAATCAACTGTGATATTGGGCACAAAGGTGCTGACATCAATTTTACTCTTCTTATCCTTAGGATCATCTCATTTTTCTTTTTTAACTTTAGCAGATGAGGGTGTGCTCTCAAGTTGCATTGCAATCTTGGCTTCCCTTGCTTTATCCAAGTCTTCTTGAGTAACACCATGAATTTTTAGAATGTCTGAAGTAATTTTTTATGCTTTTCTCTTTGTCACGACACTGTATAAGATAGATTCTACTTGTCTTGTCTTTTCTTCATAAGTTGCCCATCTAGGTTCATTGGGATCCTTAGGTGCTAATAGGAGGACTTGTGGATAAGCTTCCAAAATGTGTTTCTCTACTTCATATCCAAGTGAATGAATCCACTTTGTCATAGGCTCAACTTCTTCCATGCAAGTGATGTCTTTTCCCACCATGAAGCATATAGTATCTTTATACTTCTCCACAATATTTTTAGGTATCTTGTACCTTCTCTACATCTTGATTCTAAATTTTTTTATTTCAAGATCCATGAAATCCTTCAAGGTACTCTCTGATGTTCCCTTAAATGAGATTTGGGACAATGTAGGTAGGCTCTTGTAAGGATAAAGATCAGAGACTTTACCAACAGTGTGAAAATACATGTATATGATCAGTGAACCAAATTTGAACACTTTTATTTTGTCATTTTTAATGGCTCTTATGTTGTCTAACAATTGTGCGCATGGGATTTCACATAGGTTTAAAAACTCTCCATTTTATTTTACAATCCTTATAGCTGCCAGAATTTTTAGCCGTGGATACACTATTCACTTTGTTAGCATACTAAAACTTGTATCCTAGGATCATAGCCATGAGTTTTATATCCTTCTCCTCAATGGGCTCAATTTTCATGCCACCCTTATCACTCCTAGATTTACAAGCCTGCTCAACTTCTTTTCTGACATCTTTACGAGTAGGAAGAATGGTGCCAGTCTTGGAAAGTTTAGTCATCTCATGAATGAGATCTGTAGTTATGGAAATATGAACTTCTCCAATCCAAAACAAATCATCATGAATTCTTCTTAGCAATATCTTGATCCATTCAGATTCATAGAACTCATACGTAGTCACATATTTAATTATAGGGTAATTAATGAAGTGCGTGAATTCATCCTTGAATGTAATGTCTAGATTAACCATTGTTTCTATATGTGACCTTATCCTATCTACTCCTATAGGTTCCTTCTTGCAATAGATGTAGGCATGAATATCTTCTACATGCATAACTCCCATTGAAGTTCTAGAAAATTCTCCTTCTAGGTCATCTAGGACTGACTTAAATAGATGCTTCTTGAATACATATCTCTTTCTCTCTATGACATAAAATACTACTGGAGTGGCCATTACTTACTTGATTCAATGCTTAAGTAGGGTTCCAAAGGATTTCTAAAATGTTGCATCCAAACTATGGTTCCACAACAATTTTAACACTTCCTTTCTGATGAAAACAACTTCAATCCTTCAATACTAGCTTCTATGATTGCTTGTGCTCTCCAAAGGCTTGATCTCAAATGCAAAAGTGAGGATGATAGATCTCTGATAACTTATAAATCAACTTTTTGCAATTAATGCTTTTCGCATAAACACGGGTTGGGATCAGTGAATTCCAATCTCTGTTACTACTAAAAATTAGGTTGTGCAATCTTGCATACTACATCAACTAGTATCCAAACATCTAAAACCAAAGGTGCATACTCTGAGGGTGAGTATACTAGTTGCACAAAGTTCTAGAGCTAATATAGCTACCCCTATGACCATGAGGGTCATTTATCTAGAAGTAGAAGGTGCATCCATTGAGGATGCATCTACTACTATGACACTAAAATTATATTTCTTTACTTCCATCCAAATCTTGCTTGCATCTTCTATAGCTTTCACAAACTTGACTTCTCTAGATTCATCCAATATTGATCCTTGAGACATATCAGTTCTTTCTTTTCTTTGCACTTGTGATCTACAAAACTTTGAGATGTGTCCATCCTTGTTACAAGAGTGACAAATAATTGGAGGCCTTATATTCCTCAATGCATTGATGTGAGTTGCCATACTGCACTATCTAACTGTGTGACCATTGTAATTTCATATCTGACATGTGATGTTCTAAGGAATTCTATAATTTTGTTGTGGTTGATTTCTATGATTGTGTTGTGTCTAATTTCTTTGATTTGATCTACAATTCATAGCTCTATGACCAAATTTATTTCATGAATAACAATAACCATTGAAAGGTCTTACCTCTTTACAATATCTTGCTATATGTCAATGCTTATTACAGGATAAAAAATATTGTTTACTGGCTTGTGTTCATCTTTCGATGGTTCTTCTTTATCTTCAGTATGATTTTCAGTCTTATTGTCTTTTGTAGATTCTTTAGGTTCTTTCATTCCTTCTCGCATAGCATTGATTTGATTGTGTGCTACATTGAATCCAATACCAATGATATCTCCTTTTAACTTTCATGCATAGATCTGAGAATCTAATAGATCAGCACTTGTGTTCAATTTGTCAATATGGTTCTTTTCTTCTATTAACTCTAATTCCATCTTTTTCTTTATGTTTTCTAACTCTAATATTTTCAGATTTTCTTGCATAATTTCATCATCCAACTGTTTGTTTTCTTTGACCTATTCTTCATAGGCTTACTAATTGTTAGTTAACTTTTCAGCCAATTCTTCAATCTAATCCTTTAGAGACATGTTTTCTTCATTCATCTTTTTGACCATTTTTCCCAAATCATTTGTTGAACAATCTTTCAAATCTTTTCTCAGTTTATTGATGAATACTTGAGAACCACTGAACTTCAATTTCAGTTCTTCAACTTCTTTTTCAGCTTTGTCAAGATGTTCAAGAGCTACTTCAAGATTCTTCTTCAGATGTTTTACTTCTTCTGAAACCATGATCTCCTTAAGTGGTTAAACTTGTCTCTAGAGGACCAAATCTTTGATACCAATTGTTAGGAATGGGAACACTAAGAGGGGGGGGGGGGGGGGGGGTGAATCAGTGTTCTTAATTTTTTATTCTTGAAACTTAACTCTATTACTTAAATAATGAAATGAATAGTAAATAAAATGAAGTATTCAACCATAACACATAACACAAGATATGTTTATGGGGAAACCTTGGCCAAAGGAAAACCTCGATGGGAATTAGTACCCACTAAAATTGTAATTTGAATTATGAACCTGTTAATGTTCCTTTGCCCTATTAGGAGAAGTCTTTACAATGTTGAGTACAATGACCTGATCAAAGGATGGATCCTATTAGGAGTCTTGAGGAACAAACTCTATTAGGGTTGGATGGAAAAGTGCCAGAGCTCACTACTCAATGAAGAAGGGTACAACCTCATGTTTATCAGATACACACTATATCTGTAATGAACTATTGTCTTGACACTACTACATCTGATCAGTTCTTTTTATGCCCTAATTCTTTAACCTCTTGTAAAGCTCTATATCATTCTTACTACTCTAATACATACTTTACATACTTTTTCTCTTCCATCTCTTGCATTTATTCTTAAATACAAAAGTGCATGCCATATATATACATGTTGAATAGATGAAACCAAAACTAACTACTAGGTCAACCTATAGCTTAACACATAAAATGCTTCCAACTTAATTAGCTCAAGTGTGTTTACATAAAATGATACTAACATGTTTAGATCACTATTACAATAGGTTCATAGCCTTTACAAAACAAAATAATACATGCTAAACAAAATACTATCTGTCGGCTCCATGCTCTATTCTGTTCTGCCGCTTACTGACTATGTCACTTAGACTTGCTCATGTAACTTATCCATACTATCAATTCTAACCATGTGTTCTTAGAAATAGCATAATAACATAATAAAAAACTTATATCCAAGGGTGCATATCATAACTTGATCATACACACATGCGTCGATGCTCTGATCATCGGGTGCTTCTTTGCCTATTTTATCTTTCATACTTAGCCAACTTTTGATCTTCCAAGTTAGTGCACTGACTCCAAAACTTCATATGACTATTTTTCCATAATGACAACATAAGACTTAGTCATATATAGTGGTAAAGTCAAATTTCCAATGTTTTTGAATTTTCTTAGTAAGTTCCCCATCTCTCTTTAGATGTATCTATTTTAGCTGCTAGTACATTTTCAACCTACATTGTGAGAACTTTTGAACTAACCTCATACCCCATAGGGTAGCACCATTTATTTCTAGGATCAACTACTTCAAAGTATACATAGTCACTTTCAACAATGAAATAGATTGTGTCTTTGTATTTTGATCTTCCAAGTTAGTACACTAACTCCAAAACTTCATATGACTATGTTGCCGTAATGACAACATAAGACTTAGTCATATATACTAGTAAAGTCAACTTGCCAACATTTTTGACTTTTCTTAGTAAGTTCCCCATCTCTCTTTAGATTTATCTATTTCAGTTGCTAGTACATTTTCAACCTACATTGTGAGAACTTTCGAACTAACCTCATACCCCATAGGGTAGCACCATTTCTTTCTAGGCTCAACTGCTTCAAAGTATACACAGTCACTTTCAAAAATGAAATAGATTATGTCTTTGTACTTCTCAACTATGTCCTCATGTATCTTGTATCCCTCCTTCATTTTCCATTGAATAATTTTAGTCATTGCAAACAGTTCACCATCTATCCAATTTTTATATTTTCCTCGGTAGCTTACTGAGATTTGTATACTAGTAGGTACACTATCCTTCCATGCTCTAGGGTACATTCTAGGAAATTTGTGCTCAATGTGGATGTACATGTGGACCAGAATTGAACCAAACCTGAATGCTTTTGACTTATCTTTCTTGATAATCTTCACATTCTCCAAGAACTATTGTGCTAGGATCTCACATAGGTTATATTTTTTATTTTCCTTAACCATTCGATAGGACATCATAATTACTCCTATTGACACATAATTAGCTCTTCTATAGTAGTACAACTTATATCCTAGTATCATTGCTACCAATCTCACATCTTGTTGAAAGATGTCATTCACTGTCATCGCTCTCTTATCCCACTTAGAATGAGTTAGGATTTCTACTTGGTTCCTGATATTCTTCTCAGCTACTACGAGGGCTATATTATTGTCTAATCCAATTATCTCACCAGTCATCGGGTTACATATCTTAATAGGTTTCTCTCCTATCTAAATGAATTAATCATGGATTCTGCTTAGAATGATCTTGATCCATTCACTTTTGTAGAAATCATTAAGGCAGGTTAACTTAATGATAGATTGCTCTTCCAAATGTTTTAAATCTTCTTTCATTTTTCCATCAAACTCTATCATCTCTCCTAATTCCTTATAGATATCAACATCTCCTATAGTCTCATACTTGTAGTGAATATAAGCCCTAATATCTTGAATTTGTAACATGCCATAAGGGGTTTGCAAAAATGCTCCTTCCAGATCATCCTCACAAGACTTAAATAGGTGCCTCTTAAACCTAAACCTTGGTCTATGAATAAAATCAATTATCATAGGTGAATCCATATCTTCTTGAAAGAGTACATGATCTAGATACCTTTAATACATCGGATTTTAGAATTTATGGTTCAAACATGTTAAAAAGGAAAGACCACCAAGATAATTGAGAGGGGGGGCGAATCAATTATCTGATATTGAAACCATTTATCATCATTAACTTCAATATCAATTTCAATAGCTTTAAACCATATAATTAATGCAGTAATGAACCATAGAAAGATAACCATACACAATGACACAATAACACAAGATATGTTAACTAGGGAACCTCTTGATCAAAGAGTAAACCCCGGTGGGAATGATGCCCACAAAATGATGCACTACTATGAAAGTTTCTTGTTAGAGAATGGACCCTGTTAGGAGTCTTATGAAATACATTTAATACATATAAATCTCTGTTAGGAGATTTTGAATCCCTGTTAAAAGATTCTAACCCTGTTAGGAGTTATGGAAGACAGAAGGACCCACTGCCCAAACAGCTTCAAGGCAAGATCTCTAAACTCACTGTCCAACAGATCTTAAGATTATTCAATAGAATAATATGAAATATTTTACCTCCTTCAAACTATGCCAAAACTACACTCTCTGCTACACAAGATCACAAATCCAGATCTTTGTACTTTGCAAGTCTTCCTTCATCACTAAATTAGCTCTTTTCTTCACTTCATGCATACATTTGCATCACAACTTTCATAATTTCATATCAAAACTATTAAAATCTTCTTCTATAACAAGGAAAACATTCCTTCCTTTATACCACACTCAAATAATTACAAATGAGTCGGCATGCAAATACAAAATAATAATTTCAACACACTACATCAAAATTACATAAAATTGTCAGCTTCTAGATACAATAACTTTCCAATCATGTGACCTCAAAGTTTGCACTATGAACCACATCACCAACAATGAGTCTCAAACTTCCCTTTTATTTCACAAATTCAGATTCCATCGCGGTTAGGAGATATCCTCTGATTACCAAAAACCACTACATAGGAATACTGCCAGAATATTGCTTCCACCAAAATGCTTATAACTTTCATGAATAAATGAATTTATTTTTGCACTCTTAACCATAGGCTACTAACATACCAAAGAACATACCATAAATTGCACATAACTCAATCTACAATATAACATGTGTACAAAACAAAAATGTGCCTACTTCTCTGCTAAAATCTAGAATATCACTGTGTTGACATCAATGACAATCATAGTCATGAATGCAACAACCACTGCTATAGAATGACTACCAAAGGCTTTAGCATTCATTCCTAACAATCTCCCCGATTGGAATTGATGTCAACATAGATGAAAAACATCCAATGTTCCAAAAATCCAATCACTGCTACTCAACTGCACTGCTACTCATCATCAATCAAATCTTGCTTCGTTATCCTATTCAATCTCTCCAACAAATGTAGTTCCTCAATGTTTCCTCAATTTTTTTCATGATTCTCTCCCCCATTGACATCAATGATAGAAATTCTATCACTATGTCAAACAATAGCTCAATGTCAAAAGACACTATTCAAAAAATACATTCAGAAGAGTCCTCAATGACTCAGCTCAGATACACATACTCCCCCATAGAGGAAGTACCAACATCCAATCCAGAAAATAGATAGGGCCATAAACCACTAGATAGAAGCAACCAATTGCATCATTACTCAAAAGTAGGTTGGGGCATAACCCCAAGCATACCTCTTAGATACTCAAATGTATCCTTAGGCAAAGGCTTAGTAAATATATCTGCTATCTACTCCTTTGTGCTTATGTACTCCAGTCTGACTTCTTTTTCTGCAACTTTCTCTCTTACAACATGATACTTGATCTCTATATGCTTTGTTTTAGAATGTAAAACCAGATTCTTAGACATACTAACTGCACTTGTATTGTCATAATATATGACAATAGGCTCATCAAACTTGATTCCAATGTCCATCAACATCTACTTCATCCAAATTATCTGATTACAATTGTTTCCTACTGCTACATATTCTACTTCTATTGCACACTGTGAGATACAATTCTATTTTTTGCTCAACCAAGAAACTAATCTTCCTCCAAGAAAAAAGGCTCCACCACTGGTGCTTTTCTTTTCATTAATGTTGCCTCCCCAATCAGCATCAGTATATGCACATAGGGTAAAATCATCATAATTTTCATACCACAGTCCATAGTCCATTGTGCCTCTAAGATATCTCAATATCCTTTTTACTGCTGCATAATGTGACTCTCTAGGTTCAACTTGAAATCTTGCTACCATCCCAATTCAATGTTCTATATCTTGTCTAGTGTGTGTCAATTACTGCAATCCACCAATCATAGATCTATATTTATTTTGCTCAACTTCTGGAGTCTCATCTTTACTAGATAGTTTATGTCCTATAACCATAGGTGTTCCAACTGGTTTACAATTCTCCATACCTAATCTTTTCAACAAATCATTCAAGTACTTTATCTGACTTATAAAGATACCATCTTTTTTTTGTGTTATTTGTAATCCCAAAAAGTATTTCATTTCTCCAATCATACTCATTTCAAATTCTATCTTCATTTCATCAGCAAATTTGTCACTAGCTTCATCTTGTCCTCCAAAAATAATGTCATCAACAAAAATAACCAAAACTAACAATCCATTCTCAATATCTTTTGTTTATAAGTTACTATCAGCTGTTCCTTTTGTAAAACCCAATTTTAACAAATACTTATCTAATCTAGCATACCAAGATCTAGGTGCTTGCTTTAATCCATACAATGCTTTCTTTAGTTTACATACCATGTCTCCTTCTTGATTCAAAGGAAAACCTTCAGGTTGCTCAATGTAGACTTCTTCTTCTAATTCACCATTCAAAAATGCTAACTTCACATCCATCTAATACACTTTGAATTTCTTAAATGCTGCATAAGCCAAAAATATTCTTACCACTTCAAGTCTTTCCATAGGGGCAAAAGTCTCTTCATACTCAATTCCTTCTTGCTGTGAGTATCCCTTACATACCAATCTTGCTTTGTTTCTAATTACTTCTCCTTGTTCATTCATCTTGTTCCTGAATACCCATTTAGTTCCAATCACATTTTTGTCTTTAGGTCTAGGGACCAATTCCCATGTCTTGTTCTTTTCAATCTGATCCAATTCTTCTTTCATAGCTTTAATCCAATGTTCATCTTCACAAGCTTCATTAGTAGACTTAGGCTCAATTTGAGAAATCAAACATAAATGTACCTTCTTTCTAGTCATAACTCCTCTATCCAAACTTCCAATAACTTTCTCAATAGGATGATGTCTTGATATATACCTGTTAGGTGTCATAGTCACTAATCTTTCTTCAATTGTAGATTCTTCTCAAGATTCTTCTCTATTTTCTTCAGCATGACTTTCATTCAACAATTCACTGTCAGTCTCAAAAAATTGTTCAGAAGTTTCAATGTTAGGCTGAGGGTTACTTCCTTCATCAGATTCATAATCAAGCATTCTTTCCTGAATTTTAAACTTCTCATCAACTTTTACATTTGCACTTTCAACAATAGTTTTAGTTCTCTTCTTGTAACATCTATATGCTTTGCTTTTCAAAGAATATCCAAGAAAAATTCCTTCATCGCTTCTAGGATCAAACTTTCCTATATCATCATCTCTCTTAATATAACATTTTCTTCCAAAAATTCTAAAATACTTAATTGAGGGTGCATGTCCAAACCACAATTCATAAGGTGTCTTGTTTGTGTCTACTCTGATTTGTACTCTATTCATTGTATATACTGTTGTATTCACTGCTTCTCTCCAAAATGTCTTTGCCAAATCACCTTCAAATAACATAGTTCTAGCTGCTTCAGTTACTAATCTATTCCTTCTTTTTGCAATACCATTTTGTTCAAGTGTTCTAGGGGCTGATAACTGTGTCTTAATACCATTTACGTCACAAAAAGTGTTAAAATCTTTAGATGTAAATTCTCCACCTCTATCGGATCTCAAACATTTAATCCTCATTCCTGATTCATTCTCAACTTTATTCTTCATGACCTTAAACTTATCAAATGCTTCAGATTTCAAAAATGCAATCCACATCATTCTTGTAAAATCATCAACAAGAATCATAAAACACCTTTCTGTATAGAATCCTCTAGTCCTAGTAGGACTGCTCAAGTCTGTATGAACAATCTCCAACTTCTCTATAGATGTGAACTTCTTGCTAGAAAATGAACTCCTTTTCTACTTAGCCATCACACATTCCTTGCAAATCATGTTAGTAGGCTTCATAATCTTAGGTAAATCTCTTACTACAAGTGTAGAACTCACTTTCACAATATTATCAAAGTTTATATGACAAAACCTTCTATGCCATAACCAACTATCATCAATCTTAGTCATCAAGCATGTCATCTCAGTAGGGTTCAATTGAAATACATTATGTCTGGTTCTAGATCCAATTCCAATTAGATTTCCATCTTTATCCTTAATCACACAAGTTTTCTTAGTAAACCAAACTTGATATCCCTTATCCACTAACTGTCCAACACCCAAAAGATTATGTTTCAATCCATCAACAAAGTAAACATCATCAGTATTAGTCTTTCCATCAAGAGTAATAGATCCTATACCTTTAATCAAACAAGGTGCATTGTTACCAACTCTAACAACTCCTCCATCATAATTGTTAAAATTTATAAATTTTTCTTTATCACCAGTCATATGATGTGAACAACCATTGTCTATAATCCAATCAGCTTTCTTTTCAACTTGGGAAACTAAAGCTTTTTCTTCTTTAATATCAGATTCAGAATTTTCTTCCTTAATTGCTACAAATCCTATGTCATCAAAGTTATCATTATCACTATCACTCAAATGTCTTTCAATTCCTACTTCAATTTCTTCATCATTTGCATAATAACATTCTTTAGATCTTCTAGGCTTAAAATTGTTTCTATACTTCTTAACTCTCTTAGGACACTTAGATGTAAAATGACCATATTGTTGACATGTCCAACATTTAAAGATTTTCTTACCATCTGGTTCTCTTTTCACAAGCAAGGAAATACCTTCTTCAATCTTCTTATCTTCATTAAATTTGGATCTTCTACTACTGCCATAATCTCCATTCACACTTGTACTTCTAGACAAAGTAGGTCTGATGATAAGAGCACTGAACGTTGTCTCCACTCTAGGTAGTTCTCTTGATAATCTCAAATTCATCTCTGTTACTTCCAATCTTCCAAGAAGAGTCTCTCTTGAAAAGTTTGGTGTACAAGGTATCACTTGTTCAATCATTTGTGTAGTCTGCCTGAATACCGGTGTAAATGTTCTCAAAATCTTCCATATTACTTCATTCTCTATCTTTTCACCTCCACAAGACTTTATTCCTACAACAATTTCTGACATCCTACCAATATAGCTTCTAACAGATTCATCTTCCATCATTCTTATATGTTCAAATGCACAAATCCAATTATGTAACCTAGCTTTCTTTGCATGTTCATCACTGTCAAAAGTAGAATGTAAAGCTTTCCAAATATCATGAGATTTAGTTAAACCTTTTACCTGACTGTATTCATTCTCTAAAAGTGCTAATAAAAGTTCTTCTCTTGCAAGTATGTTACA
Organism: Chamaecyparis obtusa; assembly: GCA_027943335.1. Lineage (NCBI taxonomy): Eukaryota > Viridiplantae > Streptophyta > Pinopsida > Cupressales > Cupressaceae > Chamaecyparis > Chamaecyparis obtusa. Next base: position 102,277 of record BSBK01003026.1, read on the forward strand.
CATAAATAGATCTACCTCATCTTTAGAACTTGTTTCAAGATTGTCTTCTTCAATTATAGTCCTTTCATTCTTTGTAATCAACCAATAACCTGGTCCTAAACACAAGAGATGTGTCTTCATCTTTTCTTTCCAGCTGTCAAAATTTACTCCATCAAACTTAGGGCTTTCTTTCCTAAAATTCACCATAGATCTCCTTAAGTTGTTAAACTTCTCTTTCAAGGACCTGCCGCTCTGATACCAATTGTTAGAAACGAAAGACCACCAAGATAATTGAGAGGGGGGGGGGTGAATCAGTTATCTAATATTTAAACCATTTATCATCATTAACTTCAATATCAACTTCAACAACTTTAAACCATATAATTAATATAGTAACCAACCATAGAAAGATAACCATACACAATGACACAATAACACAAGATATGTTAACTAGGGAACCTCTTGATCAAAGAGTAAACCCCAGTCGGAATGATGGCCACAAAATGATGCACTAATATGAAAGTTCCTTGTTAGAGGATGGACCCTGTTAGGAGTCTTATGAAATACATTTAGTACATATGAATCTCTATTAGGAGATTTTGAATCCCTGTTAAAAGATTCTAACCCTGTTAGGAGTTATGGAAGACAGAAGGACCCATTGCCCAAACAGCTTCAAGGCAAGATCTCTGAACTCACTGTCCAATAGATCTTAAGATTATTCAATAGAATAATATGAAATATGTTACCTCCTTCACACTATGCCAAAACCATACTCTCTACTACACAAGATCACAAATCCAGATCTCTGTACTTCACAAGTCTTCCTTCATCACTGAATTAACTCTTTTCTTCACTTCATGCATACATTCACATCACAACTTTCATAATTTCATATCAAAACTATTACAATCCTATTCTATAATAAGGAAAATAGTCCTTCCTTTATACCACACTCAAATAATTACAAATGAGTTGGCATGCAAATACAAAATAATAATTTCAACACGCTACATCAAAATTACATAAAACTGTCAGCTTCCAGATACAATAACTTTCCAATTGTGTGACCTCAAAGTTTTCACTATGAACCATGTCACTAAAAATGAGTCTCAAACTTCCCTTTAACTGTGCAAAGTTAGATTCCATCCCGATTAGGAGATATCCTCTGATTACCAAAAATTGTTACACAGGAATACTACCAGAATACTGCTTCCACCAAAATGCTTATAACTTTCATGAATACATGAATATCTTTTTGCGCTCTTAACCATAGGCTAATAACACACCAAAGAACATACAATCAACTACACATAACTCAATTTGCAATATAACATGTGTGCAAAAAAAAATTGTGCCTACTTCTTTGCTAAAATCTAGAATATCACTGTGTTGACATCAATGACAATCATAGTCATGAATGCAATGACCACTACTACAAAATGATTGCCAAAGGCTTTAGCATTCATTCCTAACAAAATGATCACACAATGTAGCTACTAGATGGTTGTAGTGCTTCTTAACTCTATTCTCCTTGGTTGCTACTAATAAAATGGTGCAGAAATGATGTGCTTCAAGGTGTTTTATCCATCGCAAGGTGAGTGAATGCATTAATCAGAGGTAGCTCAACTTCACATGTTGTGCAGTCATAAATTTTGCGATCATAGGATATGAATCTCTAGGTTCTATGATCACAAACATAAACTCCATTGTGTATGTACATACCATATCCAAGCTTGTATGAACTTATTCCACATAATCAGTGGCTGGATAATTTTTTTAATCTACATCCAGTGCTCCCCCTAAGGCCATACGAACTTCTAGATTGATGTAGCAATGTAATCATCATTCGAAGACATATTAGTATCTATTGTCTCTCCTTGAACCAATGCCTTATTGAAATATTTTACATTCCATATCTTCTCATCATCTTCATTTTTTGGTTTCTCTAAATGATTCTTAAACTCATCCATGTACTCATTAATAATTTTACCACTGTCACCAATATTATTTATAACCACAAGTGGTGGTCCTCTTCTATTGTTTGTTCCATTATATCTGCAAAACTGCACTATGTGTCCTAAGCTATAGCATTTGAAACATGTAGGTAGTTTTCTATTTTGATTAACATGTAGCTTACAATACCTTGTAGTGTGCCCAAGGTTATTACATTTTTAGCATGTGGTCTTGGTTGCTAAATCTTCTCTGATGTAATCTTGTGTGTTCCTTTACTAATTATATTTTCTACATTCTTCTTTCTTATGTCCGTATGCATAACAATTGTAACAATAACTGTTAAAGGGTTTGAAAGGGCCTTTACCTCTACAATCTCTCTTCATGTGTCCCAATTTGTTGCATCCAAAGAATCTACCTTTGAAAGGTCTGATCTAATCTTTAGGTTCTTCAAAATTAGGTCTATCTTCAGTCTTTGCTTCATGAGATTCTTCATTAGTCTTAAAATGTTCTCCTTCATTGTATCTGATTCCAGTCATATCTCCTTTAGGTTTCTATCTCTATCTTTGTTCATCAATTTTATCACTTCTCATGTGTAGATTCTCAATGTGTAATTTGGATTGAGTGAGTTCACCTTTTATGATATGATTGTAATTCTCCAATTCCTGACATTTATCCTGATAGTGATCAAGTTCAGTCTTCATTTGTCCTATCTACACATTTTCTTCTTTTGGTGTCTCTTCAAATTTGAATCTTGCATCCTTTTCATGTTGAATTTATTTAATCATCAGAAGATTGATTTTCTCTTTTTCTTACTCTAGCTTCTTTACTTGGTTTGATGTGTAATTGTCTGAATCCTCTTTGATCTTATCCATAAGGTTTTTTCTCTAACCTCTTGATAGTTCAAGTTGTTCCTTTAGTTTATTAATGAAACCTTCCACTCTTCTCAATTTTAATTTCAATTTTCCATTCTCAGCTTTTTTTTTGTCCAGGTCATCAAGTATTGCTTTAAAGTTCTCTTGCAAACTTTCTGAATCCATTTTGATCTCCCTTAAGTTATTAGGATTTCTCTCCAAGGTCTAATAGCTCTGATACTAATTGTTAGGACTAAGTAATACTGAGAGGGGGGGTGAGTCAATATTACAACACTTTAAATTAAACTTCAACCAATTGAAAATAAACCATATCAATGATGAAATGAAAATAACATGAACACAAACAAAACTCATAACACAATTATTTGTTTTTGAGGAAACTCTGGCTAAGGGAAAACCTCGGTAGTGATGGTACACACAACTATACACTAAAATATTAAATCCCTGTTAGGAGATCTAGCCCTGTTAGGAGCTGAGTATTACATAGTACATTTCCTTGTTAGAGGAATAGAAAACCCTATTAGGGGTATACAAAAACCATGTTAAAGCTATGGTGAGATAACTTTAACAAACCCCCTCTTAGGAAAAAGTGTAAAATCCTGGTGAATCGTACATTATTTTAGGGGGAAATTTTTCTTAATGAAGGTGATTTTTTTTTCAAATCTGTAAATTTTCATAGTTTATATTGGTGATTTTTCCCTACTGAATGAAATTTCCATAAATTCTTTTCGAATTATAAAGTAATGTGGGGGAAAATATATATTGAATTAGGCAAAAAAATTTCTTGTGAAGTAAAAAAATTATAATATATCAGGTGAATGATTTTCTTTTGAACAGAAAAAAATTAATTTTATCGGCGAATTTTATGTACCATTTGAAAATTTATTTATTTTATTGGCTAGTTGTTCATTAATTATGGGAAAAAAACATTTTATTGGTGATTTTAAAAACATGGGACATAACAGGAATAGTCACATCGACATGTAACATAACACACATATATTGTTGGACTAACTCCCAACATCTCCCTTCAAGATTCGTGACATGGTTTAATAGCCTCCTATATTCTATAAGTCTAGTTGTTATATCAAGCATTAATAGGTCAATCTTTTGGTGCAATGGAAACTACTACTTCTAACAAGTGGTATCAGAGCTTGGTCATAGGTTTGAATCCCCTCGGGTGACACTGAGGGGGGATTGTTGGACTAATCACCAACATCTCCCTTTAGGATTCGTGACATGGTTTAATAGCGTCCTATTTTCTATAAGTCTAGTGGTTGTATTAGGCATTAATAGGTCAATCTTTTGGTGCAATGGAAACTACTACTTGTAACATATATTATTTTATAATGTTAAATGTATTATTTGAGACCGTTTGATGATTCAAGATCAATGGATGAAGTCTAATTTTGGCCCCAATATCTTGAAGGAAAAATTGTTCTTCAAGAAGTCACCAAAATGTTGACACGTATCAAATTAGGGTTGTCAACTTGTCTGCAGACTCAACATGTTGGTGTAATGTTGGAATATGTGATGGTATAGGAAAGGGTTTTTTATCAATGCACCTAATAGAAGCCCTAATCCAACATTCTCCAACATACATGTAAATTGATATGATATGGAATATAGATATGAAAATGCTTGTAAAGAATTTTGAAATTAAATAAGATGAACTACATACCTCATAATAAAGCTGATCTGGAAATACCTATTTTCTAGTGTATGAATTTAGTTTCAAGAAATTTTACGGCCGGATCTGGCCTGGAAACACAGAAATAGAGAAAACCTAGAAATCTTATGTCTTTCTAAGAAATCTTGACCTTAACCTAGAGCAGGGGTAAGATGTTACCCTGGGTCACAATCTTACCCCTAAAAGTCAACCTTGAACTGCATTGTTCTGAAAGAAAATCTGTTCACGGATCTTAGAAGTTTTCCAAAAAGGGTACTCAGATCTACTTTGTAACTCCTAAAACAATGATTGTAGATATCTAAAAAATGGTGTTTTGGGGTGGCTATATAGGGTTTTGCCTTAATCAAACCCCCGGTTTGGTGATCTCCTCCTCCATGAATAGTTGGATGTAATACAATGTGTGTGTGTATTGAATGTACGATGCCAAGATGTAATCCTCTAGATTAAAAACACTTGCATGAATTGATATGAGAAAGAAATGCTTAGATTTGAATATGATAAAGAAATCATACCAAGCCCCAAAGGCTAAAGTAATCCTACCAAACTCACAATCCGTAATTGCTAACTAATGATTGTATCTTTGAATGCCTAAATGTTGAAAATGTTGGATCAAGAAAGAAGAGATCTTTCTTTCTCCGAAGGAATGTCCACAATAGTATGTCCATAAATTCTTGATGTCAACAAGGTCTTGGTCTTCTATATCATCTTCTTACAATCTTGCATCATCACTTCACTATCACTTGATTGCTTCAATCAATTGTATCTCCACTTGATGGATACTTGGTTTTGTGTATGAAAATGAAGGAAAAAGAGAGTGCTTATAGAGAGATTTCAAGGTGAGGCCCGTTGGGAAATGTAAGGGCCCATAATTCAAATTTCACATCAAATTATGGTCCAATCACAATAACCAACTAAGGAGGGAAAATAATTAAATGAATTTCAAATTAAAACCCTTCCGTATTCAGAACTAGAGGCCTGACATTGATTTCAGGGCCTGTTGGGACCACAATTTGAAAAGGGGGACCAAAACCCGATAGGTTTCAAGGTTGATCTTGACCTTGACCTAGGTTAGGGTCAACCTCAACCCTAACCCAAAGGTATAGGCCTAGTCATCTTTGAAAACAAGTCTCGAGGTCAGCCAAAGACTTGGAAATGGTGATAAAATAGGGTAGAGTGCCAGAAAAAGGCACAAAGACCTAAAATAAATTTTATTAGGGCTAGGACCTATACCTAGATCCTAGCTAGAAAATAGAGCCATAGAGAAAGGAAATCAAGGAGAATCCTTAGGATCCTAACCCTCATTTCTCCTAGAATGAAGGAATCAAGTATAAATGCATCCTAAATGCAAATCTATCATGATAAATGCACTAAATGAGGGTGTTAAACTTACAAAGATGGAAGTACTTCCATTTTAAGATAATACATTTAGCCCCCACTTTATCTTAGATATGACACTAGGTGAATATGCAAGCTAAAGTAAGAAAACATCATGGTAAATAGAAAGATTATAACCAAGTCCTCAATGTAGAGATCCTGCAAAAAACTATTAGTACCTATAGCACGCAAGGTATATGAAAATCCATAAATCACCTCAAACTTCCAAATTGAAATTGAGAAGTGTGTAGAGCCCCTTATGCCCCCCTGTTTCAACTTTCCACTTCTAAATGGTGAAACAGGGTGATAAGGATAACTTTATACACTGGATATGCAATTTATTGAGAAATTATTTTCCTAAACCAATTATAAGGATTCCCATCCTTCCTAAACTAATTCAAAGGGTTAGGTATCTGAATCATGATTCCAACGCAGCTGACAGCACTGAAAATAGAGTTGCCAAACTCAAGTTATGATGAAAAGATTGAATGTACATCTAAATGCATATGAAGGGAAATTCAAATTTAACATGAGTAAACCCTAAGAAAAACCCTAATAAAACCCTAATTTTGACTATAAATAAGGAAAAAGAGCTAATACTTACTCATTATTACCATTTTTAGATTCAAAGAGAGAAATAATAATGCTGAGTAGAGAAGAACTTCGAGTGACACACATGGAGATCTTGAGACAGTGCCTAGCTACCCGACGGTCGCTTCCTAAGGTGAGTTTTCTATTATTGATTTCTGTACTATACAAATTCTTTCTTTTTGTATGAAAAGTTGACCCTAACCCAATTATGTTGATCTTGACCCAAAAAGGTCAACATGAACTAGAAGGTCTTCACCTTTTCTAGAATGAGGTCAACCTTGACCTAATCAAGTTGGATTTATAGATGTATTGATCTAGAATGTTGATATGATGTTTTTTTGTGCTTACATGACCTCATTCATCTCTAAGAGAATCCCTTTGGAGGGTTACTAGTGGTCATCAAAGAGAAGCTATCAAAATTGAGCGAGGATGGGATGCAATTATTGAGAGACGTAGGACTATACTGGGTAACAGTCCTACCACATATCAGACTTCACCGAGCCATGTTATTGACTCTTATAGAGAGGTGGAATGAGGATACATGCTCATTTCATCTTCCTTTAGGTGAGATCAATCTGATACTAGAGGATTTCTACATAATCTTGTGGCTTTCGGTTCGAGGCAAGCCAGTTAGATCAAGAGCACAATGAGGTCCTGAGGATGTCCTAGCAGATGTAGAGTATTGTCTGGGATGGGTTCCATAGATGTGAACTGAAGAAGATCAGATCACCTTATCATCCATACTGGTAGGCCCTACACCTTTATTATGGAGAGTGATTCTATGTATACTATCAATGGTTGTGGTACCCAACACAAAGGGTGCAATTTTTTCAGCACCTTTCACCCATCTTGTATGCAGGATGGATATTGATAGGACTATCTTCTCCTGGGGTCACAACATGCTAGCCCACTTATACCATGAGCTATGTCAGTTAGTGAGATATCATAGAGAGAATCTCATGGTATGAATGATTTTTTAGATTTGGTTGTTTGAGCACTTCACATGTACATGACCACAAGGTGTTCCTATGATGGTATACACTAGCACACCGAGAAGCTTCAATTATCCACTAAGAGATGTCTGGCAGTAAGGAGATATCCTCTATTGGAGGGTATGTCTAGACCATGTTCCAAGTATATATGTGATATGGAGACCCTACTTCCTCATGACAGAGTGTCCAGATACACAACACCATATGAGGCACTCATAGTAGTGTAAGCTTCTATAGGGTCATCAGAGTCATACACTGATACCATACTACTATGATCAAGTGATGAGATAGTTTGGTCTTTTATAGGGAGTCCCCGGAGTAGTACCATAGTATGCACATCTGCCAAGGTATTATCAAAGACCTAGCACCATATGCCAACCATCAGTAGCAGACATAGAAGACAATGATGCAGATGAGATAAAGGATATGGAGGTATCACCAGATGTGGCCTATTCAGGCATCAACCAAGACTACATCAGATATTGGAGTCTGAAGGTGTGACATCCCACCCCGACCCATCTTAGCTCGACAGTTGTTTTGACACTTTGTTTATCCTAATGATACATTGTTTAGAGACATTAGACCCCTTTTAGATTATGACTTTCTACCATTAGACTTTATGAGATGATTTTTATAGATTTATATGATGATGATGTTAGTCATACTCTTTTCATGCTTATATTGGTTTCATGCTTACCTTAAGATATATGAATTCTTAATTCTTCATTTTTGTTACGTTATAAAAGGAATGGTAAAATGTCTTAGTCAAGTTGTGAATACTTATGTTGATGGTTCTATAATTGACTTAGGGTTACTTTTCTATGTGGAATTGAACTTATATTAAGATGTCATAGAAATAGGGTATAATGTGGATTATGTTTATGATTCATGAAATGTAGTTTCTTTATGTATTGAACTTAGATATTATTATTGATCATGTTTCACTTTTGATATGATTATATATATATATATATATATATGCTTTGAGTTTATGAGATACTAAAATTTGAATCGAGTGTGCAATATTGTGACCATAGTTGTAAATGTGGGCCAAACAAGGATGGATCTATGTGAAATCAATTTAAAACTAAAGTCATCTCTAAAAAAAAGAATGACATCATTGTTACGTGATTTTATTTTGTAAATGTGATGCATGTATGAATGATGTTGTAAATGTTTGTAAATGTGTAATTTGATGTAAATTTAATTATGTAAATGTAAATGTTAAATATCCAGTAGGCATGCCAAGTGTGTAATGTGATGTGTACTTTTTTAAAGTGTCATTTGACACTATTGTGATGAGATGACATGACTAAGTGGAATTTGGACCCTACCTCACACTTAGGTTATCTTGTGTATCCCTAGGCATGGTTAGTGGTTTAGGGAACCAAGGTTTATGTCATCATTCCCCATTTCGGATGAAAAATTTACTAGAGTTTTTGAAGGGTTATATGGAGTCATTTGGTGTAGATAAGGTTGGTTTCTAGTGCCCCAAGTCATGTGCATTGGTTAGGGGGCCAATTTTTATCCTTTTCACTTCTCTAGGCTTCCATATTGCCTCTCTCAGTTGCCCATCTTTGGTAATGACGAATTTGGTGTTAGGAATGAAAACAAAGTGTTTTGGTAGTCATTTTATAGCAGTTGTTGTCGCATTCATGACTTGGATTGTCATTGATGTCAACACAGTGATATTCTGGATATTAGCAGGAAAGCAGGTATAATTTTGTTTTATGAACATGTTTTATTGTAGATTGGATTTTGTGTAGTTGATGGTATGTTCTTTGGTGTGTTATTAACCTATGGTTAACAGTGCAAAAATAAATTCATTCATTTGTGAGAGTTATGAGCATTTTGGTGAAAGCAGTGTTTAGACAGTGTTTATGTGTAGCGATGTTTGGAAATCAGAGGATATCTCTTAGTTGGGATGGAAGCTAATTTTGTGCAGTTAAAGGGATGTTGGAGACTCATTAATGATGACATATTTCATAGCATAAACTTCAAAGATATGTTTGGAGAAAGTTACAGTAACTGGAAGCCAACAGTTTTATGAAAATTTTGTGTGTAGCATGTAGAATTTATTATTTTGTAATTAAGGACTGAATCATTTGTAATTATTTGAGTTTGGTATATAAGAAGGAATTTTATCCTTATTGTAATGTGTACTATGAAGAGTGAGATGCGAATATATGCATGAAGTGAAGAAAAGAGCTAATTCAGTGACGAAGGAAGACTTGTGAGTACAGAGATCTAGAATTGTGATGTTCTATAGCAGAGAGTGCATTTTTGGCATAGTGTGAAGGAGGTAATATATTTCATATTATTCTATTGAATAATTCTAAGATCTTTTGGATAGTGGGTTCAAAGATCTTGCCTTGAAGCTGTTTGGGCAGTGGGTCCTTCTATCTTCCATAAACTTTTAATTGGGTTAGAATCTTTTAACAGGGATTCAAAATCTCCTAACAGAGATTTATATGTACTGAATGTATTTCATAAGACTCCTAATAGGGTCCATCCTCTAATAAGAAAATTTCATATTAGTGCATCATTTTGTGGGCATCATTCCCATCGGGGTTTACTCTTTTCAAGAGGTTCCCTAGTTAGCATATCTTGTGTTATTGTGCAATTGTGTATGGTTATCTTTCTATGGTTGATCAGTACATTACTTATATTGTTTAAAGCTATTGAATGGATAAATTATTAGATAACTGATTCACCCCCCCCCTCTCAGTTATCTTAGGGATCTTTACTTTTTAACAATTGGTATCAGAGCAGCAGGTCCTTGAAAGAAAAGTTTAAAAACTTAAGGAGATCCATGGAGAATTCCAAAAAATAAAGCCCTAAGTTTGATGGAGTAAATTTTGACAGCTGAAAAGAAAAGATGAAGACACATCTTTTGTGTTAGGACCAAGTTATTGGTTGATTACAAAGAATGAGAAGACTATCATCGAGTAAGACAATCTAGAGGCAGGAACTAAAGATGAACTAGATCTATTCATGTGTAACATACTTGCAAGAGAAGCACTTTTGTCAGCACTACCAGAAAATGAATATAGTCAGGTAAGATGTTTGAAAATATCTCATGCAATTTGAAAAGCTTTACATTCTACTTTTGAAGGTGATGAACATGCAAAGAAGGCTAGATTACATAATTGGATTTGTGCATTTGAAGATATTAGAATGATGGAAGATGAATCTATTAGAAGCTATATTGGTAGGATGTCTGAGATTGTGACAGGAATAAAGTCTTATGGAGGTGATAAGATAGAGAATGAAGTGATATGGAAAATTTTGAGAACTTTGACACCAATATTCAAGCAGACAATGCAGATGATTGAACAAGTGATACCTTGTACATCGAACTTTTCAAGAGAGACTCTTCTTGGAAGATTAGAAACAGTAGAGATGAACTTGAGATTATCAGGAGAGCTACCTAGAATGGAAATAGCATTCAGTGTTCTTAGCATTAGACCTACAAGAAGTACTAGTGTGAATGGAGATTATGCCAGCAGTAGCAAATCTAAGGAAGATAAGAAGATTGAAGAAGGTATTGCATTACTTGTAAAAAGAGAACCAAATGGTAAGAAAATCTTTAAATGTTGGACTTGTCAAGAATATGGTCATTTTGCATCTAAATGTCCTAAAAGAGTTAAGAAGTATAGAAGCAACTTTAAACCTAGGAGATCTAAAGAATGTTATTATGCAAATGATGAAGATCTTGAAGTAGGAATAGAAAAACATTTAAGTGATAGTGATAATGATAACTTTGAGGAAATAGGATTTGTAGCAATTAAAGAAGAAAGTTTAGAATCTGATAAAAGGGAAGAAAAAGCATTAGTTTCACAAGTTGAAAAGAAATCTGATTGGATTATAGACAGTGGTTGTTCACATCATATGGCTAGAGACAAAAGAAAGTTTGTTAAGTTAGATAATTATGATGGAGGAATTGTTAGGGTTGGCAACAATGAACCTTGTTTGATTAAGGGTATAGGATCTATTACTCTTCATGGAAAGACTAACACTGATGATGTTTACTTTTTTGATGGACTAAGACATAATCTACTATGCGTTGGACAATTGGCTGATAAGGGTTATCAAGTTTGGTTTTCTGAGAAAACTTGTGTGATAAAAGATAAAGATGAAAATCTGATTGGAAAAGGATCCAGAACCAGAGGTAATGTATTTCAGTTGAATCCTACTAAGATGACATGTTTGATAATTAGGATTGATGACAGTTGGTTATGGCATAAAAGGTTTTGTCATATAAACTTTGATAATATTGTTAAGGTGAGAACTACACATGCGGTAAGAGATTTACCTAGAATTATGAAACCTACTAACATGATTTGCAAAGAATGTATGATGGAAAAGCAGAAAAGGAGTTCATTTCCTAAGAAGTTCACATCAGCAGAGAAGTTGGAGATTGTTCATATAGACTTGAGTGGTCCTACTAGGACTAGAGGATTCTATGGTGAAAGGTATTTTATGATTCTTGTTGATGATTTTACAAGAATGATGTGGATTACATTTTTGAAAGAAAAATCTAAAGCATTTGATAAGTTTAAGATCATAAAAATAAAAATTGAGAATGAATCTAGAATGAAGATTAAGTGTCTAAGATCTGACAGAGGTGGTGAATTTACATATAGATAGTTTAACACTTTTTGTGAAATGAATGGTATTAAGAGACAACATTCAGCCCCTAGAACACCAGAACAAAATGGTATTATAGAAAGAAGGAATAGGTCAATAACTGAAGCAGCAAGAGCTATGTTGTTTGAAAATGATTTGGCTAAAACTTTTTGAAGAGAAGCAGTGAACATAGCAGTATACACTATGAACAGAGTACAAATCAGAGCAGATACAAACAAGACACCTTATGAATTATGGTTTGGACATACATCCTCAGTTAAGTATTTTAGAATTTTTGGAAGTAAATTTTATATTAAGAGAGATGATGATATAGGAAAGTTTGATCCTAGAAGTGATGAAGGAATATTTCTTGGATATTCTTTAAAAAGAAAAGCTTATAGATGTTATAACAAAAGAACTAAGACTATTGTTGAAAGTGCAAATGTAAAAGTTGATGAGAAGTTTAAAATTCAGGAAAGAATGTTTGATTATGAATCTAATGGAGAAGCACAACCTCAGCCTAACATTGAAAATGTAGAATTATTTTTTGAAACTAACAGTGATTTGCTGAATGAAAGTCATACTGAAGAAGATAGAGAAGAAAATAGAGAAGAAAATAGAGAAGAAAGCAGAGAAGAATCTAAAGTTGGAACAAGATCAGTAACTATGACACCTAACAGGTATACTTCAAGACATCACCCTGTTGAGCAAGTTATTGGAAGTTTAGATAGAGGAGTTTTGACTCAAAATAAGGTACATTTATGTTTGATTTCTCAAATTAAACCTAAGACTACTAATGAAGCTTGTGAAGATGAACATTGGATCAATGTTGTGAAAGAAGAACTAGAGCAGATTGAAAAAAACAAGACATGGGAATTGGTCCCTAGACCTGAAGACAAGAATGTGATTGGAACAAAGTGGGTATTCAGAAACAAGATGAATGAACAAGGAGAAGTGATAAGAAACAAAGCAAGATTGGTATGTAAAGGATATTCATAACAAGAAAGAATTGACTATGAAGAAACTTTTGCACCTGTGGCTAGACTTGAAGTAGTGAGAATGTTTCTAGCATATGCACCTTACAAAAATTTTAAAGTGTATCAGATGGATGTGAAGTCAGAATTTTTGAATGGTGAATTGGAAGAATAAGTCTACATTGAGCAGCCTGAAGGTTTTCTTTTGACACAAGAAGGAGATATGGTATGTAAGTTAAAGAAAGCTTTATATGGATTAAAACAAGCACCTAGAACCTGGTATACAAGATTGGATAAGTATTTGTTGAAATTGGGATTTATAAAAGGAACAATAGATAGTAACTTATACACAAAAGAAATTGAGAATGGTTTGTTGGTTATAGTTATATTTATTGATGATATTATCTTTGGAGGAGAAGATGAAGCTAGTGACAAATTTGCAGATGAAATGAAGACTGAATTTGAGATGAGCATGATTGGAGAAATGAAATATTTTTTTGGATTACAGATAACACAAAGAAAGGAAGGTATATTTGTAAGTCAGACTAAGTATTTAAATAAATTATTGAAAATATTTGGAATGGAAGATTCTAAACTTGTTGGAACACCTATGGTAACCGGACATAAGCTATCTAGCAAAGATGAGACACCAGCAGTTGAGCAGAAAAAGTATAGATCTATGATTGGAGGATTGTAGTACTTGACACATACAAAACTTGATATAGCACATTCAGTGGAGATTGTAGCAAGATTTCAAGCAGAACCTAGAGAATCACATTATGCAACAGTAAAGAGGATACTGAGATATCTGAAAGGAACAATGGATTATGGATTATGGTATGATAATTGTGATGATTTTACCTTATGTGCCTATACTGATGCAGATTGGGGAGGCAGCATTGATGATAGAAAAAAGAACTAGTGGTGGAGCCTTTTTTCTTGGAGGAAAATTGGTCTCTTGGCTAAGTAAGAAGTAGAATTATACTTCACAAAGTACAGCAGAAGCAGAATATGTTGCAGCAGCAAATAATTGTAATCAGATTATTTGGATGAAGTAGATGTTGAAGGATATTGGAATAAAGTTTGATGAGCCTATTCTTATACATTGTGATAACACTAGTACAGTGAGTATGTCAAAAAATCTTGTTTTACATTCTAAGACTAAACATATTGAGATCAAGTATCACGTTGTAAGAGAGAAAGTTGCAGAAAAAGAAGTAAGATAGCAGATATATTTACAAAGCCTTTACCTAAAGATACATTTGTGTATCTAAGAGGTATGCTTGGGGTTATGCCCCGACCTATTTTTGAGAATTGATGCAGTTGATTGCATCCATCCAGTGGTATATGAGCCCTATCTTTCTTCTGGATTGGATGTTAGAACTTCCTCTATGGGGGAGTTTATGAGCCGAGTCATGAGGACTCTTTGATGCAGGAGCATCCTGGGTGTAAGAGCAATCTTGCATCATCCAAAAATATTTCTATTTTTATATTCAATAAAGGCTATTTTGTGCAGAGCTGCTATTTATGGAAAGTTACTATTTTTGATAATTTTCGTATGTGCTCAGAATGATCTGATTTCTTTCTTGGAGGTTCATTTTGGTCATATAAGTTTTCCAGTAAAGGTTCATTGCCAGATCAAGTGTACATCGGAAGATATTGAAGATTTTCGGTATTGGCAGCAGGGTACAGAAACTTTGAACTTAGTTTTGAAGGCTTTAAAGGCCCCGGATGAGGTCAAAACTTTAGGTGACAGGCGCTTGCACTGGTCAAGCCTGTAGAGCGCTTCGTGGCATTTCCAAAATGGGGTTATAATAGCCGAGTGGGTCAACGGGTGATGACTTATGGTCTTCAAAAGTTGGGCCACCTGAAATGGCGAAAAATAATTTTCTTCAAAATTTTTGTTCGGGTTTCAAAGGTTATCTTGAGCCGACTATGATGTAATGAAATGTAAAATAAAATAATTCTAAGTTTGGTTGGCCTTATTGGCTAAAATTCTGGAACTTTCCCAGGCGGTGGAAAATTGCCTATATAAGGAAGGCTGTATTATTATCTTAGGCAGTTCAGAATAGTTCTGGGTAGTAGATCTGGGTAATAGTTCGAGGCTTTGTCCTACAGAATATTGTAAGGGAATGCCCATGTGGCTTTTCATATTGTAATTTTGAAAGTTTGTAATTCCACATTTGTGGAGATAATAAGAAGCCAATTTTCTGTTCTTGCATATTGTTGTTGTTTCTCTATATCTGTTATGTGTTTGTGGTATTAATGGGAGCACCCTTCATCAAGTGGTATCAGAGCAGGAGTTCTTGAGTGTGTAAATAGATCACTAACTGTGAGGCAGTTTGCACCAGGATCGTGGCTAGGGTTTCAGCGCGCATCGCGAAAATGCCTCCACGAACGGAACATGGCGAAAGAGCTGGTGTTGTAACACCTGAGGTTAGAGAGCTGCAGAGACAAGTGCGAGCATTACAAGAAGAGATTCATAGAGGAATAAATCTTAATGTCAGAGACAAAAGCGAGGATGAAGCCGAAGAAGAATATCAAGAAGGAGAAGCTGAAATTGTGAACCAGGAGGAAGAAAGATTTTTTCGGGTGATTTCCAAGATTCGGAAAAGACCTAAGATTGAGGTTCCTACATTTTCTAGAAATCTTAACCCAGAGGAATTGATCGACTAGATCAATGAATGTGAAGAATATTTTGAGTATGAAGATGTTGAGGATCCTGATAGGGTCAAATTTGCGAAGGCCAGACTGAAAGGTCATGCGAAGATCTGGTGGCAAGAAATTCAATTGGAGCGAAATAGAAGAGGGAAAGATAAAATCACAAGATGGGAACGGATGGTGGATAAATTGAAGTGACAGTTCATTCCTGTTGATTGTGAGCTTGACCTACTAAAGAAAATGCAGAGTTTGAAGCAAGCAGGAAGATCTGTTCAGGAGTATATAGAGGAGTTCTATCGACTTCTTATCAGAACAGGCCATGCAGAAGCTGATAAGGAGAAAGTTGCCCGATACCTTAATGGGTTAAGGCCAAGCATCCCGGAGGAGCTGAATCTGGTTCGAATGAACAGTATTGAAGAGGCATACCAGTTTGCCCTAAAAGTAGAGGAAAAGCTGAACAAGAAATTTGAGAGCAGACAAAACGGAAGAGGTCGCGGTGGATGATCTGGTGGACGGTCATATGGTGGCCGAAATGAATATCTGAAAAAGAAAGATGAGGCCAGTAGCAGTCAAAATCAGAGAGGAAACAATTCCAATCGCTTCTAGGATCAGAATAATAGAGATCAAAGACGAAGGGGAAGAGGACAAGGATCTGGAAGAGGTGGCTTCCGTGGAACATGTTTTCACTATGGAGAAGAAGGTCATAGGGCATTTGAATGTCCTTAGCGCCAAGGCAGAACGGACAGGAGAAATAAAGGCCAGGCCAAAGTTGCACATGTAGATGAAGATGCCAGATCATGAAATTCTGAAGATGCTGAAAGAGGAGAAACATTGATTAACAGAAGAGTCCTGTTGAGTGGTGAGAATGAACCTGAGCAAAGGAGGAGCTTGTTTCGCACCAGGTGCAAGTGTGAAGGTAAATGTTGTGATATGATTATTGATAGTGGAAGCACTGACAATTTTGTCTCAGAAGAGATGGTGACAAAGTTGAAGCTCAAGAGACAGAAACACCCACATCCATATCGGATTGCCTAGGTACAGGATGACCACAGGGTCATGGTCAATGAACAATGCCTGGTGAAGTTCAAGATTGGCGGATACCAAGATGAGGTATTGTGTGATATCATATCTATAGATGCATGTCATATGTTGTTGGGTAGACCATGGCAGTTTGACAGATGTGTTGTACACGATGGTCGTGCGAATATCTATTCCCTGACAAAGGATGGAGTGCGACATAAGCTAAATCCATTGAAGGAGACCGAAGAAAAGGTATGTGGTAATGCAAGAATAACATTTGTTGATGGAAGAAAATTCTTAGATGGTATGAGGCATGAGCATGTGTGTTTTTCTTTAATTCTAAAAGTTGGTAAAGAGGAAGTAGAAGATGTTTCTGTAGAAGTTGTAGATTTGTTGAATGAGTTTCAGGATATTGTATCTGATAACGTACCTGATAGATTACCACCAGTCAGAAAGATCAATCATCAGATGGACTTGATCCTATGAGCGAGTTTGCCGAATAAGGCAGCACATAGAATGACACCTGCAGAAAGTGAGGAGTTGAACAGACAAGTACATGAACTGTTACAGAAAGGATTGATCCGTGAGAGTCTGAGTCCCTGTGCTGTACCAGTGGTATTAGCACCAAAGAAGAATGGAGAATGGAGGATTTGTACAGATTCTAGGGCAATAAACAAGATCACAATCAAGTACAGGTTTCCATTGCCACGAATGGATGATATTATGGACTGTTTGAGTGGAGCTGTGTATTTCTCAAAGATAGATCTGAAAAGTGGATATCATCAGATTCGGATAAGAGAAGGAGATAAATGGAAGACTGCCTTCAATACAAATGAAGGACTGTATAAGTGGTTAGTCATGCCTTTTGGGCTAACCAATGCACCGAGCACTTTCATGCGGCTCATGAACGAGGTTCTGAAAGAATTTTTGGGTAAGTTTGTCATTGTTTACCTAGATGATATTTTGAGCTTTAGTAAGACATTGGAGGAGCATATGATGCATATTCGTATGGTATTTGAGAAGTTGAGAGAAGAGAAATTGTTGATTAATTTGAAGAAGTGCAGTTTTGTGAAGAAAGAGTTAGTGTATTTGAGATTTGTAGTTTCAGTAGAAGGTCTAAAAATGGACCCAGAGAAGGTACATGCTATCCTTGAATGGCCTACTCTGAGGAGTGCTACTGAGGTAAGATCTTTTCATGGTTTGGCTAGCTTTTACAGAAAGTTTATCAGAAATTTTAGCAGTATTTGTGGACCCTTGACTGAAACAATGAGAGGGGATAGAAAAGAGTTTAAGTGGACTAATGGGGCAGAAAAGAGTTTTCAATTGTTGAAACAAAAAGTTACAGAACAACCTGTTTTAGCACTTCCAGATTTTAATAAGGTGTTTCAAGTAGATTGTGATGCTAGTGGTATTGCAATAGGAGCTGTTATGAGCCAAGAAGGTAAACCTGTTGCTTATTTCAGTGAGAAATTAAATGATGCCAAGAAGAAATATTCTGTTTATGATCAAGAATTTTATGCTATAGTTCAGGCATTAAAGAAGTGGAGACATTATCTGCTTCCTAAGGAGTTTGTTTTGTATACTGATCATCAAGCTTTGTAATATTTGAATAGTAAAGGAAAATTGAATCAAAGACATTTGAAATGGGTTGAGTTTTTGCAGAGTTATATATTTATTTTGAAACACAGGAGTGGAAAGTCTAATAGGGTTGCAGATGCTCTTAGCAGAAGGCAACTATTGCTGACAGAAATGCAGATTGAAGTGGTTGGTTTCAAGGAACTCAAGAATTTGTATCCAGAGGATCCTGATTTTGGTGAAGCTTGGAAAGCTTGTACAGAACCTGTTACTCTAGACAGGACAAAATGGTTGGATTTCATCATCCAGGATGATATGTTATTTAGAGGGAGTCAGTTGTGCATTCCACGAAGTTCTATGAGGGAGAATCTCATCAAGGAGAAGCATAGCGGAGGATTGGCTGGACATTTTGGTCGTGACAAAACCGTTGGTTTGGTTAGTGAAAATTATTATTGGCCACAATTGCAGTAAGATGTGAAGAAGTTTGTACAGAGTTGCAGAGTATGTCAGATGGCAAAAGGAGTGAAGCAGAATACAGGGTTGTATCAGCCATTACCTGTACCAGAGAAGCCTTGGGAGGATATCAGCATGGACTTTGTTCTTGGTTTACCGAGGACACAACGGGGACACGATTCAATTTTTGTGGTAGTTGATAGATTTTCAAAGATGGCACATTTTATTCCCTGTAAGAAGACTAATGATGCTATTTATGTAGCAGAATTGTTTTTTCAGAGAAGTAGTGAGACTTCATGGTGTGCCAAATGCCATAGTTTCAGATCGAGACACTAAGTTTGTTGGATATTTCTAGCGTACATCGTGGAAGAAGTTGAAGACAGATTTGAAGTTTAGTTCATCACATCATCCACAGACTGATGGACAGACAGAGGTGGTGAATAGGAGTTTGGAGAATTTGCTGAGCTGTTTGGTTGGAGATAAGCCAACAGGATGGGATTTGATTTTATCACAAGCCGAATTTGCATACAATAATTCTGTCAACAGGAGCACTGGTAAATCACCATTCCAGATTATATATGGAAGTAGTCCAAGAAATGCATCTGAATTGAGAAAGATAGATAAAGGAGCAATAAGTAGTGCTGAAGCTGAGGATTTTGCAGAACATTTGAAAAACATCCATGGGGAGGTGAGGAAGCATATTACCAAGATGAATGCACAGTATAAAGCTAAGGCAGATGAGAAAAGGAGGTATAAAGAATTTCAGGTTGGTGATGAAGTCATGGTTCATTTGCGGAAGGAGCGGTTTCCAGTTGGTACATATAACAAGCTGAAAATAAAAAAGTTTGGACCATGTAAGATATTGAAGAAACATGATTCAGGAAACGCATATGAGGTAGAATTGCCTACCGAGCTAAGTATTTCACCAGTGTTTAACATTTCAGATCTGACAGAGTATCATGAAGGAGGTGTTGAAGATGAGATCACAGCAGCACAGTGGAGTATTCCAGCAACTAGTTCAGACACTAATAAGATTGAAGATATACTGGATAGTCGTGTTGGCAGAAGCACAAGGAACAGGACATATGAAGAATATCTGGTCAAGTGGAAAGGACGACCTGTTGAAGATTCATCATGGCTAACAAATGAGGAAGTTAACCGTCTTGGTTTTCCTCTGCACACCTTAGTCGTGACAAGGTCACTTCTCAAATTACCCCGGGTGTCTGATGCAGGAGCATCCTGGGTGTAAGAGCAATCTTGCATCACCCAAAAATATTTCTGTTTTTGTATTCAATAAGGGCTATTTTGTGCAGAGCTGCTATTTATGGAAAGTTACTATTTTTGGTAATTTTTGTATGTGCTCAAAATGATCTGATTTCTTTCTTGGAGGTTCATTTTGGTCATATAAGTCTGTCAGTAAAGTTTCATTGCTAGATCAAGTGTACATCGGAAGATATTGAAGATTTTCGGTATTGGCAGCAGGGTACAGAAACTTTGAACTCAATTTTGAAGGCTTTAGAGGCCCTGGATGAGGTCAAAAATTTGGGTGACGAATGATAACGCCGGTCAATCTTGTAGAGCGCTTCCTGGCGTTTCTGAAATGGGGTTATAATAGCCGAGCGGGTCAACGGGTGATGACTTATGGTCTTCGGAAGTTGGGCCACCTGAAATGGCGAAAAATAATTTTCTTCAAAATTTCTATTCGGGTTTCAAAGGTTATCTTGAGCCGACTATGATGTAATGAAATGTAAAATAAAATAATTCTAAGTTTGGTCGGCCTTATTGGCTAAAATTCTAGAACTTTTCCAGGCGGTGAAAAATTGTCTATATAAGGAAGGCTGTATTATTGTATTAGACAGTTCAGAATAGTTCTGGGTAGTAGATCTGGGTAATAGTTCGAGGCTTTGTCCTACAGAATATTGTAAGGGATTGCCCATGTGGCTTTGCATATTGTAATTCTGAAAGTTTGTAATTCCACATTTGTGGAGATAATAAGAAGCCAATTTTTTGTTCTTGCATATTGTTGTTGTTTCTCTATATCTGTTATGTGTTTGTGGTATTAAGGGGAGCACCCTTCATCAAATTGTATCAGAGAAAGAGTTCTTGAGTGTGTAAACAGATCACCGACTGTGAGGCAGTTTGCACCAGGACCGTGGCTAGGGTTTTAGCGCGCATCGCGAAAATACCTCCACGAATGGAACGTGGCGGAAGAGCTGGTGTTGTAACACCTGAGGTTAGAGAGCTGCAGAGACAAGTGTGAGCATTACAAAAAGAGATTCGTAAAGGAATAAATCTTAATGTCAGAGACGAAAGCGAGGATGAAGCCGAAGAAGAATATCAAGAAGGAGAAGCTGAAATTGTGAACCAAGAGGAAGAAAGACTTTTTCGGGCGATTTCCAAGATTGGGAAAAGACCTAAGATTGAGGTTCTTACATTTTTTGGAAATCTTAACCCAGAGGAATTGATCGACTGGATCAATGAATGTGAAGAATATTTTGAGTATGAAGATGTTGAGGATCCTGATAGAGTCAAATTTGTGAAGGCCAGACTGAAAGGTCATGCGAAGATCTGGTGGCAAGAAATTCAATTGGAGTGAAATAGAAGAGGGAAAGATAAAATCACAACATGGGATCGGATGGTGGATAAATTGAAGTGACAGTTCATTCCTGTTGATTATGAGCTTGACCTACTAAAGAAAATGCAGAGTTTGAAGCAAGCAGGAAGATCTGTTCAGGAGTATACAGAGGAGTTCTATCGACTTCTTATCAGAACAAGCCATGCAGAAGCTGATAAGGAGAAAGTTTCCTGATACCTTAATGGGTTAAGGCCAAGCATCCAGGAGGAGCTGAATCTGGTTCAAATGAACAGTATTGAAGAGGCATACCAGTTTGACCTAAAAGTAGAGGAAAAGCTGAACAAGAAATTTGAGAGTAGACAAAATGGAAGAGGTCACGGTGGATGATCTGGTGGACGGTCATATGGTGGCCGAAATGAATATCCGAAAAAGAAGGATGAGGCCAGTAGCAGTCAAAATCAGAGAGGAAACAATTCCAATCGCTTCTAGGATCAGAATAATAGAAATCAAAGAGGAAGGGGAAGAGGATAAGGATCTGGAAGAGGTGGCTTCCATGGAACATGTTTTCACTATGGAGAAGAAGGTCATAGGGCATTTGAATGTCCTCAGCACCAAGACAAAATGGACAGGAGAAATAAAGGCTAGGCTAGAGTTGCACATGTAGATGAAGATGCCAGATCATCAAATTCTGAAGATGCTGAAAGAGGAGAAACGTTGATTAACAGAAGAGTCCTGTTGAGTGGTGAGAATGAACCTGAGCAAAGGAGGAGCTTGTTTCGCACCAGGTGCAAGTGTGAAGGTAAATGTTGTGATGTGATTATTGATAGTGGAAGCACTGACAATTTGGTGTCAGAAGAGATGGTGACAAAGTTGAAGGTCAAGAGACAGAAACACCCACATCCATATCGGATTGCGTGGGTACAGGATGACCACAGGGTCATGGTCAATGAACAATCCCTGGTGAAGTTCAAGATTGGCAGATACCAAGATGAGGTATTGTGTGATATCATATCTATGGATGCATGTCATATGTTGTTGGGTAGACCATGGTAGTTTGACAGATGTGCTGTACATGATGGTCGTGCGAATACCTATTCCCTGACAAAGGATGGAGTGCGACATAAGCTAAAGCCATTGAAGGAGACCGAAGAAAAGGTATGTGGTAATGCAAGAATAACATTTGTTGATGGAAGGAAATTCCTAGATGGTATGAGGCATGAGCATGTGTGTTTTGCTTTAATTCCAAAAGTTGGTAAAGAGGAAGTAGAAGATGTTCTTGTAGAAGTTGTAGATTTGTTGAATGAGTTTCAGGATATTGTATCTGATAACGTGCCTGATGGATTACCACCAGTCAGAAAGATCAGTCATCAGATTGACTTGATCCCAAGAGCGAGTTTGCCAAATAAGTCAGAACATAGAATGACACCTGCAGAAAGTGAGGAGTTGAACAGACAAGTACATGAACTGTTACAGAAAGGATTGATCCGTGAGAGTCTGAGTCCCTATGCTGTACCAATGGTAGTAGCACCAAAGAAGAATGGAGAATGGAGGATGTGCACAGATTCTAGGGCAATAAACAAGATCACAATCAAGTACAGGTTTCTATTGCCACGAATGGATGATATTATGGACTGTTTGAGTGGAGCTGTGTATTTCTCAAAGATAGATCTGAAAAGTGGATATCATCAGATTCGGATCAGAGAAGGAGATGAATGGAAGACTGTCTTCAAGACAAAGGAAGGACTGTATGAGTGGTTAGTCATGCCTTTTGGGCTAACCAATGCACCGAGCACTTTCATGCGGCTCATGAATGAGGTTCTGAAAGAATTTATAGATAAGTTTGTCATTGTTTACCTAGATGATATTTTGATCTTTAGTAAGACATTAGAGGATCATATGATGCATATTCGTATGGTATTTGAGAAGTTGAGAGAAGAGAAATTGTTGATTAATTTGAACAAGTGCAGTTTTGTGAAGAAAGAGTTAGTGTATTTGGGATTTATAGTTTCAGCAGAAGGTCTAAAAATGGACCCAGAGAAGGTACAGGCTATCCTTGAATGGCCTACTCCGAGGAGTGCTACTGAGGTAAGATCTTTTCATAGTTTGGCTAGCTTTTACAGAAAGTTTATCAGAAATTTTAGCAGTATTTGTGGACCCTTGACTGAAACAATGAGAGGGGATAGAAAAGAGTTTAAGTGGACTAATGGGGTAGAAAAGAGTTTTCAATTATTGAAACAAAAAGTTACAAAACAACCTGTTTTAGCACTTCCAAATTTTAATAAGGTGTTTCAAGTAGATTGTGATGCTAGTGGTACTGCAATAAGACCTGTTATGAGCCAAGAAGGTAAACCTGTTGCTTATTTCAGTGAGAACTTAAATGATGCCAAGAGGAAATATTCTGTTTATGATCAAGAATTTTATGCTATAGTTCAGGCATTAAAGAAGTGGAGACATTATCTGCTTCCTAAGGAGTTTGTTTTGTATACTGATCATCAAGCTTTGCAATATTTGAATAGTTAAGAAAAATTGAATCAAAGGCATTTGAAATGGATTGAGTTTTTGCAGAGTTATACATTTGTTTTGAAACACAAGAGTGAAAAGTCTAATAGGGTTGCAGATGCTCTTAGCAGAAGGCAACTATTGCTGATAGAAATGCAGATTGAAGTGCTTGGTTTCAAAGAACTCAAGAATTTATATCCAGAGGATCCTGATTTTGGTGAAGCTTGGAAAGCTTGTACAGAACCTATTACTCTAGACAGGACAAAATGGTTGGATTTCATCATCCAGGATGATATGCTATTCAGAGGGAGTCAGTTGTGCATTCCACGAAGTTCTATCAGGGAGAATCTCATCAAGGAGAAGCATAGCGGAGGATTGGCTGGACATTTTGGTCGTGAAAAAACCATTGGTTTGGTTAGTGAAAATTATTATTGGCCACAATTTCAGCAAGATGTGAAGAAGTTTGTACAGAGTTGCAGAGTATGTCAGATGGCAAAAGGAGTGAAGTAGAATACAGGGTTGTATCAGCCATTACCTGTACCAAAGAAGCCTTGGGAGGATATCAGCATGGACTTTGTTTTTGGTTTACCGAGGACACAGCGGGGACACGATTCAATTTTTGTGGTAGTTGATAGATTTTCAAAGATGGCACATTTTATTCCCTGCAAGAAGACTAATGATGTTGTTCATGTAGCAGAATTGTTTTTCAGAGAAGTAGTGAGACTTCATGGTTTACCAAAGGCCATAGTTTCAGATCGGGACACTAAGTTTGTTGGATATTTCTGACGTACATTGTGTAAGAAGTTGAAGACAGATTTGAAGTTCAGTTCATCACATCATCCACAGACTGATGGACAGACAGAGGTGGTGAATAGGAGTTTGGGGAATTTGCTGAGATGTTTGGTTGGAGATAAGCCAACAAGATAGGATTTGATTTTACCACAGGCTGAATTTGCATACAATAATTCTGTCAACAGGAGCACTGGTAAATCACCATTCTAGATTATATATGGAAGTAGTCCAAGAAATGCATCTGAATTGAGTAAGAAAGATAAAGGAGAAATAAGTAGTGCTGAAGCTGAGGATTTTGCAGAACACTTGAAGAACATCCATGGGGAGGTGAGGAAGCATATTACCAAGATGAATGCATAGTATAAGGCTAAGGCAGATGAGAAAAGGAAGTATAAAGAATTTCAGGTTGGTGATGAAGTCATGGTTCATTTGCGGAAGGAGCGGTTTCCAGTTGGTACATATAACAAGCTGAAAATAAAAAAGTTTGGACCATGTAAGATATTGAAGAAACATGATTCAGGAAATGCATATGAGGTAGAATTGCCTACCGAGCTAAATATTTCATCAGTGTTTAACATTTCAGATCTGACAGAGTATCATGAAGGAGGTGTTGAAGATGAGATCACAGCAGCACAGTGGAGTATTCCAGCAACTAGTTCAGACACTAATGAGATTGAAGATATACTGGATAGTCGTGTTGGCAGAAGCACAAGGAATAAGACATATGAAGAATATCTGGTCAAGTGGAAAGGACGACCTGTTGAAGATTCATCATGGCTAACAAAGGAGGAGGTTAACCGTCTTGGTTTTCCTCTGCACACCTGAGTCGTGACAGGGTCACTTCTCAAATTACCCCGGGTGTCTTATGCAGGAGCATCGTGAGTGTAAGAGCAATCTTGCATCACCCAAAAATATTTATATTTTTTAATTCAATAAGGGCTATATTGTGCAGAGCTGCTATTTATGGAAAGTTACTATTTTTGGTAATTTTGGTATGTGCTCAGAATGATCTGATTTCTTTCTTGGAGGTTCATTTTGGTCATATAAGTCTGCCAGTAAAGTTTCATTGCCAGATCAAGTGTACATCGGAAGATATTGAAGATTTTCAGTATTGGCAGCAGGGTACAAAAACTTTGAACTCAGTTTTGAAGGCTTTAGAAGCCCCGGATGAGGTCAAAAATTTGGGTGACGAGCGCTTGCACTGGTCAAGCCTGTAGAGCACTTCGTAGCGTTTCCAAAATGGGGTTATAATAGCCAAGCGGGTCAACGGGTGATGACTTATGGTCTTCGGAAGTTGGGCCACCTGAAATGGCAAAAAATAATTTTCTTCAAAATTTCTGTTCGGGTTTCAAAGGTTATCTTGAGCCGACTATGATGTAATGAAATGTAAAATAAAATAATTCTAAGTTTGGTCGGCCTTATTGGCTAAAATTTTAAAACTTTTCCAAGCGGTGGAAAATTGCCTATATAAGGAAAGCTGTATTATTGTCTTAGGCAGTTCAAAATAGTTCTGGGTAGTAGATCTGGGTAATACTTCGAGGCTTTGTCCTACAGAATATTGTAAGGGAATGCCCATGTGGCTTTGCATATTGTAATTCTGAAAGTTTGTAATTCCACATTTGTGGAGATAATAAGAAGCTAATTTTCTGTTCTTGCATATTGTTGTTGTTTCTCTATATCTGTTATGTGTTTGTGGTATTAATGGGAGCACCCTTCATCAAGTGGTATCAGAGCAGGAATTCTTGAGTGTGTAAACAGATCACCGACTGTGAGGCAGTTTGCACCAGGATCGTGGCTAGGGTTTCAGCACGCATCGCAAAAATGCCTCCACGAAGGGAACATGGCGGAAGAGATGGTGTTGTAACACCTGAGGTTAGAGAGCTGCAGAGACAAGTGTGAGCATTACAAGAAGAGATTCGTAGAGGAATAAATATTAATGTCAAAGACGAAAGTGAGAATGAAGCCGAAGAAGAATATCAAGAAGGAGAAGCTAAAATTGTGAACCAGGAGGAAGAAAGACTTTATCGGGCGATTTCCAAGATTGGGAAAAGACCGAAGATTGAGGTTCATACATTTTTTGGAAATCTTAACCCAGAGGAATTGATCGACTGGATCAATGAATGTGAAGAATATTTTGAGTATGAAGATGTTGAGGATCCTGATAGGGTCAAATTTGTGAAGGCCAGACTGAAAGGTCATGCAAAGATCTGGTGGCAAGAAATTCAATTGGAGCGAAATAGAAGAGGGAAAGATAAAATCACAAGATGGGATCGGATGGTGGATAAATTGAAGTGACAGTTCATTCATGTTGATTATGAGCTTGACCTACTAAAGAAAATGCAGAGTTTGAAGCAAGCAGGAAGATCTGTTTAGGAGTATACAGAGGAGTTCTATCGACTTCTTATCAGAACAGGCCATGCAGAAGCTGATAAGGAGAAAGTTGCCCGATACCTTAATGGGTTAAGGCCAAGCATACAGGAGGAGGTTAATCTGGTTCGAATGAACAGTATTGAAGAGGCATACCAGTTTGCCTTAAAAGTAGAGGAAAAGCTGAACAAGAAGTTTGAGAGCAGACAAAACGGAAGAGGTCACGGTGGATGATTTGGTGGACGGTCATATGATGGCCAAAATGAATATCCGAAAAAGAAGGATGAGGCCAGTAGCAGTCAAAATCAGAGAGGAAACAATTCCAATCGATTCCAAGATCAGAATAATAAAGATCAAAGAGGAAGGGGAAGAGGACAAGGATCTGGAAGAGGTGGCTTCCGTGGAACATGTTTTCACTGTGGAGAAGAAGGTCATAGGGCATTTGAATGTCCTCAGCGCCAAGCCAGAATAGACAGGAGAAATGAAGGCCAGGCCAGAGTTGCACATGTAGATGAAGATGTCAGATCATCAAATTCTAAAGATGCTGAAAGAGGAGAAACATTGATTAACAGAAGAGTCCTGTTGAGTGGTGAGAATGAACCTGAGAAAAGGAGGAGCTTGTTTCGCACCAGGTGCAAGTGTGAAGGTAAATGTTGTGATGTGATTATTGATAGTGGAAGCACTGACAATTTGGTGTCAGAAGAGATGGTCACAAAGTTGAAGCTCAAGAGACAGAAACACCCACATCCATATCGGATTGCATGGGTACAGGATGACCACAGGGTCATGGTCAATGAACAATGCCTGGTGAAGTTCAAGTTGGCGGATACCAAGATGAGGTATTGTGTGATATCATATCTATGGATGCATGTCATATGTTGTTGGGTAGACCATGGCAGTTTGACAAATGTGCTGTACACGATGGTCGTGCGAATACCTATTCCCTGACAAAGGATGGAGTGCGACATAAGCTAAAGCCATTGAAGGAGACCGAAGAAAAGGTATGTGGTAATGCAAGAATAACATTTGTTGATGGAAGGAAATTCCTAGATAGTATGAGGCATGAGCATGTGTGTTTTGCTTTAATTGCAAAAGTTGGTAAAGAGGAAGTAGAAGATGTTCCTGTAGAAGTTGTAGATTTGTTGAATGAGTTTTAGGATATTGTATCTGATAACGTGCCTGATGGATTACCACCAGTCAGAAAGATCAGTCATCAGATGGACTTGATCCTAGAAGCGAGTTTGCCGAATAAGGTAGCACATAGAATGACACCTGCAGAAAGTGAGGAGTTGAACAGACAAGTACATCAACTGTTATAGAAAGGATTGTTCCGTGAGAGTCTGAGTCCCTGTGCTGTACCAGCGGTATTAGCACCAAAGAAGAATAGAGAATGGAGGATATGTACAGATTCTAGGGCAATAAACAAGATCACAATTAAGTACAGGTTTCCATTGCCACGAATGGATGATATTATGGACTGTTTGAGTGGAGCTGTGTATTTCTCAAAGATAGATCTGAAAAGTGGATATCATCAGATTCGGATCAGAGAAGGAGATGAATGGAAGACTGCCTTCAAGACAAAGGAATGACTGTATGAGTGGTTAGTCATGCCTTTTGGGCTAACCAATGCACCGAGCACTTTCATGCGGCTCATGAATGAGGTTCTGAAAGAATTTCTGGGTAAGTTTGTCATTGTTTACCTAGATGATATTTTGATCTTTAGTAAGACATTGGAAGATCATATGATGCATATTCGTATGGTATTTGAGAAGTTGAGAGAAGAGAAATTGTTGATTAATTTGAAGAAGTGCATTTTTGTGAAGAAAGAGTTAGTGTATTTGGGATTTGTAGTTTTAGCAGAAGGTCTAAAAATGGACCCAGAGAAGGTACAGGCTATCCTTGAATGGCCTACTCCAAGGAGTGCTACTGAGGTAAGATCTTTTCATGGTTTGGCTAGCTTTTACAGAAAGTTTATCAGAAATTTTAGCAGTATTTGTGGACCATTGAATGAAACAATGAGAGGGGATAGAAAAGAGTTTAAGTGGACTAATGGGGCAGAAAAGAGTTTTCAATTGTTGAAACAAAAAGTTACAGAACAACCTGTTTTAGCACTTCTAGATTTTAATAAGGTGTTTCAAGTATATTGTGATGCTAGTGGTACTGCAATAGGAGCTGTTATGAGCCAAGAAGGTAAACCTGTTGCTTATTTCAGTTAGAACTTAAATGATGCCAAGAGGAAATATTCTGTTAATGATCAAGAATTTTATGCTATAGTTCAGGCATTAAAGAAGTGGAGACATTATCTACTTCCTAAAGAGTTTGTTTTGTATACTGATCATCAAGCTTTGCAATATTTGAATAGTCAAGGAAAATTGAATCAAAGGCATTTGAAATAGGTTGAGTTTTTACAGAGTTATACATTTGTTTTGAAACACGGGAGTGGAAAGTTTAATAGGGTTGCAGATGCTCTTAGCAGAAGGCAACTATTGCTGACAGAAATGCAGATTGAAGTGGTTGGTTTCAAAAAACTCAAGAATTTGTATCCAGAGGATCCTGATTTTGGTGAAGCTTGGAAAGCTTGTACATAACCTGTTACTTTAGACAGGACAAAATGGTTGGATTTTATCATCCAGGATGATATGCTATTCAAATGGAGTCAGTTGTGCATTCCACGAAGTTTTATGAGGGAGAATCTCATCAAGGAGAAGCATAGCGGAGGATTGGCTGGACATTTTGGTCGTGACAAAACCGTTGGTTTGGTTAGTGAAAATTATTATTGGCCACAATTGCAGCAAGATGTGAAGAAGTTTGTACAGAGTTGCAGAGTATGTCAGATGGCAAAAGGAGTGAAGCATAATACAGGGTTGTATCAGCCATTAAGTGTACCAGAGAAGCCTTGGGAGGATATCAGCATGGACTTTGTTCTTGGTTTACCGAGGACACAGCGGGGACACGATTCAATTTTTGTGGTAGTTGATAGATTTTCAAAGATGGCACATTTTATTCCCTGTAAGAAGACTAATGATGCTGTTCATGTAGCAGAATTGTTTTTCAGAGAAGTAGTGAGACTTCATGGTTTGCCAAAAGCCATAGTTTCAGATCGGGACACTAAGTTTGTTGAATATTTCTGGCATACATTGTGGAAGAAGTTGAAGACAGATTTGAAGTTCAGTTCATCACATCATCCACAGACTGATGGACAAACAGAGGTGGTGAATAGAAGTTTGGGGAATTTACTGAGATGTTTGGTTGGAGATAAGCCAACAGGATGGGATTTGATTTTACCACAGGCCGAATTTGCATACAATAATTCTGTCAACAGGAGCACTGGTAAATCACCATTCCAGATTATATATGGAAGTAGTCCAAGAAATGCATCTGAATTGAGGAAGATAGATAAAGGAGAAATAAGTAGTGCTGAAGCTGAGGATTTTGCAGAACACTTGAAGAACATCCATGGGGAGGTGAGGAAGCATATTACCAAGATGAATGCACAGTATAAGGCTAAGGGAGATGAGAAAAGGAGGTATAATGAATTTCAGGTTGGTGATGAATTCATGGTTCATTTGCGGAAGGAGCAGTTTTCAGTTGGTACAGATAACACGCTGAAAATGAAAAAAATTGAACCATGTAAGATATTGAAGAAACATGATTCAGGAAACACATATGAGGTAGAATTGCCTACCGAGCTAAATATTTCACCAGTGTTTAACATTTCAGATCTGACAGAGTATCATGAAGGAGGTGTTGAAGATGAGATCACAGCAGCACAGTGGAGTATTCCAGCAACTAGTTCAGACACTAATGAGATTGAAGATATACTGGATAGTCGTGTTGGCAGAAGCACAAGTAACAGGACATATGAAAAATATCTGGTCAAGTGGAAAGGATGACCTGTTGAAGATTCATCATGGCTAACAAAGGAGGAGGTTAACTGTCTTGGTTTTCCTCTGCACACCTGAGTCGTGACAGGGTCACTTCTCAAATTACCCCGGGTGTCTGATGCAGGAGCATCCTGGGTGTAAGAGCAATCTTGCATCACCCAAAAATATTTCTATTTTTGTATTCAATAAGGGCTATTTTGTGCAGAGCTGCTATTTATGGAAAGTTACTATTTTTGGTAATTTTGGTATGTGCTCAGAATGATCTGATTTCTTTCTTGGAGGTTCATTTTGGTCATATAAGTCTGTCAGTAAAGTTTCATTGCCAGATCAAGTGTACATCGGAAGATATTGAAGATTTTTGGTATTGGCAGCAGGGTACAAAATCTTTGAACTCAGTTTTGAAGGCTTTAGAGGCCCCGGATGAGGTCAAAAATTTGGGTGACAAGCGCTTGCGCTGGTCAAGCCTGTAGAGTGCTTCGTGGCATTTTTGAAATGGGGTTATAATAGCCAAGCGGGTCAACGGGTGATGACTTATGGTCTTCGGAAGTTGGGCCACCTGAAATGGCAAAAAATAATTTTCTTCAAAATTTCTGTTCGGGTTTCAAAGGTTATCTTGAGCTGACTATGATGTAATGAAATGTAAAATAAAATAATTCTAAGT
Source organism: Chamaecyparis obtusa (assembly GCA_027943335.1). Classification (NCBI taxonomy): domain Eukaryota; kingdom Viridiplantae; phylum Streptophyta; class Pinopsida; order Cupressales; family Cupressaceae; genus Chamaecyparis; species Chamaecyparis obtusa. Next base: position 133,818 of record BSBK01003026.1, read on the forward strand.
TTGGTCGGCCTTATTGGCTAAAATTCTGAAACTTTCCTAGGCGGTGAAAAATTGCCTATATAAGGAAGGCTGTATTATTGTCTTAGGCAGTTCAGAATAGTTCTGGGTAGTAGATCTGGGTAATAGTTCGAGACTTTGTCCTACAGAATATTGTAAGGGAATGCCCATGGTGCTTTGCATATTGTAATTTTGAAAGCTTGTAATTTCACATTTGTGGAGATAATAAGAAGCCAATTTTCTGTTCTTGCATATTGTTGTTGTTTCTCTATATCTGTTATGTGTTTGTGGTATTAATGGGAGCACCCTTCATCAAGTGGTATCAGAGCAGGAGTTCTTGAGTGTGTAAACAGATCACCGACTGTGAGGCAGTTTGCACCAGGACCATGGCTAGGGTTTCAGCGCGCATCGCGAAAATGACTCCACGAAGGGAACGTGGCGGAAGAGCTGGTGTTGTAACACCTGAGGTTAGAGAGCTGCAGAGACAAGTGCGAGCATTACAAGAAGAGATTCGTAGAGGAATAAATCTTAATATCAGAGACGAAAGGGAGGATGAAGCCGAAGAATAATATCAAGAAGGAGAAGCTGAAATTGTGAACCAGGAGGAAGAAAGATTTTTTCGGGTGATTTCCAAGATTGGGAAAAAACCTAAGATTGAGGTTCCTACATTTTCTAGAAATCTTAACCCAGAGGAATTGATCGACTGGATCAATGAATGTGAAGAATATTTTGAGTATGAAGATGTTGAAGATCCTGATAGGGTCAAATTTGTGAAGGCCAGACTGAAAGGTCATGCGAAGATCTGGTGGCAAGAAATTCAATTGGAGCGAAATAGAAGAGGGAAAGATAAAATCACAAGATGGGATCGGATGGTGGATAAATTGAAGCGATAGTTCATTCCTGTTGATTATGAGCTTGACCTACTAAAGAAAATGCAGAGTTTGAAGCAAGTAGGAAGATCTGTTCAGGAGTATACAGAGGAGTTCTATCGACTTCTTATCAGAACAGGCTATGCAGAAGCTGATAAGGAGAAAGTTGCCCGATACCTTAATGGGTTAAGGCCAAGCATCCAGGAGGAGCTGAATCTGGTTCAAATGAACAGTATTGAAGAGGCATACCAGTTTGCCCTAAAAGTAGAGGAAAAGCTGAGCAAGAAGTTTGAGAGCAGACAAAACGGAAGAGGTCGCGGTGGATGATTTGGTGGACGGTCATATGGTGGCCGAAATGAATATCCGAAAAAGAAGGATGAGGCCAGTAGCAGTCAAAATCAGAGAGGAAACAATTCCAATCTCTTCCAGGATCAGAATAATAGAGATCAAAGAGGAAGGGGAAGAGGACAAGGATCTAGAAGAGGTGGCTTCCGTGGAACATGTTTTCACTGTGGAGAAGAAGGTCATAGGGCATTTGAATGTCCTCAGCGCCAAGGCAGAACGGACAGGAGAAATGAAGGCCAGGCCAGAGTTGCACATGTAGATGAAGATGTCAGATCATCAAATTCTGAAGATGCTGAAAGAGGAGAAACGTTGATTAACAGAAGAGTCATGTTGAGTGGTGAGAATGAACCTGAGCAAAGGAGGAGCTTGTTTCGCACCAGGTGCAAGTGTGAAGGTAAATGTTTTGATGTGATTATTGATAGTGGAAGCATTGACAATTTGGTGTCAGAAGAGATGGTGATAAATTTGAAGCTCAAGAGATAGAAACACCCACATCCATATCGGATTGCCTGGGTATAGGATGACCACAGGGTCATGGTCAATGAAAAATGCCTGGTGAAGTTCAAGATTGGCGGATACCAAGATGAGGTATTGTGTGATATCATATCTATGGATGCATGTCATATGTTGTTGGGTAGACCATGGCAGTTTGACAGATGTGCTGTACACGATGGTCATGCGAATACCTATTCCCTGACAAAGGATGGAGTGCGACATAAGCTAAAGCCATTGAAAGAGACCGAAGAAAAGGTATGTGGTAATGCAAGAATAACATTTGTTGATGGAAGGAAATTCCTAGATGGTATGAGGCATGAGCATGTGTGTTTTGCTTTAATTCCAAAAGTTGGTAAAGAGGAAGTAGAAGATGTTCCTGTAGAAGTTGTAGATTTGTTGAATGAGTTTTAGGATATTGTATCTGATAACGTGCCTGATGGATTACCACCAGTCAGAAAGATCAGTCATCAGATGGACTTGATCCCAAGAGCGAGTTTGCCGAATAAGGCAGCATATAGAATGACACCTGCAGAAAGTGAGGAGTTGAACAGACAAGTACATGAACTGTTACAGAAAGGATTGATCCGTGAGAGTCTGAGTCCCTGTGCTGTACCTACGGTATTAGCACCAAAGAAGAATGGAGAATGGAGGATGTGTACAGATTCTAGGGCAATAAACAAGATCACAATCAAGTACAAGTTTCCATTGCCACAAATGGATGATATTATGGACTGTTTGAGTGGAGCTGTGTATTTCTCAAAGATAGATCTGAAAAGTGGATATCATCAGATTCGGATCAGAGAACGAGATGACTAGAAGACTGCCTTCAAGACAAAGGAAGGACTATATGAGTGGTTAGTCATGCTTTTTGGGCTAACCAATGCACCGAGCACTTTCATGCGGCTCATGAACGAGGTTCTGAAAGAATTTCTGGGTAAGTTTGTGTAATACCTCTCCTATAGTGATACTATGATTTGATACTTTTTATTATGATGGTTAGAACTATGCACTCATGTTTATGTTTTCATGGAGGATTATATGTTCATCAGATGATATTTATATGCTCAATTATGGTTACTTTGATTATATGTTTATGAGATCCTAGAAGAATGTATTAGTTTTACATGTTTTATCTCATGAATGGTATACTAACCCTTATCTCAATTGGTTTATGGATACATATGTGTTTTTCATGACTCAGGATGAAGTCGTAGTTACTCACTTGGTGAGGTCCACACGATGTATCGATCCTAGTCATCTTCTTGCATGTATCTGATTTATATATATCTATATGTATATATATCACCAAGCTTCACAAAAGAAAAAAAACCCTTTACCCTTGATCATTCACCTTAGGTGGGAAGTGCCAGATCAGTTCCTGGTAGGGAGGATTATGTGGTTATCAGTTATTAGGGTTTGGATCTTGATCTTGCTATTAGGGTATGCTCAACCTTGTCAGTAGGTTATCTATGTGAGTCCTTGTTGGTCAATTTCTGTTAGATTATCATGTTAGAATTAGGGTCAAGCTATTACTTGTACCTTGCATCTTTGGTTATATAGTTATAGAATGTTAGTAAAACGAATAATAAGTTATTTATATTTGTCATAAACATATGGGTGCACACATATGCTTATGAACACATATATGTATATATATTTATAAGTATAAATAAATATATAAACAGGATTAGCAAAATAGCACTAGCTTAATTATTGTTCGATAAAAGAAAATATATATATATATATATATATATCTCTAAATAGAAATTATAACTCTAACCAAAATGTAAATAAAAATAAAAATAAATAATTAAAAATAATTGCCTCCGGTAACAAAACTAACTAGCTAGGAGGGAGTTGAACTCGAGACCTCCTAGAAGTTGAGCTAGTTAGTTACCAATTGTGGTATGTGGATTCCTTGTGAGATGTTTAACTAATTTGGTTATTAAAGATTTCTTTGGACAATATTTTAATTTAAAAAAAAAATAAAAATATAATAATAAACAAAACTTTATTATGTTACGGGAGAGATTAGTTTCTCCTCCAACCGACTATGGAAGTTGGAGAAGTTTCTTCCCGTATAGAAACTTCTCCAACCAAATAGTTGGAGAGGAGATTATATTATGATGATTGGTTTGGAAGAGCAGAGGGCTGGAAACTATTTTGGGAACGGAGAAACTTTGGCTAATCAGGAGAAATTTGGGAGCGGAGGAACAGGGAGCAGCAGAAGAATTTTGCAGGAACGGGCTTCGTCAACCAGGGAACTATTTACCAGGTTGGAGCTTTTCCCTGATAATCCCTAGGATATGAAATAATTATTTCATTGTAATGTCTGTTTGTGCATTATTGTTTATGTTAGGTCAGCAAACTCAATAGTTTTAATATCATGGTTATATTAATATTTGCTGAAATAAAAAAATAAATTCACAGAATATTAAACCCTAGAAAATGTATAAGAAGTTAGATAAACAATTAAAAATACATAACGTCGTATTTTATAATATTATTAAGAGTTATATTTTCCTGTATATGTCCTTTAAAAAAAATAATATATATATAAATATTAATTTATCAACCTACTATTGTCTTGATATTCTAAAATATTCATTAAATAATTATCTATTGTCTTAATATTATTATTATGTAATAGATAATATAAATTCTATTAAAAAAAATGTTTTAAAGCAAAAAAAATTAAAATAATGATAAAAAGGAGGCCGCTGCCGCGGCGGGTCCCGCGGTACCGGACGACAGCGTCCGCTGCCGGCGGCACCTTCGGGTGCCGTGCGGCAGCGACCGCTGTCGGCGGTACCCGGGGGTACCGCACGGGAGCGGGCCCCCTTGCAAGGTTAAAAAAACAATTTTTTATTATTATTTATTTTAGCATTTGAAAAAAAAAGTGATTTCGGTATTATATGTATAATATATGGATAATATATTATATATATAATATAATATGTGTTTAACATTAATTTGAGTTAGATATTATATTATATATATATAATATAGGTATTATTATATATATAATATAATTTGAATTTTTATTAAAATTAAATTTGTATTATATTTTACATATAATATGATAGTAGTAATTGAAAACATGGGTTAAATAATTTAATACATATGATATTGATAATTAGACTTATATTATATATATATAATATATATTATTATATATATATAATATAATATTAAAATTGAAGAAATACGCCAAATTGTTTATGTTAAGGTGTTTTTTTTTAGATATATTATTTTGATGGTTTAGTTTTATATTATGTTTATATGTAATAAATTTGGTTATACATATATATAATATAATAATATTAATTAAAGAACTTGTCGGACAAAGTGATATTAAATATCATTATATTATGTAATGAAATTTGTTAGATGAGCGAAATGTTTGAACTAGAGGCATATTTATTCAATGTTTTAACTGTGTAAATGTTTTTAAGTTGTAAATAAATAATTGATTTCTTAGTTCCATGCTTAGACAAATGTTAGGATGGGGGCTAGAAAACTGAAACAAAACTCTTACTTTCAATTTTATCAACAATCAAACTAGTCAAACTTTAGGACTCCTAAGCGTCCTAGGGTAGATCTGCTATAATGTTGAACATGTTAGTGGTTTGCTAAGAAAACCTAACGGGACTAGGTTAGGGTTAGGAAACCTAGGAACCCCTAAGTGAGTGGCTCTTAGTGCGGGGCCGGGGCCCTAAAGTGGCTAGACCAGGATAACCGACTGATGAGTTAGTTAACCAAGTGATAACCTAATAAAATTTAAAGGATGGGTTCAAAACATTAAAAAGATTAAATTGTGCCTCGCCCATGCCATTAGCGCTAGGACAGGCTATGGATGGGAGTGGGAGAAGGTACCTATGCGTAGGTACAAATCGAATGGCGCTTATCTGTACGAAAGGCATTCGATTTCCGCATGTGCCTACTTGGGGGCCCGGGCCCAGTGTGGCTAGTACCAGGACAACCCAAGGGGTGAGGGCTATGCGATGACACTCACTTAGGTTGTTGCTTAGGATTTCCTACCCAAACCTTAGAATCCCTTGTGAAATGTACTTTACTTGTGTGAAATGTTATCCAACCCTTTTGGTAAAAAACTAGTAAGTTCCTTCTTGTGGGCTTGGTGTTTATCTCCTAGCACGGGGGGTGAAACCTTACCAGTTTCACATGGTTGGGTGGAAAATTTTTCTATCGAGGTATCTTGTGCAGATGTAAACAACTAAAGATTCATTTCTGTCTGAGCACCTGTTGAAGAATGAAGACTTGTACTTATTCATGTTGTTGTAAACTTATGTATTCTCCTATGAGGAGTTCAAATGTAATGTAATTTTCAAATGATGTAATAATGGGTAGACATAGGAAAAGGGTTATATGGGATGTTTATTTAATGGAAAGATGTAATCTTGTTATGTATCAAGTTATGTAAAATGTTGATGAATCATTTGTTGTACTATTGCAATATGTTTGTTTGAGGAAATGGAATTATAGTAATTGATTTTAAAAAAAAAGTTTTAGATGGAAATTAATTATGAATGTGTTTAAGTATTTTTCAATAAAGAACTTGAAATGGAATTTGTATGGTTAGTAGATGTTGTTAATAGTTTATCAGTTTTAATTTACATTTAAGGGAACCTTGGAAAGAAGTTAGAATATGTTTTGTTTATTTGCAAACTTTAAAAGTTCAAAATTTTTCGTAAAACTCTACTTAGGTTTTCTTTTACAAAGTAAACCTTTGTGCAAATTCCCTGGTTCCCTTGAGGGGCATGACATATTTGGTATCAGAGCCCTAAGTTGCTACACTGGGACCTAAAGAAATTGGGTCCATGTACCTTAAACTTACCCTACACCTTAGGAAAACTCAAAATGAAAATCAAAAACCATAAACTCATCATTCTTCTTAACTCATGGCAAGATGCCACCCGTAACCCATGGTCGTAGAGGAGGTGCCCAAAATGCTCCTCCTAGATCCCAACACGAAGATTCTAAAGAAGAAGAACAATACGAGGAACAAGGGGAACAATCTAACAATCAATCAGGAGGCTTTCAGGGAGCCCAAGTAACAGAGTTACTACAACAAATCCTTCAGAGGTTAGAGGCAGGGCAGGATAGAGGCCAGCATGGGGAGAATGGCACTCACCATGAGGAAAGAGAAAGAAGTCCTAGGAGGAGAGACCAGACATTGGAAGAGGATGCCCTACGGGCTTCTCATATGCAGGATCTCCTTAGAACCAAGACAAACCCATTTAAGGGAACACAAGGTGGAACTTCCGCACAAACTTGGTTGCTAGAATTAGAAAGGCTTTTCTCCATGCACCCATACCACAGTAACACCAAAGCCCGGTTTGCAGTCATTCACCTTAGAGACTTTGCATCCACATGGTGGGAAACAGAAAGAGAGAAACTTCACTTAGACATCACCACCCTTTCTTGGGAACTATTCCTAGAACTTTTCTGAGCTAAATTTCTGTCTGACCATTGGAGGCGGGACAGAGCCGAAGAATTTCATAATCTAAGACAGCTTAATATGTCAGTGGATGACTATGAGAGGAAGTTCTTGGAACTCAAGCCATATTCAGGGTTTAAGGATGACGAACCTATGTTAACTCAACACTTTCTCAGAGGGCTCAACAGTCGTTTGGCCTGCAGTGTAAGAATGTTTGAACCTCAGACTATAAATGAAGCAGTCATTAAGGCTCATCTTGAAGAACAAAACATAGCCTTGGGGTTAGGGAGTCAAACCAGTGGCCAAGGTGGAAATACTTTCCAGGTTGGGTCAGGGAATCAATTTCAAGGCACACCTAAGAACTATCCGCCTAAAGGAAACCAGAACCAACACAAAAGGAAGTTTGTCAGCAACAACTACAGCAACAATCAGAATGGAAACAAAAATAAAAGTGGGAGTTCTCAATTTAATAACCCTCACAACTGGCAACGTGCAAAACAATTCCCAAACCGTCAACCAGCTCAGAGTGTGCCCCAGAACTCTAGTCGAGGTAGCTACCAGCAATCTAGTGCACCTTCTGCAGGAAGAAATTTTGTCAAAAACACCGAATGTTACTCTTGTGGGCAGCATGGGCACATTGCAGTTAATTGCCCTCAGAAATCTTCTTCAGCAGTTAGTTTTAGACAGGCCACTTCGGAACCTACAGTAGGTAACTCAGGCAGATCTCATCGAGCGTTTTCTACTGTAAACCATGGACAAGCCAATAGTCAAGGGACAGTCATTGAAACTCCAGGTTTGTTAAAGGGTATCTCTACCACCGTTTTGTTTGATTCTGGAGCAACAGATTCTTTTATTTCATCCTCTTTAGTAGAGCAATGTGGGCTGAAGGCAGTAAGGCAGGAAGATAGGTGGCAGGTTGAACTAGCCTCCGGGGCAAGGGTAGTCTCTGACACCTGTGTTCAAAGTTGTAGTTTGGAACTTGGACCTTTCTCTACCTTAGTGGATCTTAGAGTGATTCCTTTAGGATCTTATGGAGTAGTGTTGGGCATGGATTGGTTGGATGCTCACAAAGCCACTTTGGATTGTCGAAACAAAAGTGTTCAATGCACTGATGACTCGGGGAAAACTAAGAAGATTATTGGGGTTCAATCATCCATCTCTCTCCGCATGATTTCCGTGATGCAGCTTAAGAGGTGCATGCGCAAAGGATGCCAACTTTTTGCAGTCACAATGGAGGATTTAGATCAAGAAGAGAGTAGGGAGATATCATTAGATCACCCCCTTTTACAGGAATACTTGGATGTTTTTCCAAAGGAAATTCCAGGGATGCCACCTAAGAGGGACATAGATTTTTGAATTGAATTGGTGCCGGGAGCAGAACCAATTTCCAAAGCTCCGTACCGTATGACCACACAAGAACTTGAGGAACTCAAGACTCAGCTAGAAGAACTTTTAGAAAAAGGGTTTATAAGACCTAGTGTATCACCTTGGGGAGCGCCAGTGATATTTGTAAAGAAGAAAGATGGATCCCTCCGATTATGTATTGACTATCGTCAACTGAACAAGGTTACTATCAAAAATCGGTATCCTCTACCTCGCATTGATGATCTATTTGATCAGATGAAAGGGGCAAAAATATTCTCTAAGATAGATCTCAAGTCAGGCTATCATCAACTAAGAATTCAAGAAGCTGATATTCATAGAACAGCTTTTCGCACCAGGTATGGCCATTATGAGTTCACGGTGGTGCCCTTTGGGTTAACAAATGCTCCTTCTGTATTTATGAGCTTGATGAATGGAGTGTTTAGAACCTACTTGGACAAATTTGTGATAGTGTTCTTAGATGATATCTTGGTTTACTCCAAAACTCTTGAAGAACACGAGGTTCATCTTCGGCAAGTATTGCAGTGCCTTAGGGAGAACCAACTGTATGCAAATGCTGAAAAGTGTGAATTCTTTCAGACTGAGGTTAAGTATCTTGGGCATGTCATATCAGGAAATGGCATTACTATTGACCCAGATAAAATTCAAGCCATAGTAGGGTGGCCAACTCCTACTAACGTCCCTGAGATTCACAGTTTTATGGGATTAGCCGGGTATTACAGAAGGTTTGTCAAAAAATTTTCTCGGGTTGCTCATCCCATCACTTCGCTTCAAAGGAAGGGTAAGAAGTTTGTTTGGTCAGAAAAATGTGAGGCCGCTTTTCAAACCCTGAAAGACAGATTGACCAGTGCACCAATTTTGGTAGTTCCTGAATCATCCAGAAATTTTGTAGTTTGCACAGATGCTTCTCTAGAGGGGATCAGGGCAGTTCTTATGCAAGAAGGAAAGGTTGTGGCTTATGAGTCAAGGAAACTCAAGGATCATGAACTCAACTACCCCACCCACGACCTTGAACTTGCAGCAGTTGTTCATGCCTTGGTGAAATGGAGACACTTTCTGTTGGGTCACAAGTTTGAACTCCAAACAGATCATAGAAGTCTTCAGTACATCTTCTCCCAACCCAATCTCAATGCTAGGCAGCGAAGGTGGATGGAATTTTTATGCGAATATGAGTTCAAAGTTAAGTATGTTCAAGGTAAAATGAATGTGGTGGCAGATGCTTTGAGTAGGTGCCGACATACTCTTTCAGTCGTAACCCTTAGCTCAGATCTGGAAAGTAGAATCAGGGAGGCCCTTACTTCTGACCCTTGGTTCCAGGAAGTTAAGTCGGAGATAGAATCGGGAAGACCTTTGGAAGGTCGCTTCTCGGGATACTCATTGGATTCAGTAGGGTTGCTAAAACAATAGAATAGAATCTATGTTCCCATGGCCAGAGATCTTCATGCGTTTATCCTTTCGGAAAGCCACAAGGCGCCCTATTCAGCACATCCAGGGGTGAAGAAAATGTATGCCGACCTACGACCATTGTACTACTGGTCAGGGATGAAGAGGGATATAGCGAACTACGTGGCTAGATGTTTAGAGTGTCAGAGAGTGAAGGCCGAGCATCAGCACCCTGCAGGTCTATTGCAACCTCACCTAGTGCCAGAATGGAAATGGGATATCATTTCCATGGATTTTATAGTGGGACTTCCAGTTACTCCTAGGAGACATGATGCTATCATGGTAATGGTGGATAGGCTCACCAAGGTAGCTCATTTCTCTCCTATACAGTCTTCCTATTCAGCATCTTCTGTGGCTAGAATATTTATGAAGGATATTGTGAGACTCCATGGCATTCCAAGGAAAATCATATCTGATCGTGATCCAGTATTCACCTCAGCTCTTTGGACATCACTTCAGCATGCTTTAGGGACTCAGCTTAACTTTAGTTCAGCCTATCACCCTGAGACAGATGGATAGACAGAGCAAGTCAATCAGGTCCTCGAGGATATGCTCAGGATGTATGTTATGGACAGGCAGACCCATTGGGAGGAGTACCTCTACTTGGTAGAATTTGCATATAACAATGGTTATCACAGTTCCATATGCATGTCCCCTTTTCAGGCATTGTATGGCCCCCCTTGTCGTACTCCCTCGAGCTGGGATCAGTTGGAGGACAGGGTACTTTTGGAGCCAGAGATGTTGCAGGGCATGGAGGATCAGGTCAGGCGCATCAGAGAGCACATTGTGATAGCTCAGGATAGACAGAAGAAGTACGCCGATGCTCACAGGATTGATGTACATTTTTCTCCTGGTGATAGAGTATTTTTGAGGGTGCGTCCACGAAAGAGCCCAATCCGTTATGGAAAAGGCTCCAAGTTGGCACCCCGGTTTGTTGGTCCTTTCGAGGTCCTAGAGAGGATAGGACTAGTAGCCTATCGGCTTGCCTTGCCACCCAGCCTTGCTCGTATTCATGATGTATTCCATGTTTCAGTTCTTAGAAAGTATATTCCTGATGTGACTCATGTTTTGGATTGGAATGCATTACAAGTAGCGGATGGGCAGCTGGCTTTAGAGCCAATACGTATTCTGCAGCAGTGGACACTGACCCTCAGGGGTCGTAGCATAGAGCAGGCAAGGGTCCAATGGGACCCCAATGATGAATCTTCCGCCACATGGGAAGATGCCACTAGGATTAGAGATGCTTATCCGTACTTTTTTGTAGGCTTCCAGGAGTAAGCCTAACTCTAGGGGGGGAGGATGTAATACCTCTCCTATAGTGATACTATGATTTGATACTTTTTATTATGATGGTTAGAACTATGCACTCATGTTTATGTTTTCATGGAGGATTATACGTTCATCAGATGATATTTATATGCTCAGTTATGGTTACTTTGATTATATGTTTATGAGATCCTAGAAGAATGTATTAGTTTTACATGTTTTATCTCATGAATGGTATACTAACCCTTATCTCAATTGGTTTATGGATACATATGTGTTTTTCATGACTTAGGACGAAGTCGTAGTTACTCACTTGGTGAGGTCCACACGATGTATCGATCCTAGTCATCTGCTTGCATGTATCTGATTTATATATATCTATATGTATATGTATCTCTTCTTGGTGATGTAGGATTTGCAGGTACCGGGTATCGTCTCCACCTGGCTCCACAGGTCTGAGCGATCCCTTAAATCCTCGATCATTGTTGTTGTCAGCAAGATATCACCAAGCTTCACAAAAGAAAAAAAACCTTTACCCTTGATCATTCACCTTAGGTGGGAAGTGCCAGATCAGTTCCTGGTAGGGAGGATTATGTGGTTATCAGTTATTAGGGTTTGGATCTTGATCTTGCTATTAGGGTATGCTCAACCTTGTCAGTAGGTTATCTATGTGAGTCCTTGTTGGTCAATTTCTGTTAGATTATCATGTTAGAATTAGGGTCAAGCTATTACTTGTACCTTGCATCTTTGGTTATATAGTTATAGAATGTTAGTAAAATGAATAATAAGTTATTTATATTTGTCATAAACATATGGGTGCATACATACGCTTATGAACACATATATGTATATATATTTATAAGTATAAATAAATATATAAACAGGATTAGCAAAATAGCACTAGCTTAATTATTGTTCGATAAAAGAAAATATATATATATATATCTCTAAATAGAAATTATAACTCTAACCAAAATGTAAATAAAAATAAAAATAAATAATTAAAAATAATTGCCTCCGGTAACAAAACTAACTAGCTAGGAGGGAGTTGAACTCGAGACCTCCTAGAAGTTGAGCTAGTTAGTTACCAATTGTGCTATGTGGATTCCTTGTGAGATGTTTAACTAATTTGGTTATTAAAGATTTCTTTGGACAATATTTTAATTAAAAATATATATATATATATATAATAATAAACAAAACTTTATTATGTTACGGGAGAGATTACTTTCTCCTCCAACCGACTATGGAAGTTGGAGAAGTTTCTTCCCGTATAGAAATTTCTCCAACCAAATAGTTGGAGAGGAGATTATATTATGATGATTGGTTCAGAAGATCAGGGGGCTGGAAACTATTTTGGGAACGGAGAAACTTTGGCTAATCAGGAGAAATTTGGGAGCGGAGGAATAGGGAGCAGCGGAAGAATTTTGCAGGAACGGGCTTCGTCAACCAGGGAACTATTTACCAGGTTGGAGCTTTTCCCTGATAATCCCTAGGATATGAAATAATTATTTCACTGTAATGTCTGTTTGTGCATTATTGTTTATGTTAGGTCAGCAAACTCAATAGTTTTAATATCATGGTTATATTAATATTTGCTGAAATAAAAAAATAAATTCACAGAATATTAAACCCTAGAAAATGTATAAGAAGTTAGATAAACAATTAAAAATACATAACGTCGTATTTTATAATATTATTAAGAGTTATATTTTCCTATATATGTCCTTTAAAAAAAATAATATATATATAAATATTAATTTATCAACCTACTATTGTCTTGATATTCTAAAATATTCATTAAATAATTATCTATTGTCTTAATATTATTATTATGTAATAGATAATATAAATTCTATTAAAAAAAATGTTTTAAAGCAAAAAAAATTAAAATAATGATAAAAAGGAGGCCGCTGCCGCGGCGGGCCCGCGGTACCGGATGACAGCGTCCGCTGCCGGCGGCACCTTCGGGTGCCGTGCGGCAGCGACCGCTGTCGGCGGTACCCGGGGGTACCACACGGGAGCGGGCCCCCTTGCAAGGTTAAAAAAACAATTTTTTTTTATTATTTATTTTAGCATTTGAAAAAAAAAGAGATTTCGGTATTATATGTATAATATATGGATAATATATTATATATATAATATAATATGTGTTTAACATTAATTTGAGTTAGATATTATATTATATATATATAATATAGGTATTATTATATATATATAATATAGGTATTATTATATATATATAATATAATTTGAATTTTTATTAAAATTAAATTTGTATTATATTTTACATATAATATGATAGTAGTAATTGAAAACATGGGTTAAATAATTTAATACATATGATATTGATAATTAGACTTATATTATATATATATAATATATATTATTATATATATATAATATAATATTAAAATTGAAGAAATACGCCAAATTGTTTATGTTAAGGTGTTTTTTTTTAGATATATTATTTTGATGGTTTAGTTTTATATTATGTTTATATGTAATAAATTTGGTTATACATATATATAATATAATAATATTAATTAAAGAACTTGTCGGACAAAGTGATATTAAATATCATTATATTATGTAATGAAATTTGTTAGATGAGCGAAATGTTTGAACTAGAGGCATATTTATTCAATGTTTTAACTGTGTAAATGTTTTTAAGTTGTAAATAAATAATTGATTTCTTAGTTCCATGCTTAGACAAATGTTAGGATGGGGGCTAGAAAACTGAAACAAAACTCTTACTTTCAATTTTATCAACAATCAAACTAGTCAAACTTTAGGACTCCTAAGCGTCCTAGGGTAGATTTGCTATAATGTTGAACATGTTAGTGGTTTGCTAAGAAAACCTAACGGGACTAGGTTAGGGTTAGGAAACCTAGGAACCCCTAAGTGAGTGGCTCTCAGTGCGGGGCCGGGGCCCTAAAGTGGCTAGACCAGGATAACCGACTGATGAGTTAGTTAACCAAGTGATAACCTAATAAAATTTAAGGGATGGGTTCAAAACATTAAAAAGATTAAATTGTGCCTCGCCCATGCCATTAGCGCTAGGACAGGCTATGGATGGGAGTGGGAGAAGGTACCTATGCGTAGGTACAAATTGAATGGCGCTTGTCTGTATGAAAGGCATTCGATTTCCGCATGTGCCTACTTGGGGGCCGGGGCCCAGTGTGGCTAGTACCAGGACAACCCAAGGGGTGAGGGCTTTGTGATGACACTCACTTAGGTTGTTGCTTAGGATTTCCTACCCAAACCTTAGAATCCCTTGTGAAATGTACTTTACTTGTGTGAAATGTTATCCAACCCTTTTGGTAAAAAACTAGTAAGTTCCTTCTTGTGGGCTTGGTGTTTATCTCCTAGCACGGGGGGTGAAACCTTACCAGTTTCACATGGTTGGGTGGAAAATCTTTCTATCGAGGTATCTTGTGCAGATGTAAATAACTAAAGATTCATTTCTGTCTGAGCACCTGTTGAAGAATGAAGACTTGTACTTATTCATGTTGTTGTAAACTTATGTATTCTCCTATGAGGAGTTCAAATGTAATGTAATTTTCAAATGATGTAATAATGGGTAGACATAGGAAAAGGGTTATATGGGATGTTTATTTAATGGAAAGATGTAATCTTGTTATGTATCAAGTTATGTAAAATGTTGATGAATCATTTGTTGTACTATTGCAATATGTTTGTTTGAGGAAATAGAATTATAGTAATTGATTTTAAAAAAAAAGTTTTAGATGGAAATTAATTATGAATGTGTTTAAGTATTTTCCAATAAAGAACTTGAAATGGAATTTGTATGGTTAGTAGATGTTGTTAATAGTTTATCAGTTTTAATTTACATTTAAGGGAACCTTGGAAAGAAGTTAGAATATGTTTTTTTTATTTGCAAACTTTAAAAGTTCAAAATTTTTCGTAAAACTCTACTTAGGTTTTCTTTTACAAAGTAAACCTTTGTGCAAATTCCCTGGTTCCCTTGCGGGGCATGACAGTTTGTCATTGTTTACCTAGATGATATTTTGATCTTTAGTAAGACATTGGAGGAGCATATGATGCATATTCGTATGGTATTTGAGAACTTGAGAGAAGAGAAATTGTTGATTAATTTGAAGAAGTGCAGTTTTGTGAAGAAAGAGTTAGTGTATTTGGGATTTGTAGTTTTAGCAGAATGTCTAAAAATGGACCCAGAGAAGGTACAGGCTATCCTTGAATGGCCTACTCCGAGGAGTGCTACTGAGGTAAGATCTTTTCATGGTTTGGCTAGCTTTTACAGAAAGTTTATCAGAAATTTTAGCAGTATTTGTGGACCCTTGACTGAAACAATGAGAGGGGATAGAAAAGAGTTTAAGTGGACTAATGGGGCAGAAAAGAGTTTTCAATTGTTGAAACAAAAAGTTACAGAACAACCTATTTTAGCACTTCCAGATTTTAATAAGGTATTTCAAGTAGACTGTGATGCTAGTGGTACTGCAATAGGAGCTGTTATGAGCCAAGAAGGTAAACCTGTTGCTTATTTTAGTGAGAAGTTAAATGATGCCAAGAGAAAATATTCTGTTTATGATCAAAAATTTTATGCTATAGTTCAGGCATTAAAGAAGTGGAGACATTATTTGCTTCCTAAGGAGTTTGTTTTGTATACTGATCATCAAGCTTTGCAATATTTGAATAGTCAAGGAAAATTGAATCAAAGGCATTTGAAATGGGTTGAGTTTTTGCAGAGTTATACATTTGTTTTGAAACACAGGAGTGGAAAGTCTAATAGGGTTGCAGATGCTCTTAGAAGAAGGAAACTATTGCTGACAGAAATGCAGATTGAAGTGGTTGGTTTCAAAGAACTCAAGAATTTGTATCCAGAGGATCCTGATTTTGGTGAAGCTTGGAAAGCTTGTATAGAACCTGTTACTCTAGACAGGACAAAATGGTTGGATTTCATCATCCAGGATGATATGCTATTCAGACGGAGTCAGTTGTGCATTCCACGAAGTTCTATGAAGGAGAATCTCATCAAGGAGAAGCATAGCGGAGGATTGGCTGGACATTTTGGTCGTGACAAAATCATTGGTTTGGTTAGTGAAAATTATTATTGGCCACAATTGTAGCAAGATGTGAAGAAGTTTGTACAGAGTTGCAGAGTATGTCAGATGGAAAAAGGAGTGAAGCAGAACACAAGGTTGTATCAGCCATTACCTGTACCAGATAAGCCTTGGGAGGATATCAGCATGGACTTTGTTCTTGGTTTACCGAGGACACAGCGGGGACACGATTCAATTTTTGTGGTAGTCGATAGATTTTCAAAGATGACACATTTTATTCCCTGCAAGAAGACTAATGATGCTGTTCATGTAGCAGAATTGTTTTTCAGAGAAGTAGTGAGACTTCATGGTTTGCCAAAGGCCATAGTTTCAGATCGAGACACTAAGTTTGTTGGATATTTCTAGTGTACATTGTGGAAGAAGTTGAAGACAGATTTGAAGTTCAGTTCATCACATCATCCACAGACTGATGGATAGACAGAGGTGGTGAATAGGAGTTTGGGGAATTTGCTGAGATGTTTGGTTGGAGATAAGCCAACAGGATGGGATTTGATTTTACCACAGGCCGAATTTGCATACAATAATTCTGTCAACAGGAGCACTGGTAAATCACCATTCTAGATTATATATGGAAGTAGTCCAAGAAATGCATCTGAATTGAGGAAGATAGATAAAGGAGAAATAAGTAATGCTGAAGTTGAGGATTTTGCAGAACACTTGAAGAACATCCATGGAGAGGTGAGGAAGCATATTACCAAGATGAATGCACAGTATAAGGCTAACGCAGATGAGAAAAGGAGGTATAAGGAATTTCAGGTTGGTGATGAAGTCATGGTTCATTTGCGAAAGGAGTGGTTTCCAGTTGGTACATATAACAAGCTGAAAATGAAAAAGTTTGGACCATGTAAGATATTGAAGAAACATGATTCAGGAAATGCATATGAGGTAGAATTGCCTACCGAGCTAAATATTTCACCAGTGTTTAACATTTCAGATCTGACAGAGTATCATGAAGGAGGTGTTGAAGATGAGATCACAGCAGCACAGTGGAGTATTCCAGCAACTAGTTCAGACACTAATGAGATTGAAGATATACTAGATAGTCGTGTTGGTAGAAGCACAAGGAACAGGACATATGAAAAATATCTGGTCAAGTGGAAAGGACGACCTGTTGAAGATTCATCATGGCTAACAAAGGAGGAGGTTAACCGTCTTGGTTTTCCTCTGCACACTTGAGTCGTGACAGGGTCACTTCTCAAATTACCCCGGGTGTCTGATGCAGGAGCATCCTGGGTGTAAGAGCAATCTTGCATCACCCAAAAATATTTCTATTTTTGTATTCAATAAGGGCTATTTTGTGCAGAGCTGCTATTTATGGAAAGTTACTATTTTTGGTAATTTTCGTATGTACTCAGAATGATCTGATTTCTTTCTTGGAGGTTTATTTTGGTTATATAAGTCTACCAGTAAAGTTTCATTGCCAGATCAAGTGTACATCGGAAGATATTGAAGATTTTCGGTATTGGCAGTAGGGTACAGAAACTTTGAACTCAGTTTTGAAGGCTTTAGAGGCCCCGGATGAGGTCAAAAATTTGGGTGATGAGCGCTTGCGCCGGTCAAGCCTGTAGAGCACTTCGTGGTGTTTCCAAAATGAGGTTATAATAGCCGAGCGGGTCAACGGGTGATGACTTATGGTCTTCGGAAGTTGGGCCACCTGAAATGGCGAAAAATAATTTTATTCAAAATTTTTGTTCGGGTTTCAAAGGTTATCTTGAGCCGACTATGATGTAATGAAATGTAAAATAAAATAATTCTAAGTTTGGTCGGCCTTATTGGCTAAAATTCTGGAACTTTCCCAAGCGGTGGAAAATTGCCTATATAAGGAAGGCTGTATTATTGTCTTAGGCAGTTCAGAATAGTTCTGGGTAGTAGATCTGGGTAATAGTTCGAGGCTTTGTCCTACAGAATATTGTAAGGGAATGCCCATGTGGCTTTGCATATTGTAATTCTGAAAGTTTTTAATTCCACATTTGTGGAGATAATAAGAAGCCAATTTTCTGTTCTTGCATATTGTTGTTGTTTCTCTATATCTGTTATGTGTTTGTGGTATTAAGGGGAGCACCCTTCATCACTCTTGTTATTGTATTTTTATGAAAAGTTTCTTTTGACATTAAGTTGTTGTTGACTTAGTGATGGAATTTTTGTCATTGATGTCAATGGGGGAGAGATATACATGAAAAACATTGTGTATTGTATGAGAGAGTTGAATAGGAAAATGAAGCAAGATTTGATTTGATATTTTGCTGTGATGTTGCAGTATTAGATTTTTGGAACAATGGATATTTTTCATCTATGTTGCCATCAATGCCAATGGGGGAGATTGTTAGGAATGAATGCAAAGTGTTTTGGCAATCATTCTGTAGCAGTTGTTGTTGCATTCATGACTTGGATTGTCATTGATGTCAACACAGTGATATTCTGGATATTAGCAGGAAAGTAGGTACAGTTTTGTTTTGCACACATGTTGTATTGTAGATTGTCTTTTGTATAGTTGATGGTATGTTCTTTGGTGTGTTATTAACCTATGGTTAATAGTGCAAAAATAAATTCATTCATTTGTGAGAGTTATGAGCATTTTGGTGAAAGTAATGTTTAGACAGTGTTTCTGTGTAGCGATGTTTGGAAATCGGAGGATATCTCTTAGCTAGGATGGAATCTAATTTTGTGCAGTTAAAGGGATTTTGGAGACTCATTAATGATGATGTGGTTCATAGTATAAACTTCGAGGATATGTTTGGAGAAAGTTACAGTAACTGGAAGCCGACAGTTTTATGAGAATTTTGTGTGTAGCGTGTAGAATTTATTATTTTGTAATTGAGGACCAACTCATTTGTAATTATTTGAGTTTGGTATATAAGAAGGAATTTTTTTCTTATTTTAATGTGTACTATGAAGAGTGAGATGTGAATAGATGCATGAAGTGAAGAAAAGAGCTAATTCAGTGATGAAGGAAGACTTGTGAGTATAGAGATCTGGAATTGTGATCTTGTGTAGCAGAGAGTGCAGTTTTGGCATAGTGTGAAAGAGGTAATATATTTCATATTATTCTATTGAATAATTTTAAGATCTTTTTGATAGTGGGTTCAAAGATCTTGCCTTGAAGTTGTTTGGGCAGTGGGTCCTTCTGTCTTCCATAAACTCTTAACCGGGTTAGAATCTTTTAACAGGGATTCAAAATCTCCTAATAGGGATTTATATATACTGAATGTATTTCATAAGACTCCTAACAGGGTCCATCCTCTAACAAGGAACTTTCATATTAGTGCATCATTTTGTGGGCATCATTCCCACTGGGGTTTACTCTTTTCAAGAGGTTCCCTAGTTAACATATCTTGTGTTATTGTGCAATTGTGTATGGTTATCTTTCTATGGTTGATCAGTACATTACTTATATTATTTAAAGCTATTGAATGGATAAATTATTAGATAACTGATTCACCCCCCCCCCCCCTCTCAGTTATCTTGGGGATCTTTACTTTCTAACATTTGGGAATGCCTTCTAGGATAACTCTCTTTTTCATGTTTTGAATTGCATCCCATTTCCATAGCAAGGGCCAAGTGGCTAGTGAGAAAGGATCTAGAAACCCAACTTACCTTGGGATGAGGGTAGGTGAGAGGAATATTTTAGACTCTTCAGAAAAAGAGACAAGGAAGTAGACACTTCTACACTATGCAAGTTTAGAGTTGGAGAAAACTAGAGTCTTGAGAAGTGAAGGAAAGGGATAGCTCTTCTACCATTCTCCATTGCCATTGCTTAATAAAAATGTTGGTAGATCTATCATGTTTATATTTATGTTTATTTAATTGTATTGTGAAAATAAAATTGTTGTGAGAGTTTTGTGATGTTTAGTTTCATTGTGTTCATATGAATTTTACTCTTGTTCTACTTTCTTACTTTGTAATGTGTTGTGGGTGTGCAAGATAATTCTCATCCTTTGGTGGATTTGAGAATGTCTTGGGGTGAAGGGCTTTGTTGGAAAATCCATGTGTTTGAGAGCTTGGATGTATGGGAATCCTTGAGGCCTACTTATGTTTTAGTTTAGGGGCCATAAGGGATGTGTTTGATGCCCTTGTGATGGGCTGGTATGTTGGAAAAGAGCCTTGTGAAGGCATGTAAGAATGAAATGTAATACTTTATTTTTATGAGTAAGACATCTCCATATGATAAGTTTCCACCTTCACCCATTTAAGGATCTAATTATGATCCTATGTGCAAGCTTGGGCAAGGGAGTAAAATTTGTATGTTCTTATACCAATTGTGGAATGAATGTAAAATATGTGTGTTGCATGTTTGTTTCCCATCCATTCTTGTTTCCCCTAGCTTGGGGGTGGCCATGAAATGGCCTAGGCTAGGAGGTGAGTCTCCATGGTCATGTGGTAGATGCTTTTGTGTTGTAGATTTTTTCTTGAATGGTGAAAGGATGAAGTTTCAAGTTTGAAGTAGTGTTGTTCAAGAAAGGAGCTTTGTAGTTGCTCAAAATAAAAGAAGAAATTTAAAAGGAATGTTACATTGTAATTCTATTGTATATGACTCTTTTGGAAAGTTTGTATAATTATAATTATGATGAAAAGAGGAATTGTGTAAAAGACTTAAGATGATTATTTCAACTCTCAAGTATCTTCAAAATTAGAATGTACTTTATGTATTTGAAAACCAAAATTGTATTTGAAAGAGAATAGAATTATTGCTTTAATTTTCAAATGGAGGTTTCTATAAGGAGATTAATCTTTTATTTAAATTTGGAAGTTAAATCTCTACTGCTATTTAGAAAAGGACTAAAAATTAGAAAATGGTTATACTATAGTATAATTAGTGCAAAGCTAGTAAAGAAAAATATTTAGCTATTATTATGGATTTATTTTACCTAGGATGAAATTTTAATTTCTTGATTTTCTGTATTATTAAGAAAGAAGCTTTAGTTTAAATTTTAATCCATTTAATGGATCACTGTTTATTGTTTTCCAAAGAGAATAAGAATTATGTCCTATTGTTTATTGTTTTGGTTGTGTTTTGGCCCAGTAGATTTTGGGCATTACATTCTGGTATCAGAGCCAAGTTTCAACTCTAGGGAACTTGTCTGTTAATGCATAGTATGAAGGAGTTTTTTTTAAATTCCTGAATTCTGTAATTGGGAAGTAGACAGGAATATTATTTTAAAATAAAAGTAAATTTATAAAATTTACTGTAAATCCCAGAACAAGAAATGTTTCTAAATTTTTGAATTCAGTTTGTAAAATTTAAGATTTAAAACTCTCATGTTTGAAAGCAGAAAATACAAATACATTTTAGCTGAAATTAATTCACCCGTTGAAATATTATTGTTTGAACTTGATAGTTAATATAAAGATTATACATACAGTTAAGCATCTCTTTATTTTTCCTTCTTACTGATAGTCATTTCTGTGTTAAAAAAAAAAAGTTAATAAACCCTAAATTTTTGGCAATGGATTTCATATTTCAGAATCCAGTTATATCTTGAATGTGCATATAGCTTAATAGATTCCAAAAAAAATAAAATAATATTTTATATTTTTTTGTTGGTAAAGCCACATCTTATGCAGCCAAAGCATGTTCAGAATATAATTTCTAGATCAAAATTTAACCAAAAAATTTAAACAGTAATGAGAGCTATACAAATAGCATTGTTTGTATCAAAACCATTACATACTAACCTCGTCAGCATGATATGCAGTAGGAGTAAACATCTTCAATCTCTTTATAGAAAGATCTCAACCTTAAAAAAAACTAATTTTGTAGTACATAATATCGTTGGCATGCTATCTTAATTCTCTGAATAATAAAAAAGTGACTTTAAGAGAACACATCAGTACTATAGCAAAAACATTTAAAATAGGCTGATTTAAAAAAAAAAAATAGAACAACTTGAACTTCCCTGAAACTTAACGCATACAAAAGAGACATTGGCATGTTATCTTCATCACCGTTATAAACAAATAATAAAAACCTAAAATTTGACACGATACCAAAACAAACAAAAGGTACGAATTCAAATAGTGATTGCATAGTTTCCATAGCCAAAAATTCATCGCAAACCAACTTCACCCTATTACACAAAAAACCCTAATTCAAACTGACACCAATTTTTCTATTTTGTTTTTTTTTAAAACCATATAAATAGTGTATTTTCTCGTGGAAATGTGGAAAGCCATGTTTTATCATTATGAAACATTGAAGTGTAGAGGAATTAAAAGACTATAAATTGGACTTACAGAATAGCCAACATAAACTAGATATTATAAAAGATATTGAGGCATGCGTAACCCTAGTGCTATGTTGAAAATAGCTCAATTTGCTTTTGGGAGATATCCAGTCAAACTCAGACCCATTAAAAATGATATGCATTAGGACTAAAGTCCTAGATTTTTTTTTTCCCTCCGCGTGAGCAGTCACCCCGTGACCTTGGTCACGGTAGTGACTGTAGTCACTGCCCATGGCCAAGGGTCATGATAGTGACTGTGGCCACTATCTGTGGCCTTCGTCATGGCAATGACTACAGTCACTATGTGTGGCCAAAGGTCATGGCAGTGACCCAAGCCAATGCATGTGGCCAGCGTCGAGGCACCAAAGAGCTATGTATGGGATCGGGGGTAGTTGCGACCAAAGGCTCAAACCCTTCTTTTTTATTTTATTTTAAAATATATATATATATATATATATATATATATATATATATATATATATATATATATATATATATATATATATATATATATATATATATATATATATATATATATATATATATATATATATATATATATATATATATATATATATATATATATATATATATATATTATTAACATTATCCTACAACAAAAATAAAACACAAAGATTTTTAAAGCTAAATCTAGTTAAAAAAATATACAAGAAAGGAATTCTGGGTTATTTGATGATCAAGCAGATCATTGCATAAAACAAACCTTCGGGTGCCATGAAGGGCTGGGAGAAGCTTCTGCAAAATCCCCCTTAGATATATATGCACATGTGTATAATAATGGATATATACACACCCTAGGTGTCTATATGCATTCTTGTATACATGTGCATACAAGTAGAAGATTTCTTCTTTTCTGTTCTCCAGACCCACCCTCTACCAAAATAAAATTCCTGCAATGCACAAATGAAAGAGATTAGGGTTTTTTAGAGGTATATAAAAGTGGCTCCAACCCTAATTTCAAATTAAGGTTTGGAGAGCCACTTAGAAGTGCATTACTTTATTTTCTTTTTATTAATATAAACCTTAGTTTATTTTTCTTTGAAGGCTTCTTAATTTGGGAAGTTTCTTGGTATTTGTTTGAAATTTAGGTAGTATGTAGTTGGATAAATGTGATCTTCACCATAAAAATTTTAATCAAATTTAATTGTTTGAAAATTATTCTTTAACTTCACGAGTAAAAGGGAAATTAAATAGGTAAGATTATTCTTCTATTAGAAATTTATCTAAAATATTGTTATTAAATATTAATGTAATGTCATTATTCTTTTAGTATGATTTAATAATATATATATATATATATATATATATAAAGTTGTAAAGTTATATTTTTTTTTTATGAATAGTGTTATAGTCATAAAATTTAATCTAAATCAATATGAACAAAATTAAATGCAAATCGTAGAGTAATTGATGATGGAATCGTTCAGACACTATATTTTTTAATAAATTGCTTTCATTATAAATTAGGATTATGTTTGGATACACAATATGATTTTATTATTAATTTTATTAATAACCGTTTCATCCTTTTAATGATGTTTGACTAAAGACATTATTTAAACTAGGTTAATTAAACGATAAAGTGAATGTAAGTTTGACTTTTAAAATACTCAGTAGTGGTAAATTTTGAAAGGGTTTATAGTGTCAAATATTTTTATTTATCAGAGTGGTTTTTAGAGTTAATCTAAGAAGTGAATTATTGATATATTTATTATTATTTTAATTATTGTCCTTTCTTTTCCCTTTTACCATTTAGGAATAAACAATTTACTAATAATTTTTTAAGGAGCAATAATAACTTAAATGGTTTTGTTAATAACTTACTTTCTTTTCTAGGGGATATGTTTCCCCTATATCTTGATCTATCCTTTTGACGACATTATAGTCCCCTTTCCAAGAATATTATTAATATGATAAATTAATTTTATCCAATCATGGGATATTAATTTGTATTTATGAAATATTTTTAAAAATTTAATTTAAATAGTTTATGTGGGCTAAATATATTTGATATATCCATTTAAATAAAATTGGTTTAAGGTATTTTAAATAAAAAAATTGTTAAATTTATTGTACACTCTAAGTTTGGTAAATAGACGTTATTGAGATTAAATAATAAAATAATGTCGAATATGACATCTTCATTTAGTCTTTTATTTAACTGTATAAATGGGTAAATTGGGAAGTAGGGTTCTGAATATTAGTATGATAAATTTTAGTTATGGTTTATACTTTTAAAATTAAAGATTTAGTAATTATTGACATTTTAACTTCCTTTAATATTAAGTTTAAGGGGAAAATTAGTTTAATTCTATAGAAAACCCTTAAGGGTAAGATTAATAAAAAAAGATGCCTAGGTGACGCATTAGCTAGTCTTAATTTTTTAATCAACCTTTGGGATTATATAGTAACCCTAGTAACCATGCAATTAATCTTTGAAGAAACATTATTATGGGTATAGGATCGCTTTTAGACTCCTTTTCAATTGAACCTAGTTTTAACTATGGATTTTTCCTATGTTCAAGTCTAGTAAGGATTTTTATGTCGCCTAATGCCGGCCGCCTTTAAATCAAAAATTTACTAATGTCCTTCTACCCCTTATACTTCTCCAACCCTAGTATTTTAGGGCATTACAATAGTCTTGCAGATTAATCAAATTGAGATTAATATGAATAGAGTGTAATTCAAGTTTTAGTTAAAAACTAGTTCATTTAAAACTTGATAATGTTAATTTTATGAGGCCAATATATGTGGCCAGTATACTGGTCATCATAAAAATAGCATTACAGCTTAACCTAAATTATGTTGAAATCTTTAGTAGTCTTCAAAATTAATAAATTACTCATATAAACATTAGAGTTATGTTTAGTTAAATTTTAATAAATATTATTTATACTTATATATATAAAGAAGTATAGGCTTTTCTCTTCTTTGACCTTATGAATTTATATTATGTCATGCTAGTAGAGCTCATTTTTGTCCTTTCTAAGATGTCCATCCTTTTAGGGAAAACCTTAGTAAAGCAAAGGCAGTAGTAGGATGCCTCCAGTCATGCGAAATGCTCACCAATGAGGATGGAGAGCCAGAGGTGGTCGTGGGGCAGTAGAGGGTGCAGAATAGGAAGTTGAGGGAGTAGGTGATGAACATGGGCCCCCTCTTGTACTGCCACCAAATCCCAACTAGGATATCCTTAATGCATTATAGAATTTAGCTAGTATTATTATGCATAGATTACCTGCAGGAGGGCGGCAATCTGTGGCCCGAGAGCGGACTAGGAGCCCTCCTCCTAGATGGGTTGAGGAGTAGGTAGATCATGAGGATGAGTCCGTACACATGCTAGAACCACGATTAGTAGTAGTATCGAGAGTGCCCCGTGATACAGGGGACCAGATCAAAAACCTCATACGACTATAGCCACCACCCTTTTTAGGATCCACTAGTGGGGAAGATGTTGAGGCTTGGCTTTTGAGCCTTGAGAGATGTTTTGGGTTGCGCCCTTATGAGAGAAACCTTAAGGAATGACTTGCAGTTCACATGCTAAGGGGGACTGTCTCTACATGGTGGAGGTAGGAGGAATATAAGAGTCATCTTGTCATAGATACCCTCACATGAGAGATCTTCGTGGAGAGATTCTGAGCCCGATATATGTCAGAGCACTTTAGAGAGCATTGCATTGACGAGTTTCATGACCTAAAATAGAGAGTTCTATCAGTAGCACAGTATCAGTGTGAGTTTCTTGAGCTCCTTCCTAAGGTTGATTACATGAAGGATGAGAAACTCCAAGTCAATCACTTTATTAAGGGGTTGAACTATGCCATAGCTGACAGAGTGTGGATGGTACCATCAGGAGACTTTAGTGATATAGTTGAGAGGGCCATGACAACTAAGGAGATCCATAATAGGTCTCATAATGCATGGGACAAGTCATAGAACTATATTTTTGCACCATAGTCTTTTGGTTTCTGAAAATCCCACTAGAAGGGAAATCAAAAAAAATCTAGCACACCATAGTAGCAGCAGCAGTCTCAAAAAAGTCCCTGACATGACCAGGGAGCTCAGACTCAATCATCCAGAGATGGCTTTAGTAGATATAGTATGACAAGTGGGCAGTAGAATTCTAGAACTCAAGGGAGTCTATACTAGAATAGAGGACCATGTTATACATGTGGTGCCATGGGGCACATTGCTAGAGATTGTCCTATGGGGAATCTAGACGACAATTAGATGATGAAAGCTTTAGAGCCCACCATAGGTGACATGGTCAGGTCCTAATGAGTATTCACAGTAGTTGATGACCACCAGACTGAGCATCAGGTCATGATTTTTGAGAGCACGGGTGGAGTCAGATGGACAACTGGCTTTGGAGCCCATACATATACTTGCTCGCAAAACCCTGGCCCTTCGAGGTCAAGAGCTAGACCAGGTTAGGGTCTAGTGGCATTTCTATGATGAAGTCACAACATCTTGGAAGGACACATCTCAGATGAGATATCAGTATCCCCATCTATTTGATGACCTCTAGGAGGAAGTTCATGCCAAGGGGGGATGTGAGATCCCACCTCGACCCATCTTAGCTCGACAATTGTTTTGACACTTGGTTTATCTTGACAATACATTGTTTAGAGACATTAGACCCATTTTTTATTATGATTTTATATAGTTAGACTTTATGAGATGTTTTTTACATATTTATATGATGATGATGTTAGTCGTACTCTTTTCATGCTTAGATTGGTTCCATGCTTACATTAAGATATATGAATTCTTAATTCTGCATTTTTGGTACATTATAAAAGGAATGGTAAAATGTGTTATTCGAGTTGTGAATACTTATGTTGATGGCTCTACAATTGACTTAGGGTTACTTGTCCATGTGGAATTGAACTTAGATTAAGATGTCATAGAAATAGGGTATAATGTGGATTATGTTTATGATTCATGAAATGCAATTTTTTTATGTATTGAACTTAGATATTATTATTGATCATGTTTCACTTTTGATATGATTATATATATATATATATGCTTTGATTTTATGAGATACTGACATCGAAATCGAGTGTGCAGGATTGTGATCATGGTTCTAAATGCAGGCAAACAAGGATATATCTATGTGAAATCAGTTTAAAACAAAGGTCATCTCTAAGAAGAGAATGACCTCATTATTACATGATTTTATTTCATAAATGTGATGCATGTATGAATGATCTTGTAAATATTTGTAAATGTATAATTTCATATAAATTTAACTATGTAAATGTAAATGTTAAATATCCACTAGGCATGCCAAGTGTGTAATGTGATGAGTACTTTTGTGAGGTGTCACTTGACACTACTGTGATGAGATGGCATGCCTAAGTGGAATGTGGACCCTACCTCACCCTTAGGTTATCTTGTGTATCCCTAGGCATGGTTAGTGGTTTAGGGAACCAGGGTTTATGTCATCATTCCCCATTTTCGGATGCAAACTTTACTAGGGTTTTTGAAGGGTTATATGAAGTTCTTTGGTGTAGATACGATTGGTTTTTAGTGCCCCAAGTGATGTGCATGGGTTAGGGGGCCAATTTTTACCCTTTTCACTTTCCTAGGCTTCCATATTACCTCTCTAAGTGGGCCATCTTTGGTAATGGCAAATTTGGGAATGCCTTCTACGATAGCTCTCTTTCCCATATTTTGAATTGCATCCCATTTCCATAGCAAGGGGCAAGTGGCTAGTTAGCAAGGATCTAGAAACCTAACTTACCTTGGGATGAGGGTAGGAGAGAGGAATGTTTTAGAGTCTTTAGGAAAAGAGACAAGGAAGTAGACACTTCTACACTATGCAAGTTTAGAGTTGGAGAAAACTAGAGTCTTGAGAAGTGAAGGAAAGGGATAGCTCTTCTAAAATCCTCCATTTCCATTTCTTAAGAAAAAGGTTGGTGGATCTATCATGTTTATGTTTATGTAATTGTATTGTGAAAATAAAACTATTGTGAGAGTTTTGTGATGTTTAGTTTCATTGTGTTGATATGAATTTTACTCTTCTTCTACTTTCTTGTTTTGTAATGTGTTGTGGGTGTGAAAGATAATTCTCATCCTTGGGTGGATTTTAGAAGGTCTTGGGTTGAAGGGCTTAGTTGGTAAATCCATGTATTTGAAAGCTTGGATGTAAGGGCATCCTTGAGGGCTAGTTATGTTTTAGTTAGGGGGCGATAAGGGATGTGTTTGATGCTCTTATGATGGGTTGGTATGTTGGGAAAGAGCCTTGTGAAGGCATGTAAGAATGAAATGTAATACTTTATTTGTATGAGTAAGGCATCTCCATATGAGAAGTTTTCACCGTCACCCATTTAAGTATCCAATTATGGTCCTATGTGCAAGCTTGGGTAAGGGAGTAAAATGTCTATGTTCTTGTACCAATTGTGGAATGAATGTTAAATGTGTGTGTGTTTTATGTTTGTTTCCCATCCATTCTTATTTCCCCTAGCTTGGGGGTGGGGCCTAGGCTGGGAGGTGAGCCTCCATGGTCATGTGGTAGATGCTTTTGTGCTGCAGGTTTTTTCTTGAATGGTGAAAGGATGAAGTTTGAAGTTTGAAGTAGTGTTGTTCAAGAAAGTAGCTTTGTAGCTGTTTAAAATAATAGAAGCAATTTAAAAGGAATGTTACATTTTAGTTTTGTTCTATATGATTCTTTTGGAAAGTGTGTATAATTATAATTTTGTTGAAAAGAGGAATTGTGTAAAAGCCTTAAGATGATTATTTCAACTCTGAATTATCTTGAAAATTAGAATGTACTTTATGTATTTGAAAACCAAAATTGTATTTGAAAGATAATAGAATTATTGCTTTAATTTTCAAATGGAGGTTTCTATAAGGAGATTAATCTTTTATTTAACTTTGGAAGTTAAATCTCTGCTGCTATTTAGAAAAAGAATGAAAATTAGAAGATGGTTATACTATAGTATAATTAGTGCAAAGCTAGTAAAGAAAATATTCAGCTATTATTATGGATTCTATTTTATCCAGGATGAAATTTTAATTTCCTGATTTTCTGTATTATTAAGAAAGAAGTTTTAGTTTAAATTTTAATCCATTTAATGGATCACTATTTATTGTTTTCCAGAGAGAATTAGAATTATGTCCTTTTGTTTATTGTTTTGGTTGTGTTTTGGCCCAGTAGATTTTGGGCATTACAGAAGGGAACCCACCTCATCTTCCCTACTGACTATCCCATAGGTGATCCAAGCTTTTCAAATAGGATACACTGGGATGGTGGCATGATAGAGGAGGATGAGGATCTCAAAGATGAGGAGGAACCCATCTTTGAGGGATACCCCATGGAAGAGGAGAGAGTAGAGGACAAATCCAAGGAGAGAGGAGAGGAGATGCGCCCAGCCAGTGGTGCTAGTGCAGATGTGCACATTTTCATACATCACCACTAAGATCACAATGACCTCCACATGCCCATACAAAGACACCACCTCTGAGACATAGACACATCAATCATGGAGAGAATAGTCACTCCATGCCCCCACCATCCATATCCTTCAGTGCCACCCAGGAGGGAGATCCAAGTATAAAACATGAAATTGATTTGAAATTTTAACTTAATTTGTTCAAGAAAAAGTACTAAAATATATGTATGTTTCCATTCTATAGCTAGCATGGTGGAGTGGAGGAGTTTTGTATCCAAGGTTCTGAAGAATACATGTATATCTTACCGATTACCAACCAGTGAGTGAGAGTTTTCCATTCTTCATAGAGATCTTGGTAGGCATGCGGATATCTTTGCTTGTGTCCAACGAGAGCTAAGATTATGCAAAGAGAGAGAAGAGAAACTTATGGATAAGTTATAAAGGGCCTAGGAGCACATGTGTGATATGAGCATATTGAGGAGCCACTCACAGACAAACAGACATAGGTCTACATCCTCTCATCATAGATCAGAGAGATTTGGGAGTCATCAAACATCAGAGCATAGAGATAGACAGAGTGATAGATAGGACCTTGTGCCACGTGTATCAAAACTCAAAAAGAATTTATAAATGAAAAACTTTCTCTACTAGTTAGTTCTATTTTTTATTACTATATTTTCATCAATAGCATAAAACTTAATAGAAAGAAAAAATGTGTATTAATGTATTCAAATGTAATTTTCTAAAACCACATAACCTATAAAACAAACATATTTAATAAGGAATACATAAATACACAAGGAAAGCAAGATAAATTTAAGGATAATAGCATTTGAGATGCATAATATTGATAGGTTCCTTAAAAGAAACACCATCCATATCAGCAATTTTATAAGCACCTGAACCAAAGTCCTTAATTACAACAAAAGGTCCAAGCTAGTTAGGGATAAAATTTCATTTTTCACCAGGTAAAGCATTCACATTTCTTTGATTCGCATATAATACTAAATCGCATATTGAAAATGATCGTTCAATTACTTTATGATTATACTACTTTTGAAGAGATTTATGATAAGCTTTTATATGTTCCAAAGCATGTATTCATTGTTCATCCAACATTTCCAATTCTTGTAACCATTGTTCTTTAAATGTATCCTTCTCAATTATCCCATGAAATTAAAGGCGTAAAGAAGGTATCTCTAATTCCAAATGCATAATAGCATCAGTATTGTAGACAAGATTGTAAGAAGAAGTACCTGTGGTAGTACGAACACTAGTCCTATAAGCCCATAAAGCATAGGTGAGTTGGGTATGCCAATCTTTCACATGCTTATTAACTATTTTTCTCAAAATTTATTCAATGATTTTATTCAATGCTTCATCTTGACAATTAGATTGAGGATAGTAAGGAGTCAAAAATCTATGTTGAATTCGATACTTCCCCAAGAATTTCATGACTTCTTTGTTCTTAAAAGAGGGACCATTATCCGAAACTATCATCGAAGGAATACCAAATCATGTTATAATATTGTTAAGGATGAAATCGCAAATAACATCCACAGTTATTGAACAAAGAGGGATAACTTCCACCAACTTCATAAAGTAATCTGTAGCAGTGAGGATGTATGTATGTCCTTGAGAAGAAGGTGGTGAGATTTTTCCAATAAGGTCAAAACCCCAAATACTAAAAGGCCATGGAGTAACTTGAGTATGAAGCTCATGAGCAAGAGTATGAATCAAATTACTATGTCGCTGACATTGAGGACACTTCTTAACAAACATAAAATAATCTTGTTCCATTGTTTGCCAATAATATCCCATTCTAAGAAGTTTATTGACTAGAGATTTTCCACCAAAATGTCCCCCACAAGAACTAGAATGAGCTTCTGCCAAAGCTACCGGAATTTTAGTTGTAGCAAAACATCTTAATAATAAACCTTCATAAGAGCATTTGTAAAGTTTTTCTCCTAAAATAATATAATGCGCTGCAAGCTTCCTAACATGATTACAAATGTTCCCTGTTGTCGATTCAGGAAAAGTACCATCTTTAAAAAAATGAAACATATGAGAATACCATTCATCCAAATGCAAATTGAAACAATTAGAGGTAACCTTATTAAAAATTGCAAGATTTTTAAGAGTTTGTTAGTAAATTGAAAATTTTCCACATTATACTCAAGACAAACCAAAGAAGTTGTGCTTGCCATGGCATCTGCATGTCGATTATCTTTCCTAGGTAAAGTTTGAATCATATAGAAAGAGAATTGTAAAA
The DNA here is from genome assembly GCA_027943335.1 of Chamaecyparis obtusa. Taxonomy (NCBI): domain Eukaryota; kingdom Viridiplantae; phylum Streptophyta; class Pinopsida; order Cupressales; family Cupressaceae; genus Chamaecyparis; species Chamaecyparis obtusa. The sequence goes on from BSBK01003026.1 coordinate 166,087, forward strand.
GTACATCAAGAGACAAACTCTATATTGTGTCATTTTATCATTCTTAGCCTGATAACCTCCTTTAATCTATTCTAAAATCAATTGTAAATCTCCATAAATTTTCAAGTGTTTAATGTTAAGGGATAAAGTTTCTCGTAGGCCAGCTATAAGAGCTTCATACTCCATAATAGTGTTAGTACAATGAAAGGTAAATTTATATGATAGAAGGAATGGTTTCTTCGTAGGAGGGATCAAGATAATACCCACACCAGAATTTTTCTTACATCTAGATCCATCAAAATATAATTCCCAAACATCATCTTGTTTAATAGCTAAAATGTTTTCATCAGGGAATTCTATTGAAGTAAAGCATGCATCGGGATGAGGACAAGGAGCTTCAGCTAAATAATCTATTAAAGCTTGTCCTTTAATCAACTTTTGAGAAATGAAATTAAGAGGACTACCTAGATTGAAGAAACTTGAGAATGTGATGTGCAAGGAATGCCAGTTAGGAAAAATGACAAAGTCAAGTTTCAAGAGCAAATCCTTTACTTCTGAAAACATTTTAGATTTGGTTCATACTGAACTTTGTGGACCTATGGGTGTACAAAGTTATTGTGGTACTAGATACTTTATCTTATTTGTTGATGATCATACTAGGATGATGCATGTAATGTTTCTAAAAGAAAAATTTGAAGCTTTTCAATTCTTTAAGTGGTATTTGGCTAAAGTTGAGAAGGAGATAGGTAGGAACCTAAAATGTCTTAGATCTAACCAAGGTGGAGAATTTACATCAAATGAATTTAATCTATTTTGAAATGATACAGGAATTAAAAGACAGATGTCTGCACCTAGAACACCTCCATAGAATGGTATAGCAGAAAGGAGAAACATATCTATCTTGGATTTTGCAAGGACATTGATGATTGAAAAGAATGTGGCACAGAAATATTGGAAAGAAGCTATAAGCACTATTGTCTACACTCTTAACTGGGTACAGATCAAGAAAGGTACAAATTTGACACCCTATGAATTATGGCATGGGCATGCACCAAGTGTTAAATACTTTAGAATCTTTGGAAGTAAATGCTATATATTAAAAGACACTAGGAATGGAAATTTTGATGCTAAGAGTGATGAAGGTATATTCCTAGGGTACTCCACAAAAAGTAAAGCTTATAAGTGTTTGAACTCTAACACTAACAAAATTGTGGAAAGTGTGAATGTCAAAATTGATGAGTATGAATAAAGAAATGAAGCTGACACCAAAAGAGAACTAGAAGATTATAGATCTTTTGTGTACATTGAGGAAGAAGAAGAGGCAAGCAACAAACTTGCACTTGATGCTGAGTCTTAGGTAAGCAATGCCGAGCAACAGACAGAAGCTACTGAGTATCAGGAAAATAGTGCTGAGATAGAACAAGAACATGCCGAGCTACAAGAAAATGTTTTTGAGTATCAAGAAGAGGTTTCCGAGCATTTTGAAGTTGAATCTGACAATCTTACTGAGGAACATGATGAAATAGAGGAGAGAACAACTGAACCTATTTTGGCAAAATATGTAAGAAGACATCATAAGCCTGAATAGATAATTGGAGACAAAAATACTAGAAATCTGACCAGAAGTAATACTAAGGATCCAACATGTCTACTGTGTGAATTTGAACCCGAAGACAACTAGAGAAGCATTGGAGAATGAAGACTAGATACAAGCAATGAGTGAAGAAATTGACCAGATTGAGAAGAATGATACTTGGACTCTGGTGTTGAGACCTGAAAACAAGAATGTTAGAGGAACAAAGTGGGTATTTCAGAATAAGATGAATGAAAATGGTGAAATCATTAGGAACAAAGCTAGGCTAGTATGCAAAGGCTACACACAAGAAGAAGGAATAGATTATGGGGAGACATTCGCCCTTGTAGCTAGATTGGAAGGAGTAAGAATTCTGCTTGCATATGTTGCTTATAAAGATTTAAAGGTATATCAAATGGATGTCAAATCTACATTTCTGAATGGTATACTAGAAGAAGAAGTTTACATAGAACAACTAGAAGGTTTTATTGATCCAAACATAAGACACATGGTGTGCAAACTGAACAAAGCATTATATGGATTGAAGCAAGCACCTAGAGCATGGTATGAGAGGTTGCACAACTACTTGATACAGATTGGATTTTCAAGAACAAATGACACAAGCAATCTGTACATGAAGGATGAAGAAGGTAAAGGTATCCTGTTGGAAAAAAAATTTGTTGATGACATTATTTTTGGTGGACAAGATGCATTATGTAAAAGTTTCTCAAATGAAATGCAAATTGAATTTGAAATGAGTATGTTTGGTGAGATCAAATTCTTTTTTGGTTTACAAGTATATCAGAGGAAGAATGGAATTTTCATTACACAGTCTAAGTATGTTAATGAAATACTGAAAACTTTTGGGATGGAAGATGCTAAACCAGTGGGAACTCCTATGGTTATAGGACAAAAGCTATCTAAGAATGATGATGTTGTAGAAGTGAATCAGACTCTGTACAGATCTATGATTGGAAAATTGTAGTATGTTGTACACAGCAGACTAGATATTGCATTAGCTATTGGGATTGTGGCAAGATTCTCTACCAATCCTAAGGAAACACATATGATGGCCGTGAAAAGAATTATGAGATACTTGAAAGGAATTGTTGACTATGGTCTATATTATAAGAAGGATGAAAAATTTGAACTCCAAGTTTATACAGATGTTGATTGGGAAAGAAATGTAGATGACAAAAAGAGTACAAGTGGTGGAGCTTTCTTTCTTGGATAGAGATTAGTCTCCTGGACAAGCAAGAAAAAAAATTGCATTTCCTAATCCACTGTTGAGGCCGAGTATGTTGCTGCTGCAATGAACTGTTCAAACTTGGTATGGATAAAAAAATTGTTGATAGGCATGAAAGAATCTATGTTATCCAAGAAATATGAAGGATCTCTAGGTTTACCCTTAATTTTTATTTGAGGATATCCTTTTACTATAAAAAAGGTTTAGGATATATCATTTTAGGTGCATCAATGTTACAAATAGTGGAACATGAAGGTAACCATGCACACACCCTATGGTAAAGGTCAACTAAAGAGGTTTTGGAGGAGAGTGAAATAGGAATAGAATCAATGGAGATCTCATTCAAACAATTTACTCTTGTATAATAAAAGCCTCAATCAAAGTATCCAAAACAAAAATCATACATGTTGAACACAAAGTATGAAAAATATTTTTGTATTTTTAAAGGAATTTTGCACTTTTTTGTATTTTTAAAATATAAATGCAAGAGCATAAAATAAATATACTTTTATAAGTATCTAAGATCTAACACAAAAAGAAAATCTAGCACCAAAAAAAAAGAGTTTTTATAAACAGGTTCACCAAAATGTAATGTTGGAAAATGTGATGGTGTAGGAAAGGGGTTTTTTATCAATGCACATAATAGAAGGCCTAAACCAACATTCTCCAAGATACATGTAAATTGATATGATATGGAATATAGATCTAAAAATGCTTGTAAAGAATTCTAAAATTAAATAATATGAACTATATGCCTCATAATAAAGCTGATCTAGAAATACCTATTTTCTAGTGTTTGTATTCAGTTTCAAAAAATTTTGCAACCAGATGTGGCTTGGAAACATAAAAATAGAGAAAACCTAGAAATCTTCTATCTTTCTAAGAAAGGTTGACCTTGACCCATAACAGGGGTAATATCTTATCCTGGGGCACAATCTTACCCCTAAAAGTCGACCTTGACCTGCACTATTCCGATGGAAAATTTATTCACAGATCCTGAAAGTTTGCCAAAAAGGGTACTCAGATTTTCTTTGTAACTCTCGAAACAGTGACTGTAGATATCTAAAAATGGTTTTTTGGGGTGGTGATATAGGTTTTTGCCTTAATGAAACCCCCATTTTGGTGATCTCCACCTCCATGAATATCCATATGTAATAGAATGTGTGTGTGTGTGTATTGAATGTGCAATGCCAAGATCTAATCATCTAGATTAAAAACCCTAGCATGAATTGATATGAGAAAACTATGCATAGATTTGAATATGGTAAAGAAAGAATACCAAGCCCCCAAGGCTAAAGTACTCCTACCAAACTCATAATCTATAATTTCTACCCCATTATTGTATCTTTGAATGCTTGAATGTTGAAAATGGTGGATCAAGGAGAAGAGATATTTCTTGTTCCAAAGTAATGTCCACAATGGTATGTCCAAAAATGCTTGATGTCAACAAGATCTTGGTCTTCTATATCATCCTCTTTCAATCTTGCATCATCACTTCACCATCACTTGCTTGCTTCAATCAATTGTATCTCCACTTAATGGATACTTGGTGTTGTGTGTCAAAATGAAGGCAAAAGAGAGTACTTATATAGAGATTTCAAGGTGAGGCTCCTCGGGCAATGTAAGGGCCCATAATTTAAATTTCACCTCAAATTATGGTCCAACCACAATAACCAACTAAGGAAGGAAAATAATTAAATGAATTTCAAATTAAAACCCTTCCGCATTCGGATCCGAAGGCCTGACATTGATTTCGGGTCCTGCTGGAATCGTAATTTGATAAGGGGGAGAAAAAATCAATAGGGGTCAAGGTTGACCTTGACCTTGGCCTAGGTCAAGGTTGACCTCAACCTTGACCTAGGTTAGGGTTGACCTTGACCCTGACCCAAAGCTCCATGCTTAGTCATCTTTGAAAACAAGAAGTCCCGAGGTCAGAAAAAGACTTGGAAATGGTGAGAAAATAGGGCAAAGTGCTAGAAAAAGGCACAGAGACCTAAAATGAATGTGATGAGGGCTAGGAGGACCTACACCTAGATCCTACCTAGAAAATAGAGCCATAGAGAATGGAAATTAACAAGAATCCTCTGGATCCTAATCCTAATTTCACCTAGAATGAAGGAATCAAGTGCAAATGCATCCTAAATGCAAATCTATCATGATAAATACACTAAATGAGGGTGCTAAACCTACCAAGATGGAAGTTCCTCCATTTTAAGATGATACAATTGGTATCGATAACAATGACATGTATCATGATCGTATAGTACAACTTGTAACTCTTAACTCGGTAAGAAAAAAAATGCCTTTTTAGTGACAAGCGACATTCTTTAACTGCCATCCACTCAACACGTAGTCACACACCACTTCCAAATTCATACAAACAATATTAGAGATTTCTGACATACATGCATTTATGGGAAAGATTTATAGCCATCTATGAAAGATTAAGGACAAAATTTTAATTTCTCACATGCATGCATTTAGGGGAATGATTTACATGAAATATTTAGAGGCATATTAAGGAAAATGAATTTAATACCATTAAGGAAAGAATAATTCATTGCTAAGTAATGATCAAGGGCTATTTATAGATGATCTAGCTTATTTATTCCTCAATTCATCTTTGTTAGATAAATTATTTGTTTAGGTCATTAGTCTGTAAATAATTTGTTTTTAAGGTTTCTGAAGTTTTAGATGGACACTCCAATTAGGCTTAGATGCACATTTGAGGAGGCTGAGAAGGAATTTCTCAGTTCCTTCTCAGATAAAACCTTAGAATCAATTTGTATGAAGGGTGGGCCTTTTGTAATAGAGTTTGTTAAAATGGTGCTAGGCAGATAGTTTTTGCACAATGAAGATAGGCACTAGGTCAACATTGACATTACATCCCATTTTTTGCAATCTCTTCTCAAGCTCGAAGGAGAGAAGGTGGACATGTTGATGATTTTGAGGAAGGTTTTCAAAGAAGAATACATGGGGACATTATTAATGTTGTTGTGTGTGCAGAATTAGGGGTGGGGATCCCTTGGGCAAGTGAAATACCCAAGCTTCTCCTCCTAGGCCAGAATGTGGCCATGCAACCTTTTCTGATGGGCCTGAACGCTGAGCAGTTGAAGCTCCATAGGAAATGGGTGCTGATTGCTAGGGATTTTCTCCGTAAGTGGTTTTTTCTTAATGAAGTGGAGGCTCACGCAGGACAATATGACTAGCTCGATGAATTTTCACAGATAATCCTCTCTGGAGAATTCTACTTAGATGGAGACAAAGGGGGAAATAACTAGTGTTACCACTTACCCATGGCCCATCATCGACACTCTTTTTTGTTTTTTTTTAATACACATTACAAACATACCACATGTTTTGGTTTTTTTTATACAAACATACCACATTTTTGGGGTTTTTTTAATACAAAAATACCACTGGCACTGGTCTACTACCAGTGATCTAGTAGGTTTTTCTTTTTACTGGACAATGTAATTATTAATGTTATGTAAAAAATGAAAAATTTTCAAGTTCATTTCAATTTGCATTTTATGGGTACAAAAAAATGATTCTTAGACTTCTCTGTGATTGCAATATTTTAATTAGGTGCTTTATATGTGTATTAGACATGTAAGTATGTTTCAGTAGAAATAAGGAAGCAATGGTATTTCCATTTTTAAATATGAATATTTAAAATGTCATTGCCTTCTCGATTACTTGAAAAAACTCAGAAACTCATAATTCCTAAATAAAGATAACCATTAATCGAAGTTGTATGAAATTTTTACCCAATTAATTATCGATATAAAATTACACAATTTTAAATGTATTACACATATAAACTCTTATAAGTTACAACTAGTTGATAAATTGATAATATATCACAATTGTAGTTAATAAAACAAATGTCTTATCACTGACATGAAATTTGGGTAATGTTACCTGTCATGACTTTTTTTTTCCAATTTCACACACTCGTGCATTTAATATGAAAGATTTGTATAATTTTGAAGGACAAATGAATTAATAAGCTTAAAGAAACAATAGACTATAAAGGTTAAATGAATTAAAAAGGATCAAGAGAATGATCCTTCTACACTTTGAGCCTTAATGATCAGGTGGGTCTATCTATGGATACACTTCTTAAAGGAATCAATAAAAAATATTTGCATTATCCAACACAAATATTAGGGCATCAACATACATCAAAAGAAAATTTAACTTAAACACACCCAGAACCCAGAATAAGTTCTTTATAGATTATTCCTCTCACTGTCACATTCAGAAAATAACTTCACAATCTAGTTTGCAAACCATACATTAACTTCCTTTGCAACATTTACATATAAGAATTCAAGATCATAACAAGAAGACATTCACAAATCTGAGATGAAATTATAGTGTATTTTCATTAAAAATTTTAGTATTAGTACATTGACAATGGCAGAATGCTAGAACAAAAGTTGTAGATCAAAATTCTCCTTCTATTCATTTACTAATTTCACCATCCTTATTAAAATACAACAAATAACTATATATCAAGTGCCATATGTTTCCTAGTCCTCATCCATTACTTCCAAATCAGCAGTTGAATGATTCTTTTTCATGGGCTTTGTGCTTTTATCCCATGCTGCAACTTCCTCTTTAGTTGGCCAAGTGTACTCTCTTAAACTTTGCAATTATTTCACCTACCTGTCCCACCTGGAATCTTTTATGGCCTTGTCGTCATCTATGAACCTTGTGCAATCAGTCTACACTTTGAACATGTCATATAGGACATGATTGAAACTATCCATGTTTAAAGTACCAACCTCATTTAGAAAGGATTATGCCCCTATCAGTATTTCGTCCATGTCATTTCTCCACTCCTCAACACTTTTGATGCTACCATCATCTTTATGTAATGGAGGCATATGTTTACTAAAACCAGGACCAAACATTTCCATTTTAGATCTGACTTGGATTGCTATCCCTTTGAAAAAAGACAAGGTTGCACTGACCAGTTCTATCTTTTCTCCAACCTCCCCAACTGATTCAGGGATACCTGTCCTATTGGGATGCAACATCTCTAGTTTCTCAAAAAGTGACCATGTGCCTAACCAAATGGTAAATAATGGCTCCAAAGTAGCCATTGCATCTTTGATACTCTCATTGGTCTTATACAAAACCTTAAATGAATTATAGATTAAATCCATCTTCTCCTTTATTACTTGTCTCCTATGTTGCAATATGTGTGAGAGGGCATTAAGGGCCACTTTTTTCCTGTCCTTATCTAAACTCTCAATTGCCACATCAAGACGCTCTGCTACAAGAGGAATAGGAGCTTCAATCTCAAGAACTAGAGGGGGATAAACCTTTGACGCTTCTTCCAATATGACCTTAAGGTCCTCAATTTCTTCTTCCATGACTTGGATTTTCATTAGACGCACCTACCTCTCTTTTTCTAGTATCATGGCCTCATCATATAGTTTTCCATATCTATTTGAGAGTTGTGCAGTCTTTTCCTCATTGAGGTGAGAAAATGTGTGACAACCTTGGAAACTTCAAGGTCACTTATGTTTTACATAGTCCAAATTATCTTATCCTCATCCATCTATTCTTCAACACTAACAAGGGAAGGCTTTTATGTTCTTCGGGCCAAGGACCACATTGCTAATGTCTCAAATCTAGGACCATATCCACATCCCCTTATCATATCCCCAATTTGTGTCTCATGAGACAATTGGGCCTCTGGCTGCTTCCTAATCTAATCAATAATGAATGCAAAGACTAGATCCCACCCTAGAAAAAGTAACATCCCACTTGAATTGACAAGTTGCCTAGCCTCATCCACTATTATTCTCTCTGAGCTAGGATCATATGTGGCTAGGGCTTTTAGGGCTTCATTTTTGGGGTTTTCATCTATGATTTGAACTTGATTCCTTAACTCCTGTTGTTTCTTCCAAATAAGAAAATTCTTGAATTCATCACTTTTGATGAATTCATCATCTTGTAATAGCTCTTCTTGGTAGAGCTCCCTCTCATTCTTTCTCATTTAGAGGGGCAACTCCACCTCCTCCTAAGTTTCTTTCTTCTTCCCTTCCCTAATTTTCTTCCTTAGCTGATGATAATAGGGCCTATCACCAGAAATGAGGGAAGCTACTATGTCAATCCTTCTCTCTAGATGCCTCCTTTGAGATGGTCCTCCTTTTTCAATCCTCTACCTCTTCTGACGAGGTTCACTTTCATCCCCTACCTCTAAGGCCACTTGTCCCTATTCTTGGCTAGGAGGCTCATTTTCCTAAGGAGGACTATCTTCTGCATAAGACCCTTCACTATCATCCTCATACTTTGAAGATGAGTACTTCTTCTTTGCTTCTAGCTTCTTATCAAGATGTGCCTCCAGTTGGTTAGATAGAGTGTCATACATCTCTACCATCTTGTTTATTTTGGAAATATAAGGAAAGTCAAGGAAAAAATGACTAAAGGAAATTCCAACCCTTTTTAACTAAGCCTTTAGCTCCAAGAGATCATAAAATTTGGTAGCCCTTCTTCCAACCTCATCTTCATCAAGCATATTTCTAAAAATATCCTCTTCATCCAACCCCTCATGGTCATGGATGTTGTTGATGCTAGGAATCAAAAGCTTCTTGGCATTCTTGATGAAACCCTCAGGGTCCACATACCTGAAATCGGTTGTGCTCATTTTGAAGTGGCGCAACCACATGTTAACTCAAGGAAAATCTCTCTTCCCACTATAAAATTGGTTAACTTAAACTATCAGGTAGTGAATGTATCCTTTCTGTGTGGATCCAAGTGCTCCTTATCTATCCATATGAGCTTCCATATGAATTCCATCAAGGCCACCCTTGGTGGCACAAACTTTGGGAGTACATGAGGAGAATGGGGGAAACCATAGACTCTCATTAAAGTGAAGGTATTTCCCAAATAGAAATCACCCCAGTTATGATCACCAGGAAACTTATCAACATACTCCTTGCGTCTTAGGAGTCTAAGAACCCTAATTAGGAGCCTTACAATATTTGTTCCCAATAAATTCAAAATTAGATTGACAATCCAATTCTAGAAGCCACATAACTCGTTCTCATTTGAGGTGTAATTCAAAACCCTGAGCCAGAGTTGTACTAGGTTTGGTTAACCATTTATCAATTTTCTTGGTCTTAACATGTTCACCTCCATGTGGTTAATATTGAAAAATAAGATCAAGTGCATTAAAAAGGAGTAGTGCATGAACCTAGATGGCTAATTATCTTCCCTGATGGCTACCAGACCCTCATCCATTCTATCAATCATATACTGGATGTAATCATATTCATTATTCACATGGGAATTTTGTATGTCTAAGATGATCATTAGAATCTCTATAGGAATCCTCTCTTCATCTCCACCTATACCCAACACCCTACACAACCCATATGCTAAGTATTTTATATAAAAATGGAGGTTTTTGAGCTCATAGGGTACGTTCATCTTAGCAAGTAGAGGGGCTATGTACTTCCTTGTCTTGGGCATAAACTATTTTATCTAAGACTTTACCAAGTTCAACTGGTTTGCATATTTTTCCTTCTCTTTTCTTAAGTCAATTTCTGTGGAATAAGAGGCATAGGCTCCAAAAACTCTCATGAATGACCCTCGATCTAGAGTAACAAGTGAAGACTTTTCACTCTTCCTAATAGTCTTATAAATAGGGTCATACTTTCTATCCAACTCAAATAATAGATCTACATCTAGGAAGACATCAGGGACTATTAATTTGGCCATGCCTAGCTTCCAGGATTTGCATACAAGGATCTTCTTGATTCTATTAGTATAGAAATAATTGAATAAATGATAGCAAAAGCATGAAGTAGTAATGGGATCTCACAATTTTCCATTGAATCCAAAAAGGTCTCATCATTTACCTTTTTATTTTGGGTCGATCATGGAAGAAATTAAATGAATTCCTCTGAATAATTGGGCTTCCCCTTCTGATCGTCACCCTGATCCTTAGCTCCTTCACTAGACGACACCCTGTTTGATTCACTTATGCCACTTTGTGTATAACTAATTGTAAATTAGTTAGTCATGTTGTGTGAAGTTGACAAGTCCATTTAATTATCTGAGGCATGAAAAAAGGGCATCATTGTTTTTTTTGTGATAAACCCTCAAAAATTGATAAAAACCCTTATTTTATGCTAATTGGCCATTATTTTTTTCTTTATCCACTTAAGCCATGTACTTTTACACGTCAAATGACTTCTTTTCTTTATTTTTCATAAAGACTAACCACATCTCTTTTGGGGATTCAGAGACTAAAGGTGCCTCGTGATCTCTAAACACTTTACTTAACCTTGGGATGATCATGACATCTAGTGACTAAAGAAAATCTATGAATCTCTAAACTTTCATCTTGACTGGGGTTATATTTGGAGAATGAGTGAGAAAAGGCTTCACGTGGTCTCTAAGATTTTAAATTAACTCACATCATATCATGAGACTCAGCGACATAATAAAGTCTCATAATCTTCATATTTTTTCTTTAACTATGGTTTTATTAGGATATTTAGTGACCGAAGACATCTCTCAGTCTCTAAGAGATTACTTTAACTCGTGTTTGATTGGGAGACCTAGCGACCACAAAATTCTCATAATCTCTAAACACTAACCTTAACTCCAGTCTCTTTATGAGATTTGGAGATAACAAGCACCGCTACCTTGTGAGATCAAGAGATAACTGATTTTCCAATTCATTGAATGTTAAGAACTAACTGTCAATTATCAGGAGACTTGGAGATAACCTTTTCCTGTAAATTCTTACTTTATCGCCCAATCTCTAGATTTCTTAAATTTAATAGCCAACCTCATGATACTTGGAGATATAAAGAAAAGTAACAAGAATATGTATAAAAGGGGACTTAAGTTTATGAAATTTATTAGAATGTAATATTATTAAAAAAAATAGTGCATTTTGATTGGTTAAAATTGTGATATTTAATCACTAGTTAAGTTCTATCGATGCCTATAGTTCTAGGCCTGCAATATGAACTAACAATATTACTATTCAATTAATTAACTTTAAATGTTATTATCCATTAATATCTATAAAGGAAAAAATAACATTATAACAATGTCCATTGCAAATAACTACCGTTGGATGAGAACAGATCGATGATGTATGGTGGATTGTGGGATGAAAGGGAAAAGCAACCCCATTTTTTCAAACCCATTCTAGAATCATGACATGTGTCACTTGATGATGATGTCTAACTCATGAGGTGACTAAGTGAGTTAATGGGACCCATGGGGCCACGACACCAGATAGTGACTAACAATGATTGTTAGATGATTGTAGATCAACAACTGAAGCAATATCTTGGGCCGAAAGGGAAAATGATGCAAGGGAGGATACAGAGAGGGGCCAAAGCCAAACCCTAACTAGATCAACCTTGTAGAACAACATGTAGAAGAAACAACACAATAAGTGAGAGAGAGAATGTAGATATCTTTCATATATTATCTTCAATTTGATTCATACATGTCAGACTGAAGGCCTTCCTAGTTTAGGCTAGATATTACAATCAAGTACAAAATTCCTCCAATATGTAAAGATCTGCCAAAAATCTCTAATCTTCTATCTTCTATCTCTAATGTCCTAACTGATCTAAATCTTCTCTAAATCAGCTCCCTAATCTATAACCAAAGACTACATTATATACAAGAGGCTATCAAACAAGTCATCCTTCAAATCCACCATCAACGGAAGGAATGACTAGATGTAGGTCCACACACTTCCCAATGATAGATACCATCATTAAATCCATGACCAAAATTAATTGCAAGAGTCAGTCTCAACAAGAACTCAAAACAAATAACTCATTAAGCAAGGATAACCGAGTGCCAAACAAGTATCACCGAGCACCAGGGAAATTTTTAGGGATGAATGCTTGGTAGTCATTCTATAGCAGTTGTTTTTGCATTCATGACTATGATTATCATTGATGTCAACATAGTGATCTTCTGGAGACTCACAGAGAAGAAGACAGTGTTTTTATTAGTGCACATGGGATATTCTAGTTGGAGCTATGCGATTTTGAGGTTATATTCTTTGATATGTTATATGTCTATGATTAAGAGCATAGATATTAATTCATTTATTCATGAAAGTTATGAGCATTTTGGTGGAAGCAGTACTCAGGAAGTGCTCTTGAGTAGCGGTTTGTGGAAATTAGATGATATCTCCTAATCAGAATGGAATCTTGTTTTGTGCAGTTAGAGGGAAGTTTGAGACACATTGATAGTGACATGGCTCATAGCACAAACATTGAGGTCACACAAGTGAAGATTTATTCTATTTGGAAGCTGAAATTTTTGTGTAATTTTGATGTAGCGTGTGGAAATTTTTATTTTGTAATTGTGTGCCGACTCATTTGTAATTATTTGAGTGTGGTATAAAAGAAGGAATGTTTTTCCTTGTTGTAATGAGTATGTAATGTAAGCATGGTATGGTTGAATGTGAATGTATGCATGAAGTGAAGAAAAGAGCCAATGAAGTTGTGAAAGTGAAATTGTGAAGGAAGACATGAGAAGTACAGAGATCTGAAATTGAGATCTGGTGTAGCAGTGAGTGTGGTTTGGCATAGTGTGGAGGTAAAATATTTCATATTATTCTATTGAATAATCTTAAGGTCAGTTGGACAATGTGTTCAATGATCTTACCATTGAAGTTGTTTGGGCAGTGGGTCCTTCTGTCTTCCATAACTCCTAATAGGGTTAGAATCTTTTAACAGGGATTCAAAATCTCCTAATAGAGATTCATATGTATTGAATGTATTTCATAAGACTCCTAACAGATTCCATCCTTTCACAAGGAATATTCATATTAGTGCATCTTTTGTGGGCATCATTCCCACCAGGGTTTACTCTTTGATCAAGAGGTTCCCTAGTCAACATATCTTGTGTTATTGTGTCATTGTGTATGAATATCTTTCTATGGTTGGTAATTATATTGCTTACATGGTTAAATGCTATTGAAGTTGATAAAAGTTATAATTATTTGATAACCTATTCACCCCCCCCCCTCTTAATTATCTTGGTGGACTTTACTTTCTAACAATTGATATCAGAGTGGTAGGTCCTTGAAAGGAAAGTTTAATAGCTTAAGGAGATCCATGGTGAATTTTAGGAAAGAAAGCCCTAAGTTTGATGGAGTAAATTTTGACAATTGGAAAGAGAAGATGAAGACACATCTACTATGTTTAGGACCAAGTTATTGGTTGATTACAAAGAATGATAAGACTATCATTGAAGAAGATAATCTTGAGACATGTTCTAATGATGAGAGAGATTTATTCATTTGTAACATACTTGCAAGAGAAGCACTTTTGACAGCACTTCTGAAGAATGAATATAGTCAGGTAAAATGTTTAACAAAATCTCATGAAATTTGGAAAGCTCTACACTCTACTTTTGAAGGTGATGAACATAAAAAGAAAGCTAGATTAGATAATTGGATATGTGCATTTGAAGATATAAGAATGATGGAAGATGAATCTGTTAAAAGCTATATTGGTAGAATGTCAAAAATTGTTGTAGGGATACAATCTTGTGGAGGAACAAAGACAGAGAATGAAGTGATATGGAAAATTCTAAGGACATTGACTCTTGTATTTAAGCAGACAACACAAATGATTGAACAAGTTATACCTTGTACTTCAAACTTTACAAGAGAGACTCTTCTTGGAAGATTGGAAGCAACAGAAATGAACCTAAGGTTATTAGGAGACTTACCTAGAATGGAGACAACATTCAGTGCTCTTAGTGTTTGCCCTACTTTGTCAAGAAGCATCAATGTGAGTGGAGATTATGCTGGTAGCAACAGATCTAGAAATGAAGAAGACAAGAACATTGAAGAAGGTATTGCCTTGCTTGTGAAAAGAGAACCAGACGGTAAGAAAATTTTTAAATGTTGGACTTGTCAAGAATATGGTCATTTTGCATCTAAATTTCCTAAGAGAGTTAAGAAGTACATAAATAATTTCAAGCCTAGAAGATCTAAGGAATGTTATTATGCTAATAATGAAGATCTTGAAGCTAGTATAGAAAGAACTCTAAGTGAAAGTGATACTGAGAATAATGATGAAATAGGATTTGTAGCAATTAAAGAAGAAAATCTTGAATTTGATGTTAAGGAAGAAAAAGCCCTAGTTTCTCAAGTTGAAAAGAAAGCTGATTGGATTATAGATAGTGGTTGTTCACATCATATGACTAGAGATATGAAAAAGTTCATAAATTTGAATGAATATGATGGTGGAGTAGTTAGAGTTGGAAACAATGCACCTTGTTTGATTAAAGGTATAGGATCTATTACTCTTTATGGAAAGACTAATACTGATGATTTTTAGTTTGTCGATGGATTGAAACATAATCTTTTGAGTGTTGGATAGTTAGTTGATAAGGGATATCAAGTTTGGTTTACTGAGAAAACTTGTGTGATAAAGGATAAAGATGGAAATCTGATTGGAACTGTATCTAGAACCAAAGGTAATGTATTTCAGTTAAATCCTACTGAGATGACATGTTTGATTACTAAAATTGATGACAGTTGGTTATGGCATAGAAATTTTTGTTATATAAACTTTGATAACATTGTGAAAGTAAGTACTACACTTGCAGTAAGAGATTTACCTAAAATTATGAAGCCTACTAACATGATTTGGAAAGAATGTGTGATGGCTAAGTAGAAGAGAAGTTCATTTCCTAGTAAGAAGTTCACAATGGTAGAGAAGTTGGAGATTGTTCATATAGACTTGAGCGGTCTTACCAGGACTAGAGGATTGTATGGAGAAAGGTATTTTATGATTCTTGTTGATGATTTTACAAGAATGATGTGGATTGCATTTCTTAAAGAAAAATCTAAAGCATTTGATAAGTTTAATAAAGTTGAGATTGAATCTGGAATGAAGATTAAATGTTTGAGATCTGATAGAGGTGGAGAATTTACTTCTAGAGAGTTTAACACTTTTTGTGAAGTGAATGGTATTAAGAGACAGTTTCAGCCCCTAGAACTCCTGAACAAAGTGGTATTACAAAAAGAAGAAACAGATCAGTGACTGAAGTAGCAAGAGCTATGTTATTTGAGAATGATTTGGCAAAGACATTCTGGAGAGAAGTAGTGAATAAAATAGTATATACAATGACTAGAGTACAAATCAGAGTAGACACAGACAAGACACCTTATGAATTATGATTTGGACATGCACCCTCAGTTAAGTATTTTAGAATTTGTGGAAGCAAATGTTATATAAAGAGAGATGATGATATAGGAAAGTTTGATCCTAGAAGTGATGAAAGAATTTTTCTTGGATATTCTTTGAAGAGAAAAGCATATAGATGTTACAATAAGAGAACTAAAACTATTGTTGAGAGCACAAATGTTAAAGTTGATGAGAGGTTCAAAATTCAGGAAAGAATGCTTGATTATGAATCTGATGAGGAAGCTCATCCTAAGCCAAACACTGAAACTATTGAGTTATTCTATGAGATTGACAGTGAATTGTTGAATGAGAGTCATGTTGAAGAAACCAAAGAGGAATCTAGAGAAGAATCTATAGTTGAAGCAAGATCTGAGTCTATGACACCCAACAGGTATTTATCAAGACATCATCCTATTGAAAAAGTTATTGGAAGTTTGGATAGAGGAGTTCTGACTTGGAATAAGGTACATTTATGTTTGATTTCTCAAATTGGACCTAAATCTACTAGTGAAGCTTGTGAAGATGAACATTGGATTAATGCTATGAAAGAAGAACCAAATCAAATTGAAAAGAACAAGACATGGGAATTGGTCCCTAGACCTAAAGATAAGAATGTGATTGGAACTAAATGGGTATTTAGAAAAAAGATGAATGAACAAGGAGAAGTAGTAAGAAACAAAGCAAGATTGGTATGTAAGGGATACTCATAGAAAGAAGGAATTGACTATGAAGAAACTTTTGCACTAGTAGCAAGACTTGAAGCAGTAAGGATGTTTTTGGCCTATGTAGCTTTTAAAAAATTCAAAGTATATGAGATGGATGTGAAGTCTGCATTTCTGAATGGTCAATTGGAAGAAGGAGTCTACGTTGAGCAGCCTGAAGGTTTTCCTTTAACTCAAGAAGGAGACATGGTATGTAAACTAAAGAAAGCATTATATGGACTAAAGAAAGCACCTAGAACTTGGTATGCAAGACTGGATAAGTATTTGTTAAAATTGGGATTCACTAAAGGTACAACTGATAGCAATTGCTTGGCCAAACAATAGTATTAGAAACCTAGAGAAATGGATTGCCTATTTCAGGATTGGACACCCCAGATGATTCCTAAATGCATTATTTGGTCTCATTTAATTATTGACCAGGGATGTAAAATTGGAATGGTGTCTACAAAGTATATGCTTCATACCTCCTCTTCTAAGTCTATCTAAGGAATTCAAATGTTTATGCTTTAGGAAAATTATACTAAAACTAGTAAGCAAATGTATTCTAATCAAAGCAAGAAATTACAGTTAGGAACTACTCCAATTGATTGTGCTGTAGGAACAGGCTACTGATTCTGGTATCAGTAGCTATAGGAACAACAAAGTTCTAAAACATATAAATGAATAGGAAAATGAACTCTATACTAACAAAGCAATTCACTCATCAAGTGGGCCCCCTTGAATGAGTGAATGAGAAGTACAATCAAGATGAAAGTTGTAAACTTGAACTGAACATTCTATTCATCCTTAAAATGATTACACTTGATTGAAACAGTATGCAAAATCTCTATTAAAAACCATTTTGTTTGACTAACTCTAAAAGAGTCACAACAGTCAATTATTTAAAAGAAACCAACAACTAACTCCTAAATCTACGATCACTTCATAATTGAGGATCAATTATAACTCATAAAGTTTCATAACAGAAACATTATTGACTATAAAGATTCCCAGAATATAGCGCACACTAAATCTATGCATTGCATGCAATAGAAAGTATTGACTTGCTTGCGAAGATTCTGCAATCTACGGTTGGCTTCGATGACTCCAGCACCAATATGCTGGTCTTTGAATATCCACAGTCAACTCCTGCAAAACAATCAATGTGCACATATCCAAGCATATACATATATATCCACATCATCAATATTAGGAAAAGGTGTAAGTCTTAATTATCACTCTTGCAAATCCTATGGCTATAGGAGGTAACTACCCAAAACATAGCTTAGGAGAGAAAACATCCATTAACATGTATAAATATTATATTCACCATTCATGTCCATGAATTTAAGCAGATATTATATCTTTAGAGGTATCCACATTTCCAACTTATCTTCACACACACATATATAACATGTACATAGAAACCATAAGTTCGTATGCTTAAAACCATAAATTCATGTCTATGTGCAATCAACTTGTTCTAGAAAGAACATGAAAAGTAGTGAAAAAGATGGCTATTTAGGAGCCCATCAGAAATATATACACAAAAGAAATTGAAATTTTTTTTTTAGTTATAGTTATTTTTGTTGATGATGTTATCTTTGGAGGAGAAGATGAAGCTAGTGACGAATTTGCTGATGAAATGAAGATGAAATTTGAAATGAGTATGATTGGTGAGATGAAATAATTTTTGGGATTACAGATAATACAAAACAATGATGGTATCTTTGTAAGTCAGACAAAGTTCTTGAATGATTTGCGAAAAAGATTTGGAATGGAGAACTATAAACTAGTTGGAACACCTATGGTTGCAGGACACAAACTATCTAGCAAAGATGAAACACAGATAGTTGATCAGAAGAAATATAGATCCATGATTGGAGGACTGTAGTACTTGACACATACATGACTAGATATAGCACATTCAGTTGGAATGGTAGTAAGATTTCAAGTTGAACCTAGAGAATCACATTATGTAGCAGTAAAGAGGATACTGAGATATTTAAGAGGCACAATGGACTATGGATTGTGGTATGAAAAATCTAATGATTTTACCCTATGTGCATATACAGATGTTGATTGGGGAGGTAGTTTTGATGATAAGAAAAGCACCAGCGATGGAGCATTTTTTCTTGGAGGAAGATAGTTTCTTGGATGAGCAAGAAGCAAAATTGTATTTCACATAGCACAGAAGAAGTAGAGTATGTAGCAGCAGAAAACAATTGTAACTAGATAATTTGGATGAAGCAAATGCTGAAGGATATTGGAATAAAATTTGTTGAACCTGTTGTTATACATTGTGACAACACTAGCATAGTTAGTATGTCTAAGAATCCTATATTAAATTCTAAGACAAAGCATATAGAGATCAAGTATCATGTTGTAAGAGAGAAAGTTGCTGAGAAAGAATTCAGACTGGAGTACATAAGCACAAAGGAACAGATAGCAAACATATTTACAAAGCCTTTGCCTAAGGATACATTTGATTATCTTAGAGGTATGCTTGGGGTTATGCCCTAGCCTAATTTTGACTAATGATGCAGTTGGTTGCATCTATCTAGTGGTATATGAGCCTTATCTTTCTTCTAGACTAGATGTTGGTACTTCCTCTATGGGGGAGTATGTGTATCTGAGCTGAGTCATGAGGACTCTAGTGAATGTATTTTCTGAATAGTGTCTTTTGACATTGAGTTGTTGTTGACTTAGTGATGGAATTTCGATCATTGATGTCAATGGGGCAGAAGTATGCATGAAAAACAATATGAGACATCTATTGGAGAGAACTAAATAGGATAACGAAGAAAGATTTGATTGATGAAGAGAACTTGAAAATGTTTGTCAGAGCAGCCATGTTGTAGTATTGGATTTTTGGAACATTGGATGTTTTTCATCTATGTTGCCATCAATGCCAATGGGGGAGATTGTTAGGAATGAATGCTTGGCAATCATTCTATAGCATTTTTTGTTGCATTCATGACTATGATTGTCATTGATGTCAACACAGTGATCTTTTGGAGACTCATAGAGAAGCAGACAGTGTTTTGATTAGCGCATGTGGGATATTGCAGTTGGAGCTATGCTATGTTGAGGTTATATTATTTGATATGTTATATGTCTATGGTTAAGAACATAGAGAGTAATTCATTTATTCATGAAAGTTATGAGCATTTTGGTGGAAGTAGTATTTAGGCAGTGTTCCTGAGTAGCGGTTTGTGGAAATTGGATGATATCTCCTAATCAGGATGGAATCTTGTTTTGCCCAGTTAGAGGAAAGTTTGAGACACATTGATAGTGACGTGGTTCATAGTGCAAACTTTGAGGTCACACAAGTGAAGATTTATTGTATTTGGAGGCTGACAATTTTGTGTAATTTTGATGTAGCATGTGGAAACTTTCATTTTGTAATTGTGTGCCAACTCATTTGTAATTATTTGAGTGTGGTATAAAGGAAGGAATGTTTTTCCTTGTTTTAATGATTATGAAATGTAAGCATGGTATGGTTGAATGTGAATGTGTGCATGAAGTGAAGAAAAGAGCCAATGAAGTTGTGAAAGCGAAATTGTGAAGGAAGACATGCGAAGTACAGAGATTTGAAATTGAGATCTGGTGTAGCAGTGAGTGTGGTTTGGCATAGTGTGGAGGCAACATATTTCATATTATTCTATTGAATAATCTTAAGGTCAGTTGGATAGTGTGTTCAGTGATCTTACCATTGAAGTTGTTTGGGCAGTGGGTCCTTCTGTCTTCCATAACTCCTAACAGGGTTAGAATCTTTTAACAGGGATTCAAAATCTCCTAACAGGGATTCATATGTACTGAATGTATTTCATAAGACTCCTAACAGAGTCCATCCTTTCACAAGGAATATTCATATTAGTGCATCTTTTGTGGACATCATTCCCACCGGGGTTTACTCTTTGATCAAGAGGCTCCCTAGTCAACATATCTTGTGTTATTGTGTCATTGTGTATGAATATCTTTCTATGGTTGGTAATTATATTTCTTACATGGTTAAATGTTGTTGAAGTTGATAAAAGTTATAATTATCTGATAACTGATTCACCCCCCCTCTCATTTATCTTGGTGGACTTTACTTTCTAACATAAATAACCAACCAACATTGGTAAACAAAGGAAACCAAGCAACGCCGAACCAACTCAGTCAAAGAAGGAACCGAGAAACACAGGAACACACAAACTTATTTTTGGTGACACGGGATTGCCAAGGACCTGAGATGCTCCTACATTAGACACTTGGGGTTATTTGAAACTAGTTCTCTGAATCATTTAGCAAGTATGATCCGAGCTGCATCCAACTCAGATTATGAAATCCATGAACTATCTTCAACCAGTTTGTTCTTCCACTTTACCATATACTCTATATATTGTTTTCCTCTTTTACTTCTACCAATTCTTTGCTTTAAAATATGTTCAAAATCATTTGGCACTATCATTTCTTCATCTGACTCATGATACTCATACAAATTAGTAATGTTGAAAATAGGCGATATATCCATGTCATCAGGTAACTCAATCTTATATGCATTATCATTGTCAAATCTCTTCAGAATCTTGCAAGGTCCAAACTTCTTCACTTTTAGCTTCCCATATGTTCCAACATGAAATCTACCTTTCTTCAAATGAACCATCACTTGATCACTGACTACAAAAGTCTTATGTCTTCTTGATCTACCAACTCTCTCTTTGTATTTTTGATTACTTTTCTCCAACTTATATTTCACATCTTCATGCAATGTCTTCATGTACTCAACAAATTTTACTCCTTCAACACTTCTCTTTCTTTCATCAACAATGTCCCTCAAATCTGATATACCTCTCGGTTGTATGCCATTTACAATCTCAAAAGGTGTTTTTCTAGTACTCCTATTCATTGAATTATTATATACAAACTCTTCTTGTGCCAACACCGAATCCCAATTACTCAGTGTGTGTCCAACTAAACATCTCAAAAGATTTTCCAAACTTCTATTCACAACTTTTGTCTGTCCATCGATCTGTGGGTAAAATGTAGAATTATGTTTCAAATCGGTGCCAAACATTCTCTAAAGGGTCTTCCAAAAGTAGCCAACAAATTTACTATCTTGGTCAAAGATAATACTCCTCGGTAATCCATGCAATCTATCAATTTCCTTAAGGAAAATATCTTCTATATGTACTGCATCTTATCTCTTTCTACAAGGTATAAAATGTGTCATTTTAGATTTAACCTATCCACAACAACAAATATAGAATCATTACCTCTTATTTTCTTTAGTAAGCGAAGAACAAAATCCATACTGATGCCAATCCAAGGTTTATCAGGAATAGAAATTGGTGTTTACAATCCAGTATTTTGACTTACTCCTTTTGCAATTTGACAAATACCATAAATTTTCACAAATTTCAGAACATCTTTATACAACTATGGCCAAAAGTATTTCTCCTTAAGTAAATTCAATGTCTTATCAACACCAAAATGTCCAGCCAAACCACTACTATGTTTCTCTTTTATCAAAATAGTTTGCATTTCTCCTCTCAGTATACACAACTGAATACCTTTAAACAACATACATTCCTGAATAAAATATACTTCCCATTTAGTACTCTGTTGATCTTCAATAGATGCTCTGCACTTTCTCCATGGCTCATAAAAATTAGGATCATTTCCATAGAAATATCTCATGTCATCAAAGCCAAGAACTTCAATTCTCATCTCGGTCATCAAAGATCTCCTTCTCCTCAATGCATCAGCAACTCAGTTAGTGACTCCACTCTTATACTTTATCACAAACGTATAACTCTGCAAATAATCAACCCATTTCATATGTCTTTGATTCAACTTATTCTGACTACCCAAATAATGTAAAGCTTTATGATCATTATACAACACAAATTCACTCAGTATCAAAAATGTCTCCATTTCTTCAGTGCTTGAACAATAGCATAGAATTCTTGATCATACACAAAATATTTTCTTCTTGCATAATTTAACTTTTCACTAAAGAAAGAAATAGGTGTACCTTCTTCACTCAACAAATCTCCTATTGCACTTCCACATGCATCACATTCCACTTGAAATACCTTATTTAAATCAGGTAGTGCTAACACAGGCAATTTAGAAACCTTCCGCTTCAGAGTCTCAAAACTTTTATTAGCTCCATGTGTCCACTTGAATTCTCTTTTATCTCCTCTCATAGTCTCTGTCATAGCATTACAAATTGAACTAAAATTTCTAATGAACTTTCTATAAAAACTTTCCAAACCATGAAATGATCTTACCCCACTAGAATTCTCAAGTGTAGGCCAGTTCAAAATAGCTTCAACCTTTTCAGGATCCATCTTCAAACCATCAGCTGAAATCACAAATCCCGAATACACAATCTCCTCTTTCATGAATGAATACTTTTTCAAATTTATCAGCAACTTTTCTTCTTTCAATCTATGTAATACTTGTTTAACATGCAAAAAATGTTCTTCTTTGGTCTTACTAAATATCATAATATCATCAAGGTATACAATCACAAACTTACCCAAGAATTTCTTCAAAACTTCATTCATCAATCTCATAAAACTACTTGGTGCATAATTAGTTAAACCAAAAGGCATAACCAACCACTCATAAAAACCTTCTTTTGTCTTAAAAGCAGTCTTCCACTCATCACCTTCTCTGATTTTGATCTGATGATACCCACTTTTCAAATCAATTTTGGTAAAATACTTTTCTCCAATCAAACTATCCATTATTGCATCCATTCTTGGTATAGGAAACCTATATTTCACTGTCATCTTGTTGATTTCTCTAGAATCAGTACACATTCACCATTCTCCATTCTTCTTAGGTTCCAATATAGAAGGTATTGCACAAGGACTCAAACTTTCTCTAAGCAAACCTTTCTGCAACAATTCTTGAATCTGTTGGTTCAATTCCTGATTCTTAGTAGATGTCAACCGATGTGGTACCTTATTCAGTAAACTAGATCGAGGGATCAGATCCATGCAATGATCAATGCTTCTCTTCAATGGAAAACCATCAGGTACATTATCAAAAATGATCTCACTATACTTGATGAGTAACTTATCAATCTCCTCAGGGACACTATCTTATGTTTTCTTACTCGATTTTTTAGGAATCACAACAAAACATACGTCATTCTTCTTCAAATCCTTAACAAAATTTCTTCCTCTGATCAAGAAAACATTCACAAATGTGAAAAATTTACTAACAGGTTCTTCAATCAAAGGTAACAAGATTTGTCTTCTTCCATCATCCCAAATAGTATATTTATGCAATCTCCCATCATATATAGCATGTCTATCATATTGCCAAGGTCTACTCAACAAAATATGACAACAATCCATAGGCATGATACCACATAACACCTTATCATAGTACTTTCCAATTTTCAAATTCACATAACATTTTTCACTTACCAAGAGTGTATGCTCATCTTTGATCCATGAAATTTGATAGGGCTTCGAATGTTCCAACCTTTTCAACTAAAAATTTGTAACCATTTCCTAAGATGCCAAATTCTTTGAGCTACCACGGTTAATGATTACCTTCCAAACTTCATTAGAAACTCTACATCTGGTCTTGAAAAAAAATTTCCTTACAAGATCTTCCTTATTACTTTCACTCCAAAGTTCTCTTCTTACCATCAAGTTATTTTCCTTCTCAAGTTCATTTGGTGACTCGTCTTGCACCAAAGCATTTCTATTGCTACTGACCTTCTTACTTGCATGTGTACACTCAAATGATCTATGTCCTTCTCCATAATTGTAACAAGTTCCTCAGAAACCACCTCGGTAGTTATTGCCTCTACCTGTAGATGAACTTTCACCTTTCCACTCGGTCTTTCCTTTATCCATATTTTTCTTTTCAAGTTTAGATGTACTATTTTCACCATAAGATCTACCTCTTCCTCTAGGGAATCTACCACCTCTACCTCTTTGTCTTTGACCATGTCTCTTGTTTAATTTCTCCTCAGCCTTCAATGCAAATTGATAAGCCTCTTCAATGTTCTCCAATTTGACCAAAATAATTTCTTCTTGGATGGAAACTCTCAAACCATTCGGGTATCTAGCAATTCTTTCTACATCATCTCCATCATGTCTCTAGATCTGATATCTAATTTATAGAATTCCTCGGTATATTCTTTTATCGAGCTATCTTTCTGCCTAAAACTTTACATTTGCCTAACTAGGTTAATCTAATAATCACAAGGTAAGAATTTTCCTTTCAATTTATTCACCATTTTATTCCATACCTTGATTTTGTCTTTGCCTTTCCTCTTTTTGTCCAGCTGCAGATGTTCCCACCATAAGGATGCATGACTTTTCAACTTTTTGCTTGCAATTTTCACCTTCTTTCCCTTAGGTACATTTTCATACTCAAAGCACTTTTCCATCTCAGTGATCTAGTCCACCAATTCATTAGAATCTAATTTTCCATTATACTTAGGAGGATTAAAGTGTGGTGTAGACTTCAAATTTTTCAAAGCCTTCAACAATCTTTCCTCACCTTGATCCATTCTAGGTGCAGGTTCTACATCACCTTGTTCTTCCTCAATTTCATCATCACTAATATCTTCAAGATGTTGGCAATTTGGCTGAGGTATGTACATAGATGTTGTCATTATGGAAACATATGTTCCCTATGAAGAGTGCATAAGTTGGAAAGTAAGTATAGAAGATCACAGACTAAAATTGTCTAAGTATGAAACAGTGATTTTGATAGAGCACCCGATACAGTTTGTTTTGGCGATGTTCACTAGAGCATGATTAGAGTTTTTGCAGTTGAACATAGACTCTATGGTGTATAAGGATACCCAATCTTAGTGTGCAAAAGAGTATGGATAGTACAGACAAAGTTATGACTATTTTACCGATGACAGAGTATAGCCGATAGTGCAGTTTTGAAGATAGAACTAGTAAATGAATTAAGGGATTATTTTTCTTGTCAAAATAATGACTTAATATTATAAGAGATGACATCCTAGATTTTTACTCTTGGATAAAGATATTCAAGCTGACAAGAGAAAGATATTATGTTTTTATCTTGTATAAATAAAGATGTACCGAGCATACTTGAAATGTAACATCTAATATATGTAAATTGTGATAGCAGTGAAAGTTGTTGATGCGAAGTTGCAAGAAGTACCATATTGTAATCAGTAAACATTTGTATTACTCGTTTGGTTAGTGATCTCATCTAGTAATTAGGTTTTGTATCTACAACTCCTAGCAGGTTTGAGGCTTCTAACAAGGCCTATAGTCCCTTAATTAGGATTGATACACT
The DNA here is from genome assembly GCA_027943335.1 of Chamaecyparis obtusa. Lineage (NCBI taxonomy): Eukaryota > Viridiplantae > Streptophyta > Pinopsida > Cupressales > Cupressaceae > Chamaecyparis > Chamaecyparis obtusa. Next base: position 192,100 of record BSBK01003026.1, read on the forward strand.
ATATGATTGTAACAAGCTCCTAACAGGGTCAACATCCTTAATTGGATATCTTTTGATTAGTGGATCTTTGTGGGTACCATCCCCACCGGGATTTTCCCTTGGCCAAGGTTTCCTTGAGAAAATATCATTTGTTATGAGTTCTTTACATTTACTGTTGTGTATGCTATTTAGTTTCTTATGCTTTGTATGCATTAAAGTAATCTGTTATATCCATAAGTGGGCAAAAGTAAAAGTTTGTGAAATACTGATTCACCCCCCCCCTCTCAGTATTTCCTATTTCTAACAATTGGTATCAGAGCATAGTTACTTGGAGAAGAAACATTCAAGGAAAGCCTAGTAGCTTGAGTAAGATCTCTATGGATATGGATCAATTACAGAAGAATCTTGAAAAAGCTCTTGAGCAAATTGATATGCTTACTGATGAAAGAAAAACTTTGAAAAGGAAGTATGATGATGCAAAGAATCTTATTGACAAATTGAAAGGTAAGATAGAAGATTTGAAATCTGAGAAGGAATCTAAAATTCTTGTTGAAGATTGTGAACACTTAGAAAAAGAAAATGTGATCCTTAAACATGAATTGAAGATAGCAAATCTGAAGCTTAGCTTGAAAGATGGAAATGACAATTTGAGATCTGAGAATGAAATTTTAAAGAATGAAAGTGAAGATCTGAAATCTAAACTTGGCAAGGTAACATCTGAATTTGATAAAGTCAAACTATAGTATGATGAACTTGAGAAATACAACAAAATTGTGAAAGGTGAATTGACTCAATCCAAACAACAACTTGAGAGGCTATATTCAAATAGTGAAAAGATTGATAAGCAAGTATCTTATGGAAAACCATTTTATGACAAAATTGGTCTTGGATTTAACATATTGAAGATAGTTAGTGAAAGCAAGAAACCAGATCTGAATGAATGTGAAAGCAGTGAAGAAAAGAAGTTAGATGAGAACAAATCAGAAGAATCACCTAAGCAAGAAGAATCACTTAAGAAAAAAGAATCACCTAAGCAAGCAGAATCACTGAAGAAAGAAGATGCACCTAAGCAAGAAGAACCACTGAAGCAAGAAGAATCATCCAAAGGTATGCAAAGAGAATTCAAAGGTAGATGTTTTACTTGTAATACTATTGGTCATATGAAGAGAGATTGTACAGGTAAAAAATTCAAACCTCTAAATGGTTATTGTTATAATTGTTATGGTTTTGGACATAGAGCTATTGAATGTAGAAGATCTAATGTTATTGAGAATAATTACAATAGAAGAATACCTAGAAATACTAACAATGTAGATCAGAGATCAACTGAAGACATGAAAAGAGGAAATGAAATAGTATGTTTTAGATGCAACAAAATTGGACATATTGCTAGAAATTGTAGGACACAAATCAATCAGCAAATACCTAGATATGGAACCAATGGAATCACTTGTCAGATATATAACAAGATTGGACACATAGAAATATTTTGCAGAATGAACAATGAAGGTTATCATCATAACCCTAACCCTAGAAACTATGCAAGAAGGAATGAAAATGCAGGAAACAAAGAGAAAGGTTGTTGTAGCAATGAAGATGAAGTAAAATTTGTTAAAGGCATAGATGAAGGAGGTATATTTAGCATTGAAGGTAATCAGGAAGGTAATGTATCTAAAGGTAAGAATGAGTCTTTACCTAACCCTTCTTTAAGCACTTAAATTATGTAAATTTTGGTAGTTTAGGAACTTAGAATTATCAGAGAGTTAGATTTTGAATGAGTTAAGTTTTGTGCAGTTAGATGAAGGTTTTTTATGTTATACTGATGCTATGGTTAAGTGTGCAAAAAGAAATATTGTGTTTTGCGAGGTCGTAAAAAGATTTATGGTTGCAAGTTTACGGAATCAGCTTTTTGACATTTTGGCAACAAAATTATTGAATGCGATGTCAAATCGAGTAAATGCTAAGTGTTAAAAGATTGAAATCAAAGCTATTATGACTACCAAGCAATTAGAAGTGATTTGGAAGTGAAGAAAGAAGTTTGGAAGCTATTTGCAAAAGTTTGAAGTGTCGATCTAGTGAAAGCCCTAATTTTGTGAATTTAAGGTATTTATTCAACTACGATCTTGAATCAGCTTAAGAAATCAGATATAATCATGGATGTGTCATTGATTCACAACATTAAGGATAATAATAGACCTAGAAATAAGAAAGATCCAGTTGAACCCTCAAAAAGAGATGCTATTTTAGCCTTATCATCCGTACCAGATGGAGTTCTTCATTTAGAGAATGTTAAAAGTTATCTTGGATGCAAGTATGAAACCCTAAGGGAGAGTGATTTTAATGGTGAATATAAGAAATTGTACAACTCAAATATGTCAGTGAAACAAGGTTATGAACATCTAGAAAAAAATGAAATCATTGAATACTCTATGAAATATGAATTTGATGATGAGGAGTGTACTAAGATCATTTTGAGTAGGATACATAATGGAAAATTTTGGTTAGAAGATAGAGTTATAGACATAACTGCAGACCTAATTCATGATGTGACTGGATTGTCAAAAGTTGGTGCAATTCCATTGAATGAGAAAAACATGAGAAAGATTGTGATTGAAAACACCGGTTCAGTATACAATGGCAGAGGTATAGTCATTAGTAAGATTAAGCAAGATGATGTAAAATACTTGTGTAAGATTTTGACAACAAAGTTCTATGGAAGCTCTAGAGAAGATGATATGCTAGCAGGTATGGTACACATTGCTTATTTGATGTGTGTGGAGAAGAAGCCTGTGGATATGTGTGAAATTATGAGAATACAGTTATTTGAGAATTTGGAGAAGATAAAGAAAGCTAAATACACTCACTTTAGATTTTCCTCATTGGTTACTTACATGTTCTTCCACTTGTTAAGAAGATTTCCTTACACTATTGAATGGAATGATGGTGAGAATTCTATGGCAAGAATCAATAAAGTCTACATGAAACATCTTATTGAGAAGGTTAATGATAGTGTAAAGTTAGTATTGAAAACTTTTCAGAACATTTTGGTAAATAGATCAAGAATTCCTCCATCCCTAGTTGAGAAATACAAAGATGATATATGTTTTATGGTTGATACTGATTTCACTTACATTGAGGCAGTAGAACCTAGACATGAATTCATAGACCCTCTTGGCTATGAAATCTCTGAAGTTGAAATAGAAGGTTATGTTAGTAGATTGTTGAAAAGTAAAGTTGATGCTCATAGCAACAGATTTGGAACATATGATGAAAACTTTGGTTCAGAAAAGGAACTTAAGGAAGAGAAACAATCAAAGAAGAGAGTGGAGTCTACAATAAAGAAAATTCTAAAAGAATCAGGTATGAGTGAATAGGAATTTGATATTGCAAAGAAGACTGCAGAAGCAATAAGGAAAAGTGAGATATTATTAGTCCCACCTTTGGCATCTAGTGCAGAACCTATTCAAGTAAATGTAAAGGTTGAAGAACCTAAGAAGGAACAAGGAATCAGTCAGACAGAGAAACCCTTTTCCTCAGCACCAAGCAAAAGAATGAAGGCAAGTACTTTAGGACCAAGTAAAAGACAAAAAAAAATTGTTCCACCAGTACCCAGAAGAGTTGTAGAAAAAAAAAAGATGATGAAGTGAAAACAAAGAAGAAATCATGGAAACCAAGGATGGAAAGAGTTAATGAAGATATAATGCAGCATGGAGACTATACCAAAATGAATAAATACTATGCTTTATATGGATCTTCTGACAGATTGAATCTTGAGAATGCAATAGTTACACATATGATTTTGTCAAACAAGAAATTTGATACTATTCATGGAAAGATACTAGAAGATTTGTACAACAGACTTGTGAGAAGAAAGATGAGAGCACAAGAAGATACCAAAATGAGAGAGAATGTGATTAGATAGTTCTATGAGATAAGAGATGATGACCATCTTAAATAGATCCTAAAGCCACTTGAAACCCTATTGAGAACCAAAAGAAGAATTATACAAATAATGGGAGGACAGTATGAGCAAGTAAAGACTGAAACTGAATAGGAAGTTGTGCAAGTGCTAGCAAACTTGGTAGCAAGAAAAGATAGCAAAGATCAAGCAGTTGCAGAACTAGCAGAGAAATAGAGTTCAGAACAAGCAGAGGTAGCAGCAGAGGTAGTTGAAGTTGAAGATATTCCCTCTTCTTCTATAAACATTGGCACAGAATCTATGGACATTGAAGGAACTAAAGTTACTTTAGATTCAGATGATGCGGTACTCAACAGTTTGGATAACATTTTTGACAATTTGGATTTGGGAGAGCAAGAAAAGACTATTGAAATAGAGACTACACATACTAAAGTGCAAATGGAAATAGAGGCCCATACTCCTACTGAAACACAAGAAGACATCAGTCTTACTCCTAAGACTGGAAAGGAGAAAGGAATAGAAACATTGATTGAAGATTTGAGCAAGGAAGTTGATGATGATGATCAAATAGAGTTGATCACTTCTTTAAACAAAATTATTGGAAAGAGCAAGAAAGTTAAGAATTTGGAAGGTAGTCTGAAAGACTTGACTGAGATGCTACAAAGTGTCATATCTACAAAATTCTTTGATTCAGATCCACTTGAAAGAGAAAAGATGTAATTAAATATTTTGATGTTGAGTTCACTAATTTAACTGATATTGCTAAGGCTAAGGCTCAGGCAGCTTATGAAGCTGAGATGTTGCAAAACATAAGTTAGAATATCAAAAATGACATTGACAGCCTTGATAGATACATTAAAGACTTAAGGAAACATCTTGAGACTAGAAAGTGTTTGTACATTTAGTGTACAAAATCTGAAAATATTTTAATTGAAGAAGAAAAGAAGATAAAAGAGAAGCAAGATGAGATTGTAGTAGAGACAAACTCTTTGGCCAGCCTAAACATAAAGATTAGAATAGTTGAGAATAAGATCAGGAAATTATGTGATGAAATAAGGACTTTAAATGATGAGAAGAACAAGAAATCTATCAGAATAAACATCTTGAGAGAGCATGTCTCAATCAAGTTGACTATAATAGAAGAGTAGCTAGATGAATGTCTTACTACTATGATAGCATTTCAAACATTCAATTTTGAGTCCCTCCAAGCTTGTCAGATTGTAGCATATGGATTGAGTACTCTACTCAATGTAGCAGAATCAATTAAGAAGGCATGGGAGAAAGATTTTGAGACTTGGAAGACAGATTTTGCAGATTGTTTTGCAATCCTACCAGCTTTGCAATAAGACAGTAAGGTAAATGTTTTGACACAATTTTGTATATCCCTTTCCACCCTTTATTTTGTAATTGTTGTCAAAGGGGGAGAGATACTTAGAAAATTGTCTATATATGATAAGGAAGGATACTCATAGGGGGAGTTCTATGGAGTATTATGAATTTTTATAGATTATTGTATACATTTTGAGGAGATATAAGGATAATATACTTATTTTATACTATGGCCACAATTTTGATACAAATTTTGAGATTTTGACTTGTACACTTAGCCAATTTTCTCATATGTTGCCACTAATGACAAAGGGGGAGATTGTTTAAATTTGGCTGAGGTATGTACATAGATGTTGTCATTATGGCAACATATGTTCCCTATGAAGAGCGCATAAGTTGGAAAGTAAGTATGGAAGATCGCAGACTAAAATTGTCTAAGTATGAAACAGTGATTTTGATAGAGCACTCGATACAGTTTGTTTTGGCGACGTTCACTGGAGCATGATCAGAGTTTGCACAATTGAACATAGACTCTATGGTGTCTAAGGATACCCCATCTCAGTGGGCAAAAGAATATGGATAGTACGGACAAAGTTATGACTATTTTACCGATGACAGAGTACAGCCGACAATGTAGTTTTGAAGATAGAACTAGTAAATGAATTAAGGGATTATTTTTCTTGTCAAAATAATGACTTAATATTATAAGAGATGACATCCTAGATGTTTACTCTTGGATAAAGATATGCAAACTGACAAGAGAAATATATTATGTTTGTATCTTGTATAAATAAAGATGTACCGAGCATACTTGAAATGTAACATGTAATATATGTAAATTGTGATCGCAGTGAAAGTTATTGATGCGAAGTTGTAAGCAGTACCATATTGTAATTAGTAAACATTTGTATTACTTGTTTGGGCAGTGATTTCATCTGGTAATCAGGTTTTGTATCTACAACTCCTAACAGGTTTGAGGCTTCTAACAAGGCCTATAGTCCCTTAATCAGGACTGATACACTATATGATTGTAATAGGCTCCTAATAGGGTCAACATCCTTAATCGGATATCTTTTGATTAGTGGATCTTTGTGGGTACCATCCCCATCAGGGTTTTCCCTTGGCCAGGGTTTCCTCAAGAACATATCATGTGTTATGAGTTCTTTACATTTACTATTGTGTATGCTATTTAGTTCTTATGCTTTGTATGCATTAAAGCAATTTGTTATATCCATAAGTGGGCAAAACTAAAAGTTTGTGAAATACTGATTCACCCCCCCTCTCAGTATTTCCTATTTCTAACACAAGATGTCTTCCTCTTCTTTGGGTTGTTTCAACAGCAACCAGTCTTAAAGAAAATCATCTCAACATGTTTGCCAATCCTATATCCGCATCTTGCCTCCCATGAACCATCTTGAAACCCTTTGTAATTGTAGGTCAGATCACAATCTGTTACCCCATAACAAATCAACTAAGGTTTAACAAAAAGGAACCCTCAAACCTATATTTGAAAACCTAGATCTATATCTCACCTCGCTCTGATACCACCTGATGCAAGGGAGGATACAGAGAGGGGGCAAAGGCGTACCCTAACTAGATCCACCTTGCATAACAACATGTGGAAGAAACAACACAAAAAGTGAGAGAGAGAGAATGTAAATATCTTTCATATATTATCTTCAATTTGATGCATACATGTTGGGTTGTAAGGCCTTCCCATTTTAGGCTAGATATTACAATCAAATACAGAAGTCCTCCAACACGTGAGAATCTACCAATAATCTCTAATCTTCTATCTTTTATCTTTGATGTCCTTACTGATCTAAATCTGCTCCCTAATCTACAACCAAAGACTACATTATATACAAGAGGTTATCGAACAAGTCCGCCTTCAGATCCACCATCAACAAAAGGAATGACTAGATCTAGGTCCACATGCTTCCCAATGATAGATACCATCATTAAATTTGTGACCAAAATTAATTGCAAGAGTCAACCTCAACAAGAACTCAAAACAAACAACTCGGTAAGCAAGGATAACTGAGCACCATACAAGCATCATCGAGTGCCAAGGAAATAATTAACCAACACTGGTAAACAAAGGAAACTGAGCAACACTAAACCAACTCGGTCAAAGAAGGAACCAAGAAACATAGGAACACACAAACATATTTTTGATGACATGGGATTGCCAAGGACCCGAGATGCTCCTGCATCAGAAAAGGAAACCCATTTTTGCAAAGCCATTCCAGATTCGTGATGCATGTCCACTCACACAGTCAGTGACAAGTGTGACAACTGTATATTGTACAATTTTTTCCCTTTATGTTTTCAATCTAATTTTTTCATTTATAACTAGTATTGGAGATTTAGAAAGGGGTTATAGATTCTAGGTTAAGGATTGAGGTATGAGGAAAGAAACAAAGTCTCTTAGCTCTCTTCCCACTCATAGTCTTCAAACATTGAAACTACGACTAACTACTAAAATCTTGAACACCTACTTCCTACATTTTAAATTTTTCAAATCTCTTGGTTTACAACTTTACTATTTATATTGTACAAAAAAAATTACCCTATTAGGGTTTAATTTTTAATTACCCCTGTAAATTGTAGCTGTGTATAAATATTTAAAGTTTCCTATGAGAAAATAGTGATACCAGTTACCAACTTACCATGATGGACAAAACAAATATCAAGATTATGAGTAAACCTAAAAGGCCAAGTCAGATAATAAACTTCCACAATCTTCTTAAAACACCATGTTTCATTGATGAATTCTAGGATATTTATGATCCTTTTATCCATGGAAATAAGGGAATAATGGAAATTATATTTGCACTTGAAAATAAGTGGAATGATCCAAATAAGGGTTTAAAATTTTATTCATTTAACAACATGATAAATGCAATGACAAATAAAATTGCAATGTGGGTTGTTAGCTCGGCACGCATGGTGTTACCTCAAGTATTCACTTACCCAAAAATTTTCATGGTCTACACTAAAAATTATGATGAAAATAGAAAAGAAATTGTGAATAAAAAAACTCAGGAGGAAATTTTGCGCATAACTGAGAGTGAATTTGCTAATCTATTGGAGCTAGGGTTTCAACAACAAAACTCAAACGTGCACATTGACCCAATAAAACTGGTAGAGGATTATGAAAAAATAGATGCAACATAGAGAGATTCATATATCAGAGGAATAACAAGCAGGTCTAGTCTAAATTCAGATCATAAGCCTCCTTATGATTATTATATTTTTGTGCCATCGGCTCAGGATAGTATTCCTTGCTAGCATTTTGTTTGGGATTGGATAGTAACAAAGAAGTGGGTGTCAGCATTCTTGAAATGCATTTTCATATTCATTTTGAAAATGAACCAGTAAAATATTGTTTTATTGAGCACATTGTTCATTGCATGCAAGAACAATTACTAATGATTAAAAGAGGTTCACAAAAGACATTTAGATTCACAACCTATGTGTGCTATCTTCTCTTTGCAAATCATCATGCAATATTTCAGACAAATAAGGTTTGCAGTCAGGGCCAAAATCCAATATATGAATGGACACCTCAAATAAGGATGACTGATAATACAAGGAACTACAAAAATTTTATAGACTTCTTTTTTGCACCAATATACCATAAAATTACAAGCACTCCAATGCCTAGATTGTCTATTACTTGTAGAGATTGCATTCAACTCAGAAGTCAAATACAATTGGCTGAGTGGTACTTCATGGAAGAGTACACTATGTTAAGGTTTTATGGTTCAGTGGTAGAACCCTACAAACTTCCAATACATGTGATAGAGAGGGTATTCTCATTGGAATATGTATGGCATATGGAGAGCACATATATACTCTTTAATGGTTAGCAAAATAAAATGATATTTCCTTCCTTGTCTTTCTCATTTGGAGGGTTCACATTTGAGAGAAGAGGATTCAAAGTGGAACATGCCTTTTTTTCAATTTGGCTAGTTCTATATTTGGCTAGTGCCATATTTGGCTAGTGCCATATTTGGCTAGTGTCATATTTAGCTAGTGTCATATTTGGCATGCATGTGCATATTTTTCTAGTGTCATACTTTTCTAGCACCATATAAGGCTTGTTCCATATGTGAAAAATATTCTCCATGTGGCATGTACCATATATGGCTCCCTCAAAAGATAAGGAAAGGTAGAGAGAGTGAGAGGGTAGTAGAGACCTATAGATGGGAGAGAAACATGAAGATATAGGAGATAGAAAGAGATAGGTTTATACTTAGGAGGAAATAAATAGAGTGAGATGTAAAGAATAGGAGATAATATTGATAGGAGCATGTTGATTGTTGAATTTGGACTAAGTCCAAGAAATTATACAATTATCCAAAATCTAGAATCTATATTATAAATCCTAGAGATCATAAACCACTCTCAAACATCCTGACAACATAGACATGAAATATAACTTAATTTATAAGAAAGGAAAAATACATATTGAAATGTGATTTATACTTAAATGTTATATTTCTTTTATATAATCATGTTAAGAGTTAAATTCTAACTTGATAATTAAAAATGTATTTTTCATTTGGCTAGCACCATATATGGTGTGTGCCATATATGGTACATGTAATATGGAGAGAATTTTTTGGATATGGAACGCGTCATATATGGTGCTAGCAAAATATGGCACTGGCTAAATATGCACCTGCATTCTAAGCATGGCGCTAGCCAAATATGGGGCATGCCAAATATGGGGCATGCTAAATATGGTGCATGCCAAATATGGTACATGCCAAATATGTTGTGTACCAAATATGAAACATGCTAATTATGGTGTGCACCATATATGGCATCCACCATATTGATTTCCTTGGGATATATCAAGACTTAGGCTTGGATTTTCCTTGGGCATCCAACGCAAAGGCTTAGATGCTTATAATAGGGTTGAGATGCATTTTTTAGAAAATATACTTGAAATATTTTCACATTTGCGTCTATGCTCCCTATCAGGTTTGCATGTTGTTCAACATAGATAAAATCAAATACCATGATGTTTTTAATCTCTTTGTTACCTATCTAATCATATAATTTATTTTGAATTTTGATTATGTTAATCTTTCCATCTCTAATTTCTTCAATAAGTAGGTCTATTTTTTTGTCAAAAACTAATGTGTAGTATTTTGAGCATAAATTATGGCTCGTTCATCAAATTTTGAAATAAATTACATTTTAAGAAACTAGAATTTGATATACACACCTGGAAAAGAAAAATTCATCTTTTATTAGTTTTCAATAATTTTCTAGGGGGATCACACTCAAATTTCATGTTTTCAGGATGTTTCCACTTTTAAAATTTATAAAAATTGTGCATTCATAAAAAAATTAGCCAAAAAAACTAGGATAAACTATGTGGTGCTCGCTAAATTATCACTAGAGTGATTAAAAACTTCAAAAAAAGAAGTTGACATTTTAGAGCACACTAGATACTATGTTATGTTCTTTCACAAAAAATAGGATCACTTTGTTGGATTATAGAGATGGGGGTGAATCAATAATCCCTGATTCCAGATACCTCTGAAACTTTTCTCTGATTAACTCGATGTCAGCTAGGTTAAACTCAATTTACTATTTTTCGACAATAGTAAATAAACATTAACAATAATCAAATAATTCACATAAACCATTCATCACATGTAACTCGAGTATTTAATGTGGAAGCCCAACTTTTGGAAAAACTACTATGGGAATTTTCACCCACTAAGAAAATACTCTTCTGAAGTACGCCTGGTTAAGAGCCAATCTGGTTAAAGATTACAATACACACTGCTAGGTGTGACTCGGTCAAGGGATTTAGCTAAAATCTATTAGGATCTTCACCCTATTAGGAGTGGCCTAGTTAAAGGGCTTCAAACACTCTTTAGAATGTTACCTTTTGCAAGGATTAAGTCTACTCTGTTAAGATATTTCTCTGCTACAAATACTAATGAGAAAGAGTAAATATATTGACCTATAAATGTGCAACTATCTTTTTCATAACCAAATCCTTTTTGCACTCTTTCATCTTCACTTCAATCCTTCACTTTCCATTGGCTTTAATACTTCATCATATCCTTCTTTTTGACTCAGAATCTCTATGTTCCTTCTTCACTGCATCAGTCGATGACTCTTCAAATCTTCAATTTTCCAATTGTTCATCCATACAAAACCATACTTTTGATAGACATCATTTTGCCACTTAATCTTCTCTATTACATTTTCCTTTGTTCAATCTCAGCTGTCCAATTCATTTTACAAACTTATTCAATGTATCTGGAACTCGGTAACACGTTTTGTTTTCACCTAGATCTAAGTCATAGATCATCATCATGAATTTTCCTGATCATATATCTCTCTAATTAACTTTCCTAATCATCATAACCTTCCATCTCACCTTAGCTAATCATTAAATGTCATTTTGTTCATTTTGTATTTAATTCATGTTCCTTTTTAGTTAAATTCTCTCGGTTCCTAAAACTTTATATTCGGTGCCTTGAGTTTCTTTGTCTTTACCAAAACATACTCTTCTCTTATCAAATTAATTTCTCCATTTACCAAGTGACTTTTCCTACTCAGTAGCCAAAACAATTTTTCTTACCAACTTGACAAATATTCAATACCATTCTTTACCGACTTATCATAATCATATGTTAGGTAGAAAATAATTATATCAACATAATCTTATTACTGGAAAGTACAATTCAAATAATTGTTATATTGTCATTGATTTCAAGCCTTAACTAGTAAGATAGTTCCTATCTAGTAGAGTACCATATCTTTTGATTGATGAAGAGGATTTGAAAAAAGGAGATAACAAGAGGACCTAGTGAAAGGTTGAGTTATGAGATACTACAATGGGTACTTGATTAGTTGGCACATTGGCAAGGTAATGTGTTGTTTATCTTTAACACTAAGTGAAGAAGTCTATTGATTTGAAGCATAGACTTAACTAAGAAAAAGAGAATAAATTCAGTTTAAGCCGAGTGATGCTAGTGTCAACCGAGCGCCAGTATAAGGTGAGTAAATTTTAGTGTTGACCGAGCATCAGTAATTGTCGAGTATCAAATAATTAAACAAGCAAAGATAGTTTTTTCCAAGTAGAACAATTTTAGCAATGATCAAGTTATTTAGTGAAGACCAAGTAGATGAACACAGTATTGACCAAGTGTCAGTAATTTAAGGTTTGTGAAGGAATTGAGAATCCTAGCCAACATATTTGAATTCTTGGGATATGTAAAATATGTTGACATTAGAGATGAACAACTTGGAGAATTTTATGCATGGTAAACCATTTTCTTATGGATTCAAGGAGAAGTATCTAGAAGGATAAGGAGGAGAACAAAATGATAGAAGCATTCTATGAATCTGACCTAAACCTAATATCTATGGAAGAGATTAAGTGGAAAAAGATTTGTTAATATGATTTAGAACAACAGGGGGGGTGAATCAGTTGTTCTCAGGTCTAGATGTAAAAAAAAAACTTTAAAACTCTTTAAGAAATCAGATCCAATAACCAACAACTACTCGGTCATTACTGATTGCATAACAGAAACATATAACAGTGCAGTCCACTTATCCAATAGTATCTAACCTATAAAACATAGAAATGTTCAAACCAAAACATTCACACAAGTATCAACACCAGGATTTATAGTGGAAATCCAATTTGAGAAAAACCACTTTGTAACATGTTACTATTATGTTCACTCTTCTAAAGTGAGCTCGGTGAAAAGCCAACCCTGTCAAAGGTTACAAACACACTGTCAGGTGTGACCCAGTTAAAAGATTTAAACCACTCTGTTAAAAGTGCACCTTGTTATAGGACTTACATACACTCCATTAGAATGCAACCCTGTTCAAAGGATTTATACAAATGACTATTAGGTCAACCTCTGTTAAAAGGATTTTGACTAATACAATGGTTAGAAACTAGCAGTAGTATTGATCTGAAAAAACATACAACTCACTTTGCAAATATCAGATTGAATTCCCTACACATATGTTGGCTTACTGACTATGAACCTTTACCATCACCATCATTGATCTTCTCGAAACTCTCTTCAAGAAATCACAACACTTCTCCTTCAGCCTTCTTTGCTTGTACAGTCAATAACTTCAACAATACTTCCAACATCCTCCCTTTGTTAACCTCAAGCTTAGGTTTTCTTAATACTTCCTCAATTAGGTCAATACATCTTTTTCTGCTTAATCTCCTTCGTAGATCTTAGGGTTAGGTCAGATTCATCGAATCCTTCCTACTTTATGTTCTTAGGCTATCCTTCTAGAAATATCTCAAATCTCTTAATAGATTTACAATAAAACCTTTTACACTGCATTAAATGCTTTTGTACAATCAATAAATAAAGTCAACACATTTTACATAATCCAAGAATTCAATGATGTTAGGTGGAAATCTAAATTCTTCCTCAAATGTAAATTACTGATGCTCAGTCAATACATTGTTCAACTCCTCAGTCTTCATTAGAAAGCTTGGTCACCTCAAAAACTATTTCCTCGACTAATACTGATGTTCGGTCAACACTGAATTTACTCGGCATATACTAGCTCAGTCGACACTAACATCACTCGGCTTAAACTTAGATTTATTCATTTGTGGTCAGTTAAGCCTACTAGTTTAGTCTGCATTCATACTTAGATAAACAATACATTATCTTATCATTGTGCCACATAATTAAGTACTCATTGAAATATCAAGATAACTCAACCTTTCCTTAGGTGCTATTGTTACCAACCTTGCTTTTCCCCTTCACAATAATCAAATAGATATAGTATTTTCTTAAATAGAAACAGTCTTACTAGTTAACATTTGACATCAATGACAATACAACAATTGCTTCAATTACAGTTTCCAAGAAGATTAATCTACCTAATCAAGGTGGTATAAGGATGACCTAATTGTGGGTTATGTAGAGTGTGAAAAGAGGTTGATGTTATTGACTGGTGAACCTAAGTAGAAGGGTAAGAAGAGCTATGAAGAGTTGAACAAAGTTGAGGTGATTGCTTGAAAGGATTTTTGAGCAGATCAAAGATGGTGATGGTAATGGAGGTCAGTCAGTAAATCAGCATATGAGCGTATTGGATTTGTATTTAAAAATTTATTTTTATATTTAAGATTAGAACCTACTGTTACTTTCTAACCATTGTATCAATTAAAATTTTTTAATCAAGGTTGACCTAACATTCATTTTGTAAACCCTTTAATCAAGGTGACATTATAATGGAATTTTCTTAAGCCATGTTGGTTCCTAAAAGGATTTTACACTCCATGAGACACCAATATACCTAAGACTATTTTTAAGGAGGGGTTAGTTCCAAATATAGGGAAATTTATAGGTAACTAGACCAACTATAGGGACAAGACTGCCCTCTACACTTCTGGCTCTGCAGAACCAAGGTGGGTGCACCTAAACCAGTAAATGAAACACTCTTTACAACACCAAGACTGGATTGAATAAAGTAGATAATAGGAATAAAGTACTAAATGATAACTAGTCATTCATTGAATCTCCATTGCCATGGTGAAACTAATACCCATGAACATAAAATTGAAAGGATTGAAAGGATTTTAATTTGAGTTCTTGCAAAATGTAAACAACAATGCAAAACTTGCATCACTATAGGAGATACTAATTTCTTATCAGTTCCTTGTCCATTGGGAAATACATCTAAAGTAGATACAGAATATAGGAACAAAGATTCCAAGCCATAAACATAATAAACTAGCTTCATACACTACTTACAAAACATCCCTCATGTTGAACCAAATGAATCTATGTTTTATTCAGAGACTTTTAACTTGATCCTGGATCAAGGATGAGAAATAAAACATATACACAAGTAAACCCTGTGCAAGGAGTCAGAAAACCCAAGACTCAACAAGCACAACAAAAGGAGAGATCTGAAAACTGAAAACTCCATTAAGTATGAGAACTCAAGTTCCTGTATTACAAACTATTTCAGAATACAACACTTAGACAATATGAAAAAGAATTTGAAAGGTTTTTCATTGTATTGACACAACTAGAAAAATATATTACAATTTGGACTGAGGATACACACTTATCTTTTCAGCTTCTTGTGTCAAGAATTTACAGCCAGCCCTTTCTAAATGATCACAAAAATCCTTTTATAGGAACAAGGATGCAACAAGCAAAAGATTACTTAGGTTAAAAGCCCTAAACCTAACCAACAAATCTAAGGCCTATAGGAGAAAAGAAATCTGATCTGGTTGTACCTTTGCAAGACATTCTTGGGAACAACCTACCTTTCCTAAAAAAGATCAAATCAATAGTTAATGCACTTGGGGATAATCAACAAATCTAATTTCATCCATGAATCAAAACAAAATATCTTCAAAGAAACCAAGTTGCAAGAAATTTGATCCTTCCCCCTTTGTCAGATCTGTAAATCAGTCATGTTTGAAATGAAATATCTTTACCAAATTCTGATCCCAAAATACACAATCCATTACTACACTCACCAACTTGGTCAAATCTGAAAATAACCACCACCATTGCATTCCTCATCTTCTCCCGTTTCTGAAAACATTTTATACTTATATATTTTGATAAAAAATGAGTCCTCAGGCAACATTTTCATGAGTAGCCTACAATCATTTTAAAACTTTGAATTTACTATATAGTCCAAACTATATCATTTGTTTTAATTCCTTTGTGCAGACATTTTATTTTTGAGGTGGGCCCCATATGCCACATGGCACTACCTAATTGGGTTGACCTGCCACCTCATTACCTTGTTGGACCTTTGCACATTCTTGTGCCACTTGTTACTCTCCAATTGGCTTATCTTGTCCACCCAGGCACTTGACTGTGTCACCTTGCCATATCACCGAACTACCACATGTCATCTCGTCACTTCCCCGGAACCATATCATTTGAGCATTTTCCTTTTTGCCGATCAATGACGATCATTGGATCTTTGGTATGCATCCCAATGCGCTGGATCTGCACACTCCTCAAACTGTCAAAATTGTCTTATCTCCATACAAGACCCACTTGCCAAGTCATCATCCACTTAAGCACCTCGACCCTCATGCGTGTGTGAGCAGCCTTCCAACTAGGCACTCTCATTTGGACACCAATGTATTGTGAGGACTTCTTTATAAATATCCCATTTTGCCTTCACATAGCTAATGTGGGATAAATCCCCATGGTATTTATTAAATTTACTTCAAAATATATAGAAGTGTGTGCCCAGTTAGCCTGGCCCACACATCCAAGAGGCCCCACACATGGTCTCTTCCTTTCCTTTCTTTACTCTATACTTGGGCATTGTTTTTTTTAAATGTCTCTTGATACAAAAAACTAGTCCATGTGGGATAAATACTAAAACACACAGTCCATAAAATCTCAACTGCCCAGCCCCAAATGGAGACTCGTGAAACTTCTATGGGAGGCTTACGTAGCTCCTCCTTCATACTTGGTGTGCCCAGCTTGGCTCCCATGCATGCAGCCCGCTTTTGCATTCCTTATTTTTTTTGGCTTGCGATTACACAACATTACGAGCTTCTACTTTGCATCTAGCTATTTCAATCTTAAGGTTTGTTTCTTGCTTGGGCACTACATGCCAAATGGCCTGCAAGTCATGGCGTGAGCAACAACTCCACTTTCTTGGCACGTGCAGGGACCTTCAAAAAAAATTTTGCAGCCCCTACTTTTGTTTCCTCTAGCCACCAGTACATACTCATTCAAGGCGACCCCACAATAGTGGGTTACACTTTTTTAGAGATATTGATTCTTGCTGAGATAATAGATTTTTGATAAAATATGATGATTTAAGCCTTGAGAGGTTCTATTTGTAGGATTTAATTACAAATGGATAGCTCAAAGCCTCTTAGATTAAAAAAAAACATAGATATAACATATATACTCTTCATTCATACCTATAATGGAGTCTCCTTCGCACCTATTAAAATGCTAACAAAAAATCACTTCGAATTTATCTTTTGGAAAATCAAATGAATCCATTTGACAAAACTATCTATGTAGTAAGGTACTGCGGAGAAAAATCTTTCCAATGATTATAATGTTAATATATATTAATTTTGTTATGATTTTGTATTTTTAGTTTTACTAAACATAGATATTTCACTCTATGTCTACCTCCATGTTTGACGCTTATGAAAAAATAGTAAATGAGAGAAAAAAAATTCTAAAAAATATCTATGCTCTAGGTATTGAAGTTATCTTTCTATCAAAAAAAATAAAATGAAATTGGACAAATACATGACAAGTTATAAGCTATGTAGTCAAGGTATGTCAAAATTACGGTTTAGTCAACTTCAAAAATTAATAAAATATGAAATAGTAATAATAATTTTGTCAAAAAAATTGCATGCCCTCCATATGGACGTTAAAAAACTAAATTCAAAAGAATCACATTGATATCTATTTTAGAAAAAAAGTTATGCTCTATGAAAACAATGTAACTCTTTGAAAATTACGTTTTCAGCAACATACCAGTTTTCCTGGGAGAAAGAAAAAAAATTCAAATCAATTCAAAAATAAAAATAAAAAATATATTTAGAATCTAGACAAAAAATCCTAAAAGACTCTAATTTACTTCATCTTTTGATTTCAAACGGTTTAATGATAATATGCATCTGAATAAATTTTTTTTTTTCAAAACAGTGTCCATTCAGGCAAAAAAGTGTAACCCACTATTATGGGTTCACCCTTCACCAATATGCATTATGCACTCCTCTTGTTGATGCATTAGTCCCTTGACTTACCTTGTAGTGCCTTTGGCTTGCTGATTGTTTTTTGCATTAACAGGCCACCATTTCAATGGACATACATTGGTTTATCTTCTGGCAATTAGCAGCCTCCACCACTTCCTTACACAAACTCTAGCTTGGCACATGTTTGTTTTCTTGTCACTCCTCACACAACTCACTTGGTTTTGTTTACTATAGAAACATTTAAAAATTAGCAAGCATGCATTCTCGTTGTCATGCTTGTAAGGATTTTGTGTGCAACACCCATGGTGCATGTATTTGCAATGGTGTGCATAGTCCATGTTAAAAAAGTACGCCTAGCACTTTGGATAAATAGTATGCCCTAGCATTTAATAAAACATGTGTGAAAAATATAAAAGAGAGTGTGCAGCCTACAGCATGGTGTATACAGCAGCAAATTTGATACAATGGATATGCACACAGCCATATGAGAAGGGCTGCGTAGGAAATTTAGTTAGTCCAGTCGGTAGAGTGGCTGCAAGTTTAATCAATTCAATACAAATGTACATTAGTAATAAAATAGAAAACAACACATTCAGCCTCCAAGGGTGAAAAGGAGTTGAAGATCTTCATCTTTTTAAAAACAAATGGCCTTGCATAAGGAATTTCATCAATATGTAAGCAACTAACTTTGTTGTTTTTAAAAGATTTTCCTTCTCGTGCTAATAGTAGCATTCATTCCAAAATAATCAGATTGGGCGCATTTTCCTTGACAAGAAGGCTCCATGTTTTCTCTTCAATAAAACAATTCATTGGCATCAACACATTTTCCCTCAAAGTACTAGAAAATAGACACCAGAACAATGCTCTTTAAAATGATGAAGTAGGCTGGACCCCAGGCGAGGCGGGTCCGGCCTAAAAAAATTTCAATTTTAAACAACTAAGCTTCAAACACAAATAGAACAACTGGCACCTGCAACCAGATCCAATTTGGACAACCAGAAACTTTTAAAAACTTCAATTTCTATTACTTCGCCAGTCGCCAAATTTAAATAAAACGCTGTTAGTCGCGCCATTAAAACACTGCTCAAAACTAATCACTAGAAGCTGAAAGTTGGCGAGTGCAAACTTTGTACTATAGAGAAACATCATGTGAAAGGGAGTCACCTAAAAATGAACAGGGCAGGAGATTTTAAAACTTTAAAATGCTCGTTTAGAATGGTCGGCAAATCACAAACTAAAATTAATGTAAATGGCCTCAGACGGAGATGAATTAAAAATATCAAATGATGAGCTGAGGGCATGCCATCTTTTTTGCTAGAAAATTTATATGCAAGGAATGTAAAAAAATAACCCTCATCTAGAGCTAAGCATCTGGCAAAAAGCTATGAATTTATGAAAACGGTTACTTTGCAAAGTTATTCTATCCACAGTTTTTAACATTATAAACACATTTTTACTAATCCTTGCAATCCGATCAAATGAAACCTTCATAGCATGAAACCCTGGGTAAATGATCTCTCTCATATGTATAAAAAAATGCTATAATCAGATTTAACAAATGATCTACTGGCTATCCAGAAATAATCCTCGAAGTTGGCCACTTGGAACATCCTGAACTGAAACATAGTGAAACTATAGAAGTTGCATCCGGAACTGTCTGAGGAAAAGGGTCAAACGGATTGGTCATGATCTAAAACTCATCAAAGGGAGTTACTTCCATGTCTATATTATAAATCAACCTTCAATTCCTCCTGATCATTGGCAGGGAACAAGTTTCACGACCTCAAAGTAGGCTACTTCAAAACTGCATTCCCACATTCAGGAAAACTGAATAAAATGCAATTAGAAGGACCATGGTAAAATGATCATACAAACCCTTAGGAACCTGAAAATGGGCATGAAGACACACTCTCATGCCCACAATATGATACAACAATCCTTTCATCATGACCATCAACCAGGCATCAGATGCAAGCCTCCAAAGTAGGCCCTTTAGTAAAAACTGAACAAGATGTAAAGTGCAGATCCGTGCAATGCCCTTGAAATAGGTACCATCAAAACTTATCAGAACTAAATTCTAGGAGTTGCAACCAACTGCATATGCTAAGTGAAAGGCGAGGAACACATTTCCTAAGCCCCATCCCATGAAGTTCATCAGGCCTATCTTTGTATGCACTTGAACTAGGGTCTTTAAACTATTCTGTGAAGGGCACAAACCTTGTGTTGGGAAAATTCTCTGAAAATTAACTCTGAAATCAATCCAAATTTTAGAGTACCAACACTGGGTCTAGTTGGGGATCTGTGCCCCTTGCGGGCATGCCGAGAATTCATGAATCTTTGGTACAATAGACCACGCAAAAATGAAAACTGACTTCTTGCTCTCTCTCAAAAATAGGGAACCTTACTGAAAGAAACACACCACAAAACTGAAAGAAAGCAACTGTACAATATATACATTATTTGCAAAGCCTCAAAACTGAAATCATTGTTTACCTCTGCCAACATATATAAATGAACTTGAGCTGGAAAGTAATTCTGTACTTGTCACAACCCATACTCTTCCAGTCACAACCAACCTCATGGGCATATTCCAGAAAATACGGAACATCTTTCTTTTCATCTTCATATTGACTGAAAATATAAGGTCTATCTAGTAATGCATCAAAAGATAAGCTATAATGACCATTATGCATTACTAAAAACTCACCCGGCTGAAAATAAAATGGATCCTTAGCTTTATCTGTATGGGATACTTCAGTCACTGAGAAACTTGGCTTGTCAATAACATCTCCATGAATCGTATCATGAACCAAGTGCAAATTCCTTTCACAAACATTGTGACACAAAGACAATTGATCCATACCATCATTTTTATCAATAAATTTGTTGTCATCAACACTATCACAAGCATCATCATATTCGTCCAAAGAAAGAAAAGAAATTGAACAAGAAAGTTGTTCATCATTGGGATCTTCATGACTGGACAACATATTGTCATGGTCTTCTTTATCTTTGTTAACCAACTGAGAAGAAAAATATTGCAATTCAATCTAGCAGGTGCAGTCATCAGGCTTAACTTGCTCATTAGTTTGTGAAGAAGCAATCTGATTAGTTACAAGATTGGTTTGCAAGCTAAGGGGAAACATATCCTCATGAAATGACTGAAAACCAACACCTTTCTCATACTTTCTAATAATGTCTTGCACACATAAACCAGTATGATGAGACAATGTTTCTTCTAAAACTTGTAGGGCTAAGAGATCACATTCGGATTCATTACTTTCCTCAATACCCTAATTTATACAATCATCCCTGACACTACGCTCATTTAAATCTTAATTCATACCAGCATATGAATCTTCATATTCATCATACATGACACTCTTATATTCATCACACTCATATGCATCATAATCTTGCAAAGTATCCAATCTTTGAAAATTAGCTTCTAAGATGTTTGAGATTTCTTCACTGTTCAGTGGATACTGGATTTCATTTTTATTTTCCTTGGCTTCATGCTTGATACTGAAAACATCATTCTACTTTCGAATAGGGTCTGGAACTTCTTGCTTCAAATCATTTTGTGCACAACAATCATTGCAACAACTTTCATCTGCATCATATTCATCTTTTTGTTGTTTACACAAATATCTTTTATATTGAGACAATAATGTTGTCCTTTTATGTTGATAAAAGGGAAGACCTACAAACTTATCAGAGACACCATCAACTATATACTCTTCTTTATCATCTTCATATCCACTGAACTCATTGTCAGCATCATAGATCTTTATTTGTACAAGGCTTCTCACAAGGAGACCTTACTGTCATATCTTGATAATCTGATTTTGTATCCGCAATCAGCTCATGATCATCGCAAGAACTAATACCCTGATCATTCTCACCAAAGGATTTATACTTATACAAATTCTTTGCAACTTTTTCTGTATCCAAACAAAAATCAACAGGGCTTAACATTTTCTAATCTAATAGATGTGTACACTTATTATATTCAACTATCAACAAATTAGAGATCTCATCACTACTGAGAGAAGGAGAAATTGACTCATATGTATGCATTGCCTCTTCATGACTAGAAGTAATCCCATCATTCATATCAGAATCCTCATCATTTTCATTATTAGAAGAACACATCTACTTACTCGGTAAAGAATCACAACCAATGCAAATCTTTGGATTATTAGAAATGTATTCCTGAATCTTTTTATGAACTGGTTTACACAAATCTAGAAGCAACTCATCCTTGGTATCTTTATCAAAATCTTCACTTTAATATCTTTGACTTTCAAATTCAGACATCTCCGAATCAATAGAAGACCTTGCATACAATGATTTTGATTCTTTATCACTATTATAATCCGAATGTTCTTCTGACATGACTTCATCATCTTGAGAAACATTTTCATTATTGAACATAAGTTGTTCTTAAATACTATTTATATTATTTTTTTGCTGATGATCCTTTAGTAACTTATTCCATTCATTATCATCAGAAAATTCTTTTAAGAACAACCATTTGAAATCAATCAATGATGAGACACATTTTGGGGGTAAACTCAAGTACCAACCAGCTACAACCCCTTTGAGGGATCTCTCAAAAAACATCATGCTGACATCTTCCTCATAGATCAGATACTTTACAACAAATCTGAAGAATGCTAGGATATGCTCTAATGTTGAATCTGACTGATCATCAAAAACTGGAATTAGATCAATGAGCTCACTAGGGAAAGAACTAGGGGATCCTGGAATATGAGCACAACTTAAAGCTCTATCCATCCTACTAAAACATACCCTTCTAGGTTGGATCATTTCTTGGTTATCCATTTGATTTGTGTTGGCATACTTCCAATCCCCCAATTTCAAATTTTCAAAGTTGAAGTCTTTCATTAGATTCCCCCTACCGTGTTTCAGATGTTTCCCCTAACAATGTTTCTATGAAGGATGGAGATCATAGTTCTAATGCAGATGTGAGAGTTCATATGTCCCAATTCATATTCATTGTTTCAAAATCAGAATTTCCTAAAGTGTACTCAAATTTGGGATTTCCACCCAAAAGAAAAAATGCGTAGCGGAAAATCCATTTTCCGCTATGCTTTTCGTAGCTCTTTTCCAATTTTCCACAATGGAGAAGTGAGATGGTCATTTTCCACCAGGAGAAGCTCTTTTCCAATTTTCCACAATGGAGAAGTGAGATGGTAAGAAATACGTAGCAAAAAAATTATTTTCCGCTATGCTTTTCGCAGCTCTTTTCAAATTTTCCACAATGGAGAAGTGAGATGGTAAAAAATGGGAAACAGAAAATCCATTTTCCGCTACACTTTTCATACTCCATATCAAATTTTCCACAATGGAGAAGTGAGATGGTCATTTTCCACCAAGAGAAGCTCTTTTCCAATTTTCCACAATGAAGAAGTGAGATGGTAAGAAATGCGTAGCGAAAAATCTATTTTTTGCTATGCTATTCGCAGTGCAGATTTCTAAAAAATGCAGTCTTAGTGCGGGGACTATATCTTCCAAACTATCCACTGGATCTTGCTAAGATTTAAATATGTTGGTGCTAGACTAATTTCAGCCATCTTCCTTGGAGCGATCAAATATTTTTTATCTAGTTAAAATTTATTCATCTCTGAGCAATAGCATATCTAGAATAGTAAGAATGTCAAATTGAATTATGTTTTGAAGGAACCGGTGTGGTGTAGAAAGACAGTTAAAATGCAGAAATTCATTACTATCATTAGAGTATATGAATATTGAAATAATTTTACAGATAGTCATGGGGATAATGACACTTGTCAAATAATTATGCCCCTTCATTAACAATTATCACGGGTAATGAGCTGCGGAAATTTTGGAAGATCAAGAGATATGAGTAATTTTATGAGAAGCTAGAAAGTCTTAAAAGAGGAGGTTGATTGGAAATCAAATAAAGATTTTAATACTTTATTCCTTCACATTCAAATAGAAAAAGAGGAAAGAATCAATTATGAAACTGAAAAGCTCCCGGGAGAAAACCAACAGTTGCTGGAGAATGCTATTTATTGTAAACTCTTTTCTTGTAAAAGGGTTCTTCTTTTCTATGAGAGTAGGAATTCCTGGAGTAGAGGAGAGGGCATTTTTTTCTGCATTTCATTTTTATTTTCATTTGCAGTTGAGAGTTCTGATTTTTGTAATAGATTTGGCAGAAGTTGTGAGCAAATAAAATTGGAACATTCTTATGTGTTGTGTTCAAGACAAAGAGAGGTTTTATTCTGAATCAGAGTATTTGGTTATTACTTCTCTATTTATAGTCAATCATAGTATTGTTGTATTTAGTTTTGGGCATTATCTTGCATCTTGTGTTAAGTATTGGATGGGCTGTAGATCGTAGTATTTGCAGACATTCCTATTATGGAAATTGGGATTACTTAACCTTTATTTTCATTTCAATTTTTCTGCATTTTCATAAATAGCATTTGTATTGCATTACCAATGTTGGGGAGCCATAGGAAATTTGAATTCTTGAAGTTGGCTAGGTTTAGAACTGAATTACTACCTGAGTTAGTTTTGTCTAAGGTTGGCTTGGTTTTCCTCTTCCATTCTCAGGTTAAGAATGTACCCAGTTACTTTAGGAATAAAACAAATTCATTTAATATCATTCATAAGGGAGCTGGACCTTTCAATTCAAAGGAAATCTATCAACCTAGTGATAGATTATCCAAATGTTGGTATCAAATTATTTCTCACAGATTTGGGCATTTGAGAGTTAAATTGAAAAGAACAATCTGTTTACCAGCATATTTTTGGTGACTCTACTAGGGAGGCGCAAAAGAAGATTAGTGCATTGTAATACCCCTCTAACCCTAATATAAGTTTTGTGTTTTTGAAAGAATTAAGATCCTTCGATGTTTTCTTACAGCTTAAGTTGTACATGATACTTGTTTGATCTATTCCTATAGTTGTCTATAATAATTTCATAAGCTAGTACTCAATGATTCTAATATCAGACATACTATCTAAAGGTATCATTTTTGTATGTATTTATCTCCATGTATGTATTGAGTACCTACAAGACCTTTATGAACATAGTTAGGAGGTTATATGATATGTACTTGATAGATATATATAAGTGGTTATTTATATTTTCTTCTATTAAAGTTACTTTGGATGAATCTTGTATCTCACTTGATGATTTGATTATGTTGATTTATTATTAGTATTGATAAGAGACTAACACAATGCTTAAGATTCTAACCTTTGTTATGATGATGCTACATGCTTTGAGTCTATATATATACATGATGTGTTTTCATGATTCAGGACGAAGTCATAGTTACTCACATAGCTGAGGTCCACATGATGTATCGATCCTGGTCATCTGTCTGCAATGTTTTCTTTTATATGTATATCCGTGCATATGTATTTCTTCTTTGTGATGCAGGCTTGCAGGTACCGGGCATCGACTTCACCTGGCTTCACAGGTCTGAGCATGCCCTCAAATCCTCGATGGTTGTTGATATGGAGATAGTACTAAGGCCCCTACATGAGTCTTCCTTTGTCATTATTCCAATTTGGGAATATTAGGGTTCCTTCTTTGTCAGTCAACCTTTGGGTCAAAAACCCAGATCCAACGCACCCGGTTGGGCATGGTTGTAGTTAGTGCCTTGTGGCCACTTGAATTCATTTGGTTGTATGATTTTTTTACTCATTTTATTTATTTCTCCTTCTTGGTATGATTCTTAGTTAATCTTTCTATGTTGTGTTTCAGGAGTTTGGCTTGACTTTCCTTGTTGACTTTGGTTGACCTTGTTTGATCTTATGGTTTTCTCGATATGTTTCATAGATGATTTGTATGGCCTCTTTGGATGATTAAATTTATTTTGAGGCATGTGATTTTATTCTACCTTAGTGATTATATCCTATAGTAATTATAAATAGGTAATAATATTGTGATCTATTACTTCATAATCTTATAGATTATAGTGTTTGGTATTTGGCATGTATCTATATAAATATAAATATATATATATATATATAGAAATATAGAAATATATATATGGGTGCACACATATATGTATTTATATATATATATATAATTTATATGTGATTATATGTTAATTATTGTAGATATTGTTGATGGTGTATATTTTGGGATTAATGTAAAGTATAATATTATTAATAATTAAATATTAAATAATGCGAGGTATATTATTCTCAATTGTTAATTATTAATAATGAGGATAGGTTATATATATAGATATTGATGTAATTAATGATGGCATATGCATATATGTTAGGATAATATTACATTAGTGTATGAATGAATACAAATAATCTTTTATTGTATATTTGAGTAATATAGTTGTATGATATTAAGTTATTTTATAATACTCTTTAGTTAAGAGTTAGTTGGGAGTTGGTTACTTTTCCTCTCAACCTTTGGAAATCTATTTATATGCACTACTTTCTCATTTGAAAGGAGGAGATTTTGGGGCTAAAGCATTGAGGAGAGGATGGCCTTACTTTTCATGGAGATTTTGGAGAGAAAACTTGGAGATGTGAGGGAGAGTTTGTAAGCATATGTCTTTAAAAATTTTTGGCTATCTTTGCTTTTAGGAGAGACATTTTTGTGAGAATTTCAGTAGTTGAGAGAGGGATTCTTTGTTGTGGAATTATTTCTTTCTTTCATGGAGATTTCTGAAAGTGGATAGGGTTTGAAGGATGCATCTCAAGTTTGGAATTGTCTTCTCTTTTGTTTCCTTCCTTCTTCGATTCAACCTTCGTAGGACATGAGGTATGGATTGAATATTTTAGTTACTTTATGTGTCTGATAGATTATGAATCTGTTTATATATTATCATTATTTATTATATCTGTAATTTTCATTTCTGTGGTTATTTTAAAGTTTTGAGTTTTTGTTTGTAAGAATTGACATGTTCTTTCCTAGGGTTTTTAGCAACCCATTTTTGGAGATCTATTATTATAATAATTTAAATTGCATCTATGGTTTTACTAAATTGATTTTCTGGAAGTAAAATTCACAGATCTCAAATGGGTATCTCTCTAATTTTATTTTTAGGGTCGAATTAATGCCTTATTTTTGACATTTTGGCAGACTATGCCTGTCCATTCTTGATTCCAAATTTTCTGTCAAATGTATTCGTATGCTACAGGCTGATATGATTATATAAAAGTCTAAATTTGATATCAGAGATTCTCCTAAGTTTTATGTTTCATTTCCAATTGGTTTGGAGAATTTTTATTATGTTTTGTGAAAGTTACAACTATTTTAGTGAAGGCAGGTCTGTACCCTAACCAGAGTTTTCTGTTTTAAACCAGAAGTCATAACTTTCTTTCCCACCATTGGATCTTCCTAAAAATAAAATTGAGAGTCCATAATTATGTTATCTAAATCTAGAATGAAGCGATTTCCTTTATTATTTATTTTTTGGAAGATATGGATGACTGTTCTATGATGACTATTCTTTGCATTCAATCCTTGCTTGAAATAATTCAATTTAAGAACATCATTAAGTTTTAAGGTTTCGTATGGTTACCAGAGGCTATTAGAATTTTTTTTTGGTTAATTGGATCTATGTATACTCTGAATATGTTTATAATATCACTTGGATGTCTTCTTATATGTTTGGAACATTCTAAATGTCATATTGGGTTTAGGGTTGTCAAGTGGACTAGGGACAACATATGTTTTCCTAAACTCAATCAAATGTTGTTATGGAATTGATATGAATTCTTGATGATGAATCTATTATGTTCTTATGATTTTTATATGTATGTTAGGGAACCTAAGTACACTAGGTGAGTGGCTCATAGTGAGGGGTTGGGGCCCTAAGTGGCTAGTACCAGGATAACCTACTATGAGTTATTTAATCAAGTGATAACCTAAATAAATGAATTGGGAATGGGAGATTATTGGAATGGGAAATTACACACTAATCAAGATTAATTGTGCCTTGCCCATGCCTTTAGTGCTAGTAAAGACTAAGGATGGGAGTGGGAGAAGGTACCTATGCGTAGGTACGACTGGATGACCTTGTCTGTACGAGAGACATTCGATTCCACATGTGCCTACTTGGGGGCCGGGGCCAAGAGTGGCTAGTACCAGGACAACCCAAGGGGTGAGGGATATGCGATGACACTCACCTAGCTTGTAGCTTAGAGTCTCTATCAAATTTGATCATGCCTTTGGTATTCCTTGTGGTCTTCTTTTCTTTTCTTTTTTGTTGTGACTTTGGAGAACTTTTATCACCACCTTAGGAATTTTCTAGTTGTTACCTCTTGTATGGGCCTTTGGTTCTATCTCCTAGCTCAGGGGAGTGGGCCTATTGGTTCCACGTGGTTGGGTGGTTAATATTTATATCGAGGTATTGATCGTGATTCTTTGGATGATCCTAGCACATATTCCTTTCCAAATCTGCTGTTGAAGATTTCTTATTGGATATTTTAATATGTTGAGATGTACTTATGTATCTATATTCATGTAATTTTAATCTCCTAAAAGGAGTCTTGTAGTATTGATGTAATCTCAATTCAAGGCAATGCTAAGGGAATGGGTAGTTCTAGGTAAAAGAAAGGGAAAAGAATGTGGAATATTGGACATGTTACTAGCATTAAAAGAAAGTGTTTATGTTATTTCTCCTATCCTCTTATGTTGTCCATATGTAAAGGAAATAATCTTAAATATAGTTATATATAATGATGTATCACAAAAATAATGTATTCTCTCTTGATGAAAAAATCCAAGGAAATTATTGAGAAATGATAGGTTAGTGATTGGAATTATTAACAATGAATGGTTATGAAACAATGCAATAAAATAGTAGCTTGATTATAATGTTAATACTTGGTTCATGTT
Source organism: Chamaecyparis obtusa (assembly GCA_027943335.1). NCBI lineage: Eukaryota > Viridiplantae > Streptophyta > Pinopsida > Cupressales > Cupressaceae > Chamaecyparis > Chamaecyparis obtusa. Next base: position 220,945 of record BSBK01003026.1, read on the forward strand.
AATGAAATACCTAGGATAATACCTACCTTAATGAATATTAATCTCTTACCTAAATTATTAGAGAAAAGTGATATAAAGGATAGTAGATGTAGATGAAATCAATATGAATTTATGGAATGAGTTGATAAAAGGAATAATGATGTTGGATGATTAACCTATGTTTAATATAAGAAATAAGTTAGGGACATTTAACTTGGTGCATTAAAATGAATGTAGATCTTTTAAGCTCATGATTCCATGAATATCTTATGCATGTAAATGGTTTATATGATGTTCCTTTAGTAGCAATGTCAGGGAACCCGGGAGGACTTAAGTGGTATAAATCTTACATTCAAGTAGTAGAAAATTATTTCTTCTTTTAGAAATATGAAGTGTAATGATGAATATTATTCTAGTTAAAATAAAATTAAAAAATTAAAAAAATTAAAAAAATTACTACTTGCATTTTATAGAAGTTTTATGTCTTGTCCTCTTGGGTTGCCTGGCAGGGCGTTACATGCATAATTTGTTTCCTCAGTTTTTATTATTATCTCTGCTGCAAGAGATTGGCAACTCTATTTTGATTCTCATAGTTTTTGGTTGAAGAGTCTAGTGCTTTCATTTTCTGATCTATTATTATCTCTACTTGCAGGAGATTGGTGACTCTGACTTAAAAGATCATGCCTATTAAATTTGTGAAAGGGAAGAGGTCAGATCTTTCCTTTATAGAACTTCATCAAACTTGTGATCCAGTACTACATGATTTGTTTGATGCTTTTAGAGAAAGCATCACTCAGGGAAGAAAAATGAATTTGAGTATTGAAGAAGACCATGTACCAGTTCTATTATGGAGAAGTGTTTGTGCCAGGTATCATAAGATGAAAGAGTTGGAAGTGAAAATGAAGTTATTGCAGCATTGCGAGAAAAGGGTGTTGCAGCTGAATGAAGAATTGAAGGTGGATGATGATGAAGTTTCAAAAGTTCCACCTAATTTTATTTCTTATAATTTTTCAGTCTTGAGTGAACAAGAAGTTTAGCAAAGAAAACAAATTAGAAGGAAACCCACATTTGAAGAAATAAATGTTGAGAGTGATCCCAACTTACAATTCCTTTGGATGACATTTAAAGAAAGTATTTCTAAAGCCAAAGCAAAGGGATTAAGTTCTTCTGAAGATCATCAATCTGCTATATTGTTAAGGTGTGTGCACCAATGATATTTTAATGTCCAAGACTAGAGAAGAAACAAATTTGTTCCAACAAATATGCATGAAGAAAAATCAGTAAATGAAGAACCAATATCAGTCAATTGTTTGGTTCTTAGAGAGCAAGAGGTACCCCAGCTTCTAGAAGAAAAAATTTCAATGAACGAGGAGATTCTTGACAACAGCAAGGAAATGGTAAGCAAAGTAGAAAAGGAAGATTTTTCCATGCTTTCTTTTATTCTGGATGTTGAGAGTCTCAGATTTGATAAAAATAATGATCATCTTTTGCATAAAGATCCTTTTGAAAATCATTCTACAATTGATATGTTCCCGAAATATGAGAAGTCTTACTTGGTAGAAGATAATGCTAAAAGTGATTTTCAATCTTCACAAAGTGATGATAATCCTCAGTTAGAATCTTTTTGTCTTGAAGATAATGCAACATTGGGTTCTCTTGCTGAAAAATGTATTGAAGAAAAAGCTGAAACATATTTTGTCAATCATTCTATTAAGTCTGAAAATATGGTTGAAGAAATAAGTGCAAGAACAAAGTTTGAGCAGGGTTTCCCTTTGGTTGATAAAGCACTACAACATCATGAAGAAGATGGAGAGCCAAATTACATTTTTCTTTTTCATGAAATGGAAGTTAATCAATTTTTGGTGCCGGCTAAATGTAAGTCTTCTTCTACAACTGATTCAAGTATTGAGGTTTTAAATTTGGAAAACAAAATTTTAGAATTGATAGCCATAAAGAATGATGAAGTTACTCCAGTCTAGATTGACCCTATGTGCAATGAAGAATCATTCTATTTCAGTCTTGATTTGAAATCCAAAAGTGCTATTAAAGATCACTGTGATAAATGTGTGTATGATGAAGTATCATTTTCAGAATCAGTTGAGTGTTCTGATTTTGTCAATCTTGTTTTGGATGCTGAAATCTCTCTTAAAAGTGATATTGTCGAAGGGGGTGAATGTGAATATGTTTTAGTATCATTTTCAGAATCTTTTGAGTATTTTTCCTCTTCACAAAGAATGGTTGAATGTATGAGAAGTGATGTGTGGGAGAGTGTAGAAGAATCAGAGATTTATGATGAGGCATGATTGTTTGGAGGAGATTTATGGGTAACACATTTTCAGCATGCTTTTAGATTCACTTTCAGTTATGATGAAGTTGTCAAAAGGCAATGGTTTTGGTACAGCTTGTTGGAGCACAATTCTCTTTTTCGAAAAGATTTATACTTCTCCTTGTCGGTTAATGGTCATGTGTGAGACTCTTCCTGCTCTATTTTATTTTGGTGAGGTTCCCTCACCTATTTGTAAATAAGTTTGCTTCCATAGTTTTGGTGTGCTTACCTTAGCCTTTTCCACTTTCTCATTTTTGGTTTTGCCTTGCTCCCCTCCACCCTCCCAGCATGCAGCTTCTAGTTGTCATTTTATGCCTAGACTCTATAGTCCAATGGATAAGGCACTAGCTTTAAAGCTAGAGATGTTGGTTTATTTATGCACTTTTCAGCACATAATCCCCATTCAGAGCCAGTTGTTGGCATAATTCCAATCCCCCAATTTCAAACTTTCAGAGTTGAAGTCTTTCATTAGATTCCCCCTAATGTGTTTCAAATGTTTCTCCTAACAATGTTTCTGTGAAGGATGGAGATCAAAGTTCTAATGCAGATGTGAGAGTTCATATGTCCCAATTCATATTCATTGTTTCAAAATCATAATTTCCTAAAGCACACTCAAATTTGGGATTTCCACCCAAAAGAAAAAATGCGTAGCAGAAAATCCATTTTTCGCTACGCTTTTCGCAACTCTTTTCCAATTTTCCACAATGGAGAAGTGAGATGGTCATTTTCCACCGGGAGAAGCTCTTTTCCAATTTTCCACAATGGATAAGTGAGATGGTAAAAAATGCGTAGCGGAAAATCCATTTTCCACTACACTTTTCATAGCTCTTTTCGAATTTTCCACAATGGAGAAGTGAGATGGTAAAAAATGCGTAGCGAAAAATCCATTTTCTGTTATGCTTTTCGTACTCCATATCAAATTTTCCACAATGGAGAAGTGAGATGGTCATTTTCCACCAGGAGAAGCTCTTTTCCAATTTTCTACAATGAAGAAGTAAGATGGTAAGAAATGCATAGCGGAAAATCCATTTTTCGCTACGCTATTCATAGTGCAGATTTCTGAAAAAACTTAGTCTCAGTGCGGGGGCTATATCTTCCAAAATAACCATTGGATCTTGGTAAGATTTAAACATCTTGGTGCTAGACTAATTTCAACCATCCTCACTAGAGTGATTGAAGATTTTGTATCCAGTTAAAATGTTATTCATCTCTGAGTAACAACATATCCAGAATAGTAAGAATGTCAAATTGAATTATGTTTTGAAGGAACCGGTATGGTGTAGAAAGATAGTTAAAATGCAGAAATTCATTAGTATCATTAGAGTATATGAAGACTAAAATAATTTGACACATAGTCATGGGAATAATGACACTTGTCAAATAATTATTCCCATTCATTAACAATTATCACGGGTAATGAGCTGCGGAAATTTTGGAAGATCAAGAGATATGAGTAATTTTATGAGAAGTTGGAAAGTCTTAAAAGAGGAGGTTGATTGGAAATCAAATAAAGATTTTAATAATTTATTCCTTCACATTCAAATAGAAAAAGAGGAAAGAATCAATTATGAAACTGAAAAGTTCCCGGGAGAAACCGAACAGTTGCTAGAGAATGCTATTTATTGTAAACTTTTCTTGTAAAAGGGTTCTTCTTTTCTGCAAGAATAGGAATTGCTAGAGTAGAGGAGAGGGCATTTTTTTTTGCATTTCATCTTCATTTTCATTTGGAGTTGAGAGTTCTGATTTTTGTAATAGATTTGGCAGAAGTTGTGAGCAAATAAAATTGGAGCATTCTTATTTGTTGTGTTCAAGACAAAGTGAGGTTTTATTCTGAATCAGAGTATTTGGTTATTACTTCTCTATTTATAATCAATTGTAGTATTGTTGTATTCAGTTTTGGGCATTATCTTGCATCTTGTGTTAAGTACTAGATGGGCTATAGATTGTAGTATTTGCAGACATTCCTATTACGGAAATTGTGATTACTTAACCTTCATTTTCATTTCAATTTTACTTCATTTTCATAAATATCATTCGTATTGCATTACCAATGTTGAGGAGTCATAGGAAATGTGAATTCTTGGAGTTGGCTAGGTTTAGAACTAAATTTACTGCCTGAGTTAGTTCTGTCTAGGGCTGGCTTGGTTTTCCTTTTCTGTTCTCAAGTTAAGAACGTACCCAATTAGTTTGGGAATAAAACAAATTCATTGAATATCATTCATAAGGGAGCTATACCTTTCAATTTAGAGGAAATCTATCAACCTAGTGATAGATTATCCAACTATTGGTATCAAATTATTTCTCAAAGATTTGGGCATTTAAGAGTTAAATTGGAAAGAACAATTTGTTTACCAATAATTTGGAAGAAGATGGGAATCGTTCATCTTGTTTTGTCTTTACAAGAGGTATACTAAACCATTTAAACCTCTATGACAGCATTCAAAGTTTCATGAAAAGATATTCAACATGGAAACATGAAACTGCTTAATATCACTCTTCCCTTCTTACTAGTGTTGAAACGCTTAATAGGGAACAAAATAATTTATAGCTGATCTTATTGAAAACACATAAAGATCAAAAATACCTGGAAGTGTTTAGTTGAAACTCAACTTGCTGAATGAAAATCCTCTAAATCTAAAGCTTACTTTTCTTAAAACAATTGTAGAGTCACCACCTCCTTGAAGAGGACAAACACCTTAACTGCTAAAAACTCTTTTTGTGTCTTTTTCCATCAACACAACAAAACTTCAACAAGGTATAGAAACTATTTATCAGGACTCAAAATATATCATTATATGCATTGATCAAAAAAAGAACTCAGAGTTGCCACTCACAACTGGGTGAGATGATTTGAACTTTTAAAACTGACTCTTATACAATGGAAACCAGTGGATAAATGAATAAGTTGGCCAGGGGTCTAGCTCTACTCGTACCCGCATTAGTCTAACTTCACTTAAAATATCCCCTATAGAGTCACCATTTTGTTGGTGACTCAGATGGGCTGAATCAATCTGGGTATTAAAATATTGAAAGTTTGTAATGTAACTAGAGATTCTCAACTGATTTACTTCTTTGTTATGTTCTCTTCCCCAATAGAGTCACCATTTTGTTGGTTCCTGAAAGGATTTTACACTCAATGAGACACCAATATACCTAAGACTAATTTTAAGGAGGGGTTAGTTCCAAATATAGGGAAATCTATAGGTAACTGAACCAACTATAGGGACAAGACTGCCCTCTACACTTATGGCTCTCCACAACCAAGACAGGTGCACCTAATCAAGTAAATGAAACACTTTTTACATCACCAGGACTAGATTAAACAAAGTAGATAATAGCAAGAAGGTACTAAATGATAACCAGTCATTCATTGACTCTCCATTTCTATGGTGAAACTGATATCCAAAAACATAAAACTAAAAGGATTGAAAGGATTGAAATGATTTTATTTTGAGTTCTTGTAGAATGTAAACAACCATGCCAAACTTGCATCACTACATACTAATTTCTGATCAGTGCCTTGTCCATTGGGCAATACATATAAAGTAGATACAGAATAAAAGAACAAAGATTCCAAGCCATAAACATAATAAACCAGATTCATACACTCTTTAAAAAACATCCTTCATATTGAACCAAATGAATCTATGTTTTATGTAGAGAATTTTAACCTGATCCTTGATCAAGGTTGAGAAATAAAACATATACATAAGTAAACCCTATGAAAGGAGTCAAAAAACCCAAGACTCAAGAAGCACAATAAAAGGAGAGATTTGAAAACTAAAAACTACATTAAGTATGAGAACTCAAGTTCCTGTATTACAAACTATTTCAGAATACAACACTTAGACAATATTGAAAAGATTTTGAAAGGTTTTCCACTAGATTGACACAAATAGAAAAATATATTACAATCTGGACTGAGGATACACACTTAGCTTTTCAGCTTCCTATGTCAAGAATTTTCAGCCAGCCCTTTCTTAATGATCACAAAAATCCTTTTATAGGAACAAGGATGCAACAAGCAAAAGATTATTTAGGTTAAAAGCCCTAAACCTAACCAAAAAATCCAAGGCCCGCAAGAGAAAATAAATCTAATCTGATTGTACCTCTGCAAGACATTCCTGGGAACAAGCTAGCTCTCTTGAAAAAGATCAAATCAATAGTTAATGCACTTGGGAGTAATCAATAAATCTGATTCCATCCATGAATCAAAACAAAATATCTTCAAAGCAACCAAGTTGCAAGAAATCTAATCCTCCCCCCTTTGCCGGATCTGTAAATCAGTCATGTCTAAAATGAAATATCTTTACCAAATTCTGATCCTGAAATACACAGTTCATTACTGCACTCACCAACTTGGTCAACTCTTAAAATAACCACCGCCATTGCATTCCTCATCTTCTCTCATTTCTGAAAACATATTATACTTATATATTGTGATATGGGCCCCATATGCCATGTCACACTACCTGATTGGGTCGACCTGCCACCTCATTACCTGGTTGGACCTCTACACATTCTTGTGTGACTTGTCACTCTCCAGTTGGCTTATCTTGTCCACCTGGGCACTTGACTGTGTCACCTCACCACATCACCGAACTACCACATGTCATCTCGTCGCTTCCCTGCAACCATATCATTCAAGCATTTTCCTTTTTACAGATCAACGATGACCGTTGGATCTTTGGCATACATCCTGATTTGTCAGATCTACACACTCCTCAAATTGTCAAAATTATCTTATCTCCATGCAGGACCCACTTGCAAAGTCACCGTCCACCTAAGCACCTAGGTCCTCATGCACACGTGAGCAATCTTCCAACTGGGAATCCTCATTTGGACACTAATGTATTGTGGGGACTTCCTTATAAATATCCCATTTGCCTTCACATAGCCAATGTGGGATAAATCCCGATGGCTTTTATAAAATTTACTTCAAAATATATAGAAGTACATGCCCAGCTCACCTGGCCCACACATCCGGGAGGCCCCACACATGGTGTGTTCCTTTCCTTGCATTACTCTACACTTGTGCATTGTTTCTTTTAAATGTATCTTGATACAAAAAACTATTACATGTGGGATAGATCCCCAAACACATAGTCCATAAAATCTCAACCTTCCAGCCTCAAAAGGAGACTCACACAGCTTCTATGGGAGGCTTACATAGCTCCTCCTTCATACTTGGTGCACCTAGCTTGGCTCCCACGCATGCAACCTCCTTTTGCATTCCTTATTTGTTTTGGCCTGTGATTACACAGCATTACCGATTTCTCCTTTCATTTGGTTGTTTCAATCTTAAGGTTTGTTTATTGCTTGGGCACTGCATGCCAGATGGCCTACAAGTCATGGTGTGAGCAATAGCTCTCTCTTTTTGGCATGTGTAGGGACCTTCAAAAACATTTTTGCAGCCCCCAATTCTCTTTCCTCTAGCCACCGGTACATACTCATTCACCAATATGCATTATGCACTCCTCTTGTTGATGCATGAGTCCCTTGACTTAGCTTGCAATGCCTTTGGCTTTTTGATTGTCTTTTGCATTAACAGGCCACCATTTCAATGGACATACATTGGTTTATCTTCTAGAAATTATCAGCCTCCACCACTTCCTTACACAGACTCCAGCTTGGCACATGTTTTTTTTCTTGGCACTCCTCACACAACTCACTTGGTTTTGTTTACTATAGCAACATTTAAAAATTAGCAAGCATGCATTCTCATTGTCATGCTTGTAAGGATTTTGTGTGCAACACCCATGGTGCATGTATTTGCAATGGTGTGCATAGTCCATGTTAAAAAAGTATGCCTAGCACTTTGGATAAATGGGATGCCCCAACATTTAATAATACATGTGTGTAAAATAGAAAAGAGAGTGTGCAGGCCACAATAGTGTGTATACATCAGCAAATTTGATACAAGGGATATGCACACAGCCATATTAAAAGGGGTGCGTAGGAAATTTAGTTAGTCCAGTCGGTGGAGTGGCTGCAAGTTGAATCGATTCAATACAAATGCACATTAGTAATAAAATAGAAAACAACATATTCAGCCTCCAATGGTGAGAAGGAGTTGAAGATCTTCATCTTTTTAAAAACAAATGGCCTTGCATAAGCAATTTCATCAATATGTAAGAAAATAGATTTGATGTTTTTAAAAGATTTTCCTTCTCATGCTAATCGTAGCATTCATTCCAAAATAATCAGATTGGGTGTGTTTTCCTTGGCAAGAAGGCTCCATGTTTTCTCTTCAATAAAACAATTCATTGGTGTCAATAAATTTTCTCTCAAAGTACCAGAAAATAGACACTAGAACAATGCTCTTTAAAATGATGAAGTAGGCTGGACCCCAGGCAGGGCAAGTCCAGCCTAAAAAATTTTCAATTTTAAACAACTGAGTTTCAAACACAACCAGAACAACTGGCCCCTGCAACCAGATCCAATTTGGGCAACTGAAAACTTTAAAAAACTTCAATTTCTATTACTTCGTCAGTCACCAAATTTAAATAAAACACTATCAGTCGCGCCATTAAAACACTACTCAAAGCTAATCACTGGAAGGTGAAAGTTGGTGAGTAGGAACTTTGTACTATAGAGAAACATCCTATCAAAGGGAGTCACCTAAAAATGAACAAGGTGGTAGATTTTAAAACTTGAAAATGCTCATTCAGAATTGTCAGCATATCACAAATTGAAATTATTGTAAATGGCTTCGGAAGGAGATGAATTAAAAATATCAAACGATGAGCTGAGGGCACGCCATCTGTTCTGGTAGAAAATTCATATGCAAGGAATGCAACAAAATAACTCTAATCTGGAGCTAAGCATCTAGGAAAAAGCTATGAGTTTATGAAAATGGTTACTTTGCAAAGTTATTCTATCCGCACTTTTTAACATTATAAACACATTTTTACTGATCCTTGCAACCCAATCAAATGAAACCTTCATAGCATGAAACCTTGGGTAAATGATCTCTCTCATATGTATAAAACAAGTCTATAATCAGATTTAACAAATGATCTACTAGCTATCCAAAAATAATCCTCGAAGTCAGCCACTTGGAACATCCTGAACTGAAACAAATTAAAACTATAGAAGTTGCATTTGGAACTGTCTAAGGAAAAGGGTCAAAGGGATTGGTCATGATCTTAAACTCATCAAAGGGAGTTACTTCCATGTCTATATTATAAATAAACCTTCAATTCCTCCTGATCATTGAAGGGGAACAAGTTGTGCGACCTCAAAGTAGGCTACTTCAAAACACGTCCTAAGCCCCATCCCATGAAATTCATCAAGCCTATCTTTGTACACACTTGAACTAGGGTCTCTAAACTGTTCTTTGAAGGGCACAAACCAAGCCTTGGGAAAATTCTCTGAAAATTAACTCCAAAATCAATCCGGATTTTAGAGTACCAACAAGCCCTCTAACCAGACCACTCTTAACTATGTGATTAAATCCTTTAACAGGGTCACACCTAACAGTGTGTATTGTAACCTTTAACAGGGTTGGCTTCTCACAGAGCTCACTTCAGAAGAGTGAAAATTTGGTAGCATGTTACTAGTGGTTTTTTCCATATTAGGTTTCCACATCAAATACTGGTGTCATACTTGTGTGAATGTTATTTGATGTGTTATGTTGTTGAAAGTTTTATATTCTTCAAGTTGATTACTTTTGGACAGTGGACTACAAGTTTTATGTTACTGATATATTCTATGGAGACCGAGTGAATTTCTGAATAGATCTATGTTTGTTAAATTGTTTAAAAGTTTAATTGGTACATCTGGACATGAGCATAACTAATTCACCCCCCTCTCGATTATTCTAAAATCATTCCAATAATTGGTATTCTAGTTTTGGTTCTTGTAAGGATAAATTTTAAAGGCACTTGAAGCTAATGATCAAGATGTAAAAAAAAGAGTTACCAAAGCTGAACAAGGAGAACTTTCCTGCATGGCAGAGTTTGATGAAATTGCACCTAGCTGGAATTTTTGATTCAGTGAAATACTATGTGGAACATGATTATGTATCAGTTTTTGCACCTATGAGAGCTGAGGAGATGAAGGAAAAGAGAGAACACAACCAGGAAATGTTGGAGATTTCATCATCCCTAAGTTATCCTAAATTTGAAAACATCAAAGATTGTACTAATGCAAATAAAATGTGGGACACACTGGCAGCTATCTATGGTGGGGACACAAATGTGTTGAGAGAAAAATCTGAATGTTTGAAAGGTAATTTTGATGAAACAAAAATGTTAGAAGGTGAAAACATTGTTCAATATTGTGGTAGAGTTAAAGAGGTAGTGAATTCTAGTAGAGGAGCCAATGGAAACATTGATGATGAAACTTTTATTAGAAAATTTTTGAGGACCCTACTTCATATTTATGCTATTATAGTTTCTACAATACAAGAATCAAGATATACTCTTGGTAACATCCTAACTTTGGAAGGTCTTGTTGGTAGGATTACCACTTTTGAGTTGTCAAATTTTGATAATTTCACTACAGATAATATTGAATCTGCATTCAAGTCTCAAATAGTTATTCATAAGTCTAAGAAAGGCAAAAAAAGATGTATGAATAGTGATAGTAACAGTGACAATGACACTTTTGATGATGATCTAGATGATCTTGAGGCACTTATGGATAGAAGGCTACCAACAGGAAAAGGAAAATTCAGAGGTAAACATCCTATAATATATTTTTCATGTAACAAAGTTGGACATATTACGGCAAGATTCCCTAACAAGAATGACAGGGATGAAAGAAGGGAAAAAAAGTATAAAGAAAAAAGGAATGACAGAGATCACTGAAGGTATAAGTACTACAAAGATAAAGGTAAGAGTTCTTTATTATATTGTTGAAGAAGAAATAGATAGTGAAACTAGAGGATCTAATGATTATGATGTAGAAGTTGTTTATGTTGCTATGAAAGATGATTTCGATGAAGATGAGAAAAGTGCACTTATTTCATATGTGAGTAAAGGTTATAAATGGATTATTGATAGTAGTTTCTCACATCACATGACAATTGATAAAAGTAAGTTTGAAATCTTAAATCATTATAAATGTAGGAGTGTTAAGTTTGGTAATTATGCACCATGTCCTATGAAGGGAAAGGGATCTATAAGATTGACTAATAAGATCAGATGTGATAATTCTTATTGGGTTGAAGGTCTTAAGTATAATTTGTTAAGTGTTGAGAAGTACTAGTTACTAAGTTAATTTTCATCAAAAGAAGGATAAATATTTGATGCCAGTGGTGAACTAATTGGAAGTGGAGAATAGAAAAGAGGTAATTTTCTCTATCTAGACGTATTTGAAGAAACACATTTGTTTTCACAATTTGATGATATATGGTTATGGCATAAGAGGTTGTGTCATGTGAACTTTGAAAATTTGGTAAACATTAGTAAGATGAAGAAACTTAGAAGTTTACCAAAATCGAAGAAACCTGATAATGTGATTTGTAAATAATGTCAATTGGGAAAAATGAAAAATTCTAGTTTCAAGAGGAAGACATATACTTCTAATAATATTTTAGAACTGGTTCATACAAACCTTTGTGGACCTATTAGTGTGAAAATTTACTGTGGTGATAAATATTTCATTATGTTTGTTGGTGATTATTCTATAATGATGACTATGATGTTTCTAAAAGAGAAATATGATGTTTTTCAGTTGTTTAAGTGGTATTTGGAAAAAGTTGAGAAAGAAATAGGTAAAAGCTTAAAATTTCTAAGATCTAACAAAGGAGGAGACTCGATATCAAGTGAGTTCAACATATTCTACAATGATAGAGGAATAAAGAGACAAATGTCTGCACCAAGGACACCTCCACAGAATAGTATAGCAGAGAGAACAAATAGATCAATTATGGATTGTGCTAGAACACTGATGATAGTAAAGAATGTTAAACAAAAATACTAGAGAGAAGTTATAAGTACAGCTATTTATACCTTGAACCAAGTACAAATCAAGAAAGGTACAAAAGATACACCATTTGAATTATGGAATGGTTATGCACCTAATGGAAAATACTTTAAAGTCTTTAGAAGAAAATATTATATACTGAAGGACAATAGGCATGGAAAACTTGATGCTAAAAGTGATGAAGGCATATTCCTAGGATATGTTGGAAATCTATTGGGAAAATGTGATACTGAGAGGGGGGTGAATCAGATATCATTGATTTATCTATTTTTCTATAAATGAAACTTGCATAGCATAAGCATAAAACTTCATCGGTATAACAGATCTAATAAGCTAAACATCATCCATGAAAATAAACTTGACACAATGATTTTGGTTACCTAGAAACCCTTGAAAGGTAAAACTAGGGTGGGGATGACACCCACAAATCTTCACTACTAGAGTATAAATTTTTCCTATTAGGGCTAAAAATTTGATCATTGTGAGGGGTTTGCCTTGTTAAGATCTTGAGACTTATAAAGTCTACCTTGCAAAAGGATTTAAGACTTACAAATAAGTAAGCACTCGGTTAAGAGATTTACAAAGGTCTATCAAAACCACTTTGTTAAAGATTTACCCTGATACACCTGTTAAAATGTCTTAGTACCTGATCCTTCAGTTTTCACTATGATGTTGATTACAGATCTTCTCCTTCTAGTATAGATTTGATCTCTTCTATCAAATATATCTCTATTTTTTCCTTTACTAATTTGATCTATTATACTCGGTCACTGAAATCTATCTCTAATCATCAGAATACTTCTCTATTCTATCTCACTCTTACATACATCATTTTAGGGTTTAAATCACATCTTATATAGACAATTAACCTTCTCCAAGATTCAAGATCTATGATCTAGATTATCTCTTTTTACCTCTTAACCTTTCACTAATTATGATTAGTTCTATGTGTTACATATAGATTAATGATTATAGTACAAAGCATAATCACCTCTCTGATTTCCTCAACAAACAATAAATGAAATATAAATGTTGGCCAAAATGGTTTACCTAAGTTTTTGTGCCATAAAAAACACATGTCAATTCTGGCTTGCTCGACATTAGACATCTCTGGCACTCGACATTCACTATTCTTTATATACTGGTGCTCAGCATTTTCTTCTTTACATAACTTAGCAAAAGGTGACTTGGCTAATACAAAAATACTCAGTGACCATTTCTTTACTCGGCAGTGATTACTGCTCAGTAAATGTACATTATACATGACTCAGTCTATATATGATGACTCAGATGCAGTGATGACCAACCAACATTGCCTAGAAAATGATGAAGTGTTGGACACTAATAGACAACAAAACTTTAGGGATCAACAATCTCCCCCTTTGACATTAGTGGCAAAAACACTTCTCCATGACATTTTCAGTACATTTACAAGAGTACTTAGTACTAACAGAAGTATATACAGAATACTCCCCCTAAAACTTAACTCAGTCTTATAAAACAAAAAGATTTACATTTGTACATATAAGACTTCCTTATTTGACATAAACTCAAATACATATACACATTTTAAAAAACTTAGTATGTCATACCATTCATTTTTTCTTTCTTCAGTATGATTCTTCTCTCTGATTTTGTTCCATCTTTGTGACTTAACATGTCATGTTACTGCTATTTCCCCCTTGTTTTTTTCACTTGAAGTTCTTGGGGTGTAGGGATCTTGAAATGCTTATCCAGAAATGGTTTGTGAAGCTGCATGACCATATGCAATACAATGTCCCAACCGGATGTTGCAAAATTCAAAACCTTAGACTTTACCTCTAGCTCGACAGCTAGGTCAACTAGGCTCTCGGCAATAGAAAGATGGAGATCTTTTTGAACTAATTCCTTTTCCATAGCTAACTCTATTTGTATGGCCTCTAGATGAGGTGTTAACATTTTTTGAATGGAGAGTAAGTGAGCTTTTATCTTACCATCATTAGCCATCAAATCGGCTAACCTCCCTTGAGTATGTAGAAGCCTGGCAGAATGTATGGAGCTGGAACTTGCATCCAAGCTCAATGAGTGACCTATAGACTTGATATCTAACTGTAGCTTATCTATCAGATCCTGGTTTTCCTTGGTAAACACTTCTAAATCACACAATTTCTTGTACAAATATTGTGCATTATGTACAACTCTTTCTGAGTCTATTATTAAGGTAGAAAGTTCTACCTCCTTCACTGCTATGTCTGCAAACACCTTATTAAGTACCTTGGTCTTGAATTTTATTTCTGACCACTACAACAACTTGTCATTGGCCTCACTGTTATCATTAGTCACTTTCTTGACAATGTGAACAAGTTGTTCTAGAATAGGGTCAAAGTCATTTACATCAGTCATATCAAAATAATCTATGAATATACCTTTTATTTCATGAAGTACTTGCTTTTTCTGATGTTCCCTTCTCATTTCTTCATGTTTGTTCTTTTTCTTCAGTAGATCTTGGAGAATTTACATCTAATCATAGGTCAAGTTATCTGAGTCCCATTTATGAATTACAATAACTTCATCAAGTGTCACCTATAGAGTGGGAGATTTCTCCTTCTTTTTTGTGACTTCTTTCTAGGTGTTGTACAACTCGACATATTTATAAGAGCTTTTATTGCCTCTTGTTCCTTAAGCTCTTGAGTGTCTATTTCCTTTTTTGTCTCTTTCTTTTTTGATTCCTTTTCCTCCACATGAGGATTTACTATAACCAATGCAAATTGTTCTGCATGTCCCTTAATTGACTCCTCCATAGATGTAGACTCAGGTGTAAGTATCGACTTGTCTTGTTCCTCGGTAGTAGTATTATGACCGGCTAGCATATCAACTGTAGCTTTTTGTGGACTGGCAGAGGTAACTTTATCAGTTGATGTATCTTCAATCTATGGATAATCTATCACTTGTAATAACATAGGATTACCGCTTGGCAAAGATGTATCTTTGGTTGTCTAGGCTTGAATTTCTTCCTTGGTCAATACATGAGTTTTCACTGGGGTGTCCTCACTGATATCAACAACAGTTATTTCATCTATCTTCTTATGCTCCTCATTCTTCTAAGTTGCTTCCTCCTGAATATGAGGTTCACTGACATCCTCTTTATTATCTAGCTCAACTCCCTTAGATGTGCTAGCTTCCTATTGTATACTTTTATCAATTATAAGACCAAAAATGATCTTCCAAACCTTTAGACTTTGTTGAACAACATCTTCAACCTTGTGTTGAAGGATAGAGTATTCCCAAAGCTTAGGAATGAATCTATTTATATACTGCTCAATGTATTGCTAAATGCAAGTAGGGGACAAGTTTGGTGTTACTTGAGCAAGTGTGCTTTCCCTGATTTTCTTTTTATGTTATAAGGGCATATTCCCATTTATGTGCTATCCTTTGATATAACTCATCAGGAATCAATTTCCCCAATTGAAGTGGTACCATTTTGAATATGCAGAGCATCTCAATCATTTCTTCTTCAACTTTTTCATTATCCTCAATACTCATCCTTTCAAATTTGATTTGTTTGAAGCCTGCTAATCCAATGGTGCTCTTAATATTGTGGCATATTTCATCCATAGCCAGTGTTCTCTTTTGTAATGCTACCTTCTTTTTTATTTCCTCATCCTCATCAGTTTCCTCATCATCCTTCTCCAAAATAAGTTTTCTCCTAGGTTTCTTCTTCAACTGGATGGCACTACCTTAGATTGAATAACTTTTCTCTTCCCTGATGTAGGGGTTTTATTTTGAGGCTCTACAACTACAGATGTAGAGGGTGCCCTAGTTCTTGGCCTAAGCACAAGTGAGGAGATAGGCTTTGGTTTCTGCATTGTTTTTCTTATAGGCTCAGAAACTGATGCCTTCTTATTAATAACATCAGATTTCCACAATCCATTGGTAATTGCAAGGTGAATTTTTGGATTCGATTATGTATGTGTTTTTTGCATCAACGTTTCAGATCACACTATTAGGGATTTTTCTTATAGGGTCAAACTTGGCAAGATATGGGCTTGATTCTCAGTTTAAAGGGACTCCAAGTTTACAAGAAAAGCCTAATTAATGAGGATTGGATAAGATCCTCCTTCTACTTCGAGCTCCACAGGACTCAAGCAGATATTGCCTATAAATAGGTTATTGTATTTCAAGTAAGCTTTTGATTAGTGGATTTGGTCTTCACTGTCATGCTATCTAGGCTTCAAATTATTTCAACAAAAGATCACTCTGTAGACAGCTGAGAATCTCTTGATACAGAGCTTGACAATAGAAACTATAAATGTGACAGCATGACAATGGAAATAAGGACATAAATCCTTCTTTTTATGAGTTCAACTCAAGGAAGGTTTGTTGGCATTAAGCAGGATTGCCACTAGTGACAACACTTATTTGCATCCTGAGTGCAAACCGAGCAGGACAGTGCAAACCGAGCAGAATAGTGCAAACTGAGCAGAACAGTGCAAATCGAGCAGGACAGTGCAAACCAAGTAGGACACTGTAAATCGAGTGACATTATGTCTATCGAGTCACAAGTATTTACCGAGTTTGAAACTTACCGAGTGGTTAGTATGAACCGAGCCTTCACTTCTACAGAGTGCTTGATGATGCTGAGTAATGTAGTGGACGCTGAGTATCAGAAAGTCACCGAGTTAGTTTGCAGGAACCGTGTAACCATACTTGGGCCGACTTAGTAGCACTTATGTTTATTTGTCAAGCTGACTTTGTAATTGTAATTAATTGTTTAGACTTGTATATAAATAATGTTTTATATCATATCCAAAAAGAGAGAAGTATGAAAAAGAGAGAAAGGCAGAGATAAGAGAATTACAAAGGGCTACAGCAGTATAAGAAGTAGCAAAGATCTATCCATCATAGAAGGTGATCAATACATCAGAGAATCTCAATCAGCAAGTACAGTTGCAAGTAAGAGATCTACTATTTCATCCTAACAGGCGAATCAGCTTGAAATCCTCTAACCAGGTAGACTTAACAGTCTTTGTAAAATCTCTTAACCGAGTGCATACTTCATTGTATGTTTGTAAATCCTCTAACAAGGTGGACCTAGCAGTCCTTATTGCTCCTAGCAGGGCAGATCATCAGAAGTGATCAATGTAAGCCTTAACCGGCCAACTTTATACTACAGTATTAAAGCTTTGTGGGTTTCATCCCCACCCCAGTTTTACTTTCTTTTGGAAGGTTTCTGGGTAACCAAATCTATGTGTCATTGTTGTGAATGCTTTTATGTTTCATGCTTTCTATATGCAAAAGGATAAAGTGAACTATATGTTAATACATCTGATATTGTGAGAAAATTTTGAAGTTACTGATTCACCCCTCCCCTCTTAGTAACTTGGTTAATTCTTGAATATTTCCAACAATTGGTATCAGAGCTGTATTGGTTCTCAAGATAAAGCTTAACTAGCTTGAGCAAAGATCTAGGACAATGGAGGTATTCAAACTGAACAAGGTGATTGAAAATGAAAAGCTAGATCTGGAAATGGCCATAGCTAAACTTAAAGAAGCAAAAGAACATCTTTCCCAATCCCTAAGAAGAAGGAAGGAACTTGCAAATCAGATGAATGATCATAATTACATTGAAGAAAAGATTGAAGATCTTTTTCCCTTAGATAGCTCAGATGAAGCAAATAATGCTGTCAAAGAACTCCTAGAAAAGAATGGGTCTCTGCAGGAAGAAGTGAGAAAATTAAAAAGAGAACAAGAACTACACTCAACAAGATTTTGTGAGATCTTAGAACAAAGAAACAAGTTCAAAGATGAATTAGATGGAAGGAACAATGAAGTCCAAAATAAAACCCTTCAGCTAGAAAACCTAATTGATCAGATCTCCCATACAAATGAGGAAATTCTGACTCTAAGATCAAAAATAGAAAGCACAAGAGAAGAACTAAGATCTGAAAAGAAAATCAATCTAAGATTGGTGGATGACCTAAACACCGAAAAACAAATCAATGAAAGAATGCTGAAGAGCCAAGAAGACTTAAATTAGCTGTATGATCAAAATCTTCATAGGCAAAAAGGAAAAGCAGGACTTGGATACAAAGGAGAAGGTGAATCTTCTAAGCAAGGTACTCAAAGGAATCAGAAACCTACTTGTAATCATTGTGGAAAAATAGGAAATACTTCAATTAAATGTTGAAGCAATGAAAAAGAACAATTCAATGGAAAATGCTACAACTGCAATCAGCATGGTCACAAAGCAAATGAATGCAGGGAAAAACCAAGATTCAAAGGTAATTGTCACAAATGCAACAAACAAGGTCACAAGGCATTCGAGTGCAGATCCAAAACATTCAATCCAGCAGAACAAATTATGAAAGAAATGTTTGGATGGGATTACAACACTTGGTGTAGATGTCATTACTATGGAGAATATGGACACATTGGCATGAACTACATAAAACATCATCTAAGGAAAAGAGATACTACCATAAGATGTTTCAAATGCACTAAACTCGGTCATATAGCCAAAAATTGCATGAATGCTAGTGAAGTTGAAGATGGAAAGAAGAATGAAGCAACTAAGGTCAGGAAACAAATGAGACAACAGTGGATTCCTAAATCTACTGAGCAAACCAGTCCAAGTAATGGAATGGGTGGCTCTACCGACTCAAACTAAATTCCCTCAAAAAAAAAAGCACTGGAACTGTATTCTCATAGACCAAATTTCAAGCAGTTCCAGAACTGAATTAAAAGAAAGATCTAAATCGGCATACAAGATGCAATAAGATCACAGGAAGGTCGTTATCAATTTTTATCGAGAGAGGTCGGAGCAATATGAATTCTCAAGTTCACCGAGTTGCGAAGTCTTTACCAAGAAATTAATTCATAGTGGGTGACAGTCTGTCAGAATTCATACCCTAATTTCTATGAAGCATTAATGACAGAGTTGTAAACAAAAGGCAAGAAATCAAACTCATTCTTCACCATGAACTTTAGCATTTTGAGAGCAGAAAATTTCCAGAGCAATCCAGTGATTCAAACACTTTTGTGAAAAGAATTCTCTGTGAGCTACCATGGCATCATCCAGCACTTCAACAAAGAAAGGAACAGAAATGATAATCCAAGGGGAATGGAAAGCACCAGATTTCAAACTCGTGCCCGCAATTGCAGCAACCCTAGACCCGAACGAAGCTCAATCTTAGATTCCTCCTAAGGTACTACTTGTTAACGATATTCACAATCATTTCAATTGTGCAATTCAAGAGATGGGAAACCTAGAGCTAGATATTGTGCATGAGGAACTGTGTGTGAATGGTGTTTTAAAACCAGAGCACAAACATCTGGAAGACAAGGGATTAGTTCACATTACACATTTACCTCAAAACTTTTGGGAGAAATGGGTTGGATACATTCTCAACCGTGTACATGAAGGTAAGATTTGGCTTGAGAAACCCATAGAGATCACTAAGAAGATGATTCACCAAATCACCGGTCTTCCCATGTTAAACAAAGTTAAAACTACCAAAACCCTAGGTCGGCTGGAACTGGAGAAGAAAACCCTAGTCGAGTGGGACGGTAGAGGCATGAAAGTAAGTAGCATTACTGATGCTGAACTAAAGTTTGGAACACACATCATTGCTCATAAAATATACAGTTCAATTCGACAGAATAGTGTTTCCTGCGAAGCCATAGACCTAGCATACAAAGTGGTAAAGAATAATTTATCATTTGACCTTGCAGATTTGTTGTTAAAACAGTTTAACAAGAACATGGAAAGCATTCAAACTTCCAAAAACAATCCATGTAAGTTTGGATCTCTGCTGGTCTGTTTATTTTTCTATGTTCAGAAATTCTTCCCTTCCAAAGGAAAAGTAGTATGGAGAAAGGATGTGCCAATTCTTTATGAGATAAATAAATATATTTCAGAAATGGGTGAAAATTTTGAGAACATCATGGATAGTTATTTTGAGTCTTTCAAGGAGAAAATGAACGACAGATTCTGGATTCCATAGAAGTTGGTGGAGGATTATAAGGATGATATTTGTTTCATGGTGGACTGTGACAAAGTATACATTCAAGTAGCTAAACCGAGGATTGTACATGTAAAACCTCTTCCTTATGAGGTAAACATTGATGAAACAAAGAATATCATTGGAGCCCTCCTTAATCAGCCTATTGATCCCAAAGCTCCATAGTTTGGGACATATGAAGAAGCAAAAGTGAGAATTGAATTAAGTATAAAGCTTCCACAGGCAGTAAATAAAGGAAAAAAGAGGATAGCCAAAATGCAAATGCTAACCGAGGACAGAGGAGAAGACACTGAAGAAGAAGAGAAAAAGGATGAGAAAACAGAGGAACAAGAACCTACAAAGAAGAAAGGAAAGGTATTCATTACCAAGGTACCTAAGCCTCCCACTGCCATATTTACAAGGAGAAGTGCAAGGGGTAAGGCAGACAAAAAGGACAAAGATATAATATTCAAAAAGCCTCCTCTAACCCTTCAAGAGAAGATCAAACTTTTGAGAGAAGGATCAGGATCTGGAGTAAGTAATATAAAATCTTTAAAATATGAAACAAGATCAAAAATAGAACAAAAGGAGATTGAAGATGCTATCATTGAAAAGATGGGACAGTGGAAATACTCTCCTAATGAAATAGCCCAACAGATTCCAGGAGCTTTATTAGATCAAATAAAAATGAGATGGGCCAATGCAAGGCAAACTGTAAAAGACATATTTGATCAAACCCTGAAATAGTTAATGCCCAGCTTGAAAAATGATGAAATAAAGAAGGCATTGAAGGAGAATGAAAATAAGATGACACTGAAGTTCAATACTTGTTTAATTCTGATTAACAAATTGAATCAGTTGTGAAGAGTGCAAATGCCACATGGAAGAACATATACCATCTTCACCAACCGAGTACTGAATCAGTTATAATAAAAGACATTGAAGATGACAGTGATGAACAGGAAGAAGCCACTGAGGTAGATGATACCTTGAGGATAGCGGCAGAAGTCATTGCATCACTTCCTACCTCTCTAGCAAAAGTTGCTACATCTAGCTCGGAGACATCTTCAAGCATGGTTGTGACAACTTCAACTTTTGTCCAATCACCTATAGCAACAACAGAAGTAACTACCATTTCTTCTACCGAGTTGCAGTCTCCTATTTCATCAAGTTTTCTAGTAGTAAGTATTCCAGTTTTTGATTCTACAAGTGTAAATACTTTAAGTTCTCCAGTAGACAGTATACCATTCTTTATAGCCAGTCCTACTATGTCTACTGTCACTACTACTAAGGCATTAAATATAGATAAGCCTAAGGCTCAACTAAGTATAAGATTTTTGGGCAAGAATATAGTAGAGGATATAGACCTAGATGAGGAAATAGAGATTCCAACATTGGATTTTGCAAATCTATCAGCGGATCAAATGCAAAATATAGGTGAAATCCTCCAAAGGAAAGTGAAGCAAAAGAAGCTTAAAGAGGAGAGAGACAAGGAATATAAAATCATTAAGGATGCTAAGGACATTTTGTCAGAAGCATTAGGTATTAAAGTAGACTCCTCTCAACATGTTTTGTTACAATTAGTAGAAGCGGTAAATAAGTACAATGAGGATTCATCTAGGATAGACAAGTTAGTTGAAAAAGCCGAGAAGAAATTCAACAATAAAGTGCTTGAGCACATTGCTCAGCACATAGCTATTAATCAAGAAGAATTATCTTCAGTTTTGACAAACATTGAATCTTCCTATTCGAATGTTACCTCTCTTTTGGCCAAACTATGAAATGTTGCCGAGTTCACCAAGGATGTAAAGAATAAAATGAATAAAATTGATGAGGATTTGAAGATTAGCATACAGAAGCTGCAACTTGAACCAAATTTAAATTTTGCTCATCACATGAAAATCTCATTCCTATCAAATATGCAGTCAGAACTACTGAAAGAAGACACAAGGATCCGGTCCACACTGCTAGACATTCAGAACATGATCCTTCCCATCATGAATACAATGTATAAGCACATTGAACATTCCAAAACATTAATTCATGACAATCAGTTATCAATAGTAGATCACATGATTGCACTCTCTGCAGAAGTCCAAATTATAATCCAAACATGCAAGATTCTGCAAGAAAATTGGGACAGAACCCTAGCACTGATAATGAAGGTACATTCTATTTTTCTATCAAATTTTGGATTCTCCCTGTAAAACACTTGTATATACACCTTTGGCATTATCATCAAAAAGGGGGAGATATGTATAGAAGAAAAAGTTAGTACATTGAAAGGGGGAGATAATTTATAAAGCCCTATGACAAAGACAAATTTTGAAAAATCAAAATAAATCTTAGCATGGTTCATGTTTATAAGTTTTGGGCAATAAGTGTTTTTGTCACTAATGCCAAAGGGGGAGATTGTTGGCATTAAGTAGGATTGCCACTAGTGACAACACTTATTTGCATCTTGAGTGAAAACTAAGAAGGATAGTGAAAATCGAGCAGAACAGTGTAAACCGAGCAGGACAGTGCAAACCGAGCAGAACAGTGCAAACCAAGCAGGACAGTGCAAACCGAGCAGGACAGTGTAAACCGAGTGACATTATGTCTACCGAGTCACAAGTATTTACCGAGTTCAAAACTTACCGAGTGGTTAGTATGAACTGAGCCTTCACTTCTACCAAGTGCATGATGATGCCGAGTAATGCAGTGGACGCTGAGTATCAGAAAGTCACCGAGTTAGTTTGCAGGAACCGTGTAACCATACTTGGGCCAACTTAGTAGCACTTATGTTTATTTGTCAAGCTGACTTTGTAATTGTAATTAATTATTTAGACTTGTATATAAACAATGTTTTATATCATATCCAAAAAGAGAGAAGTATGAAAAAGAGAGAAAGGTAGAGATAAGTGAATTACAAAGGGCTATAGCAGTATAAGAAGCAGCAAAGATCTATCCATCACAGAAGGTGATCAATACATCAGAGAATCTCAATCAGCAAGTACAGTTGCAATTAAGAGATCTACTGTTTCATCCTAACAAGTGAATTAGCTTGAAATCCTCTAACCATGTAGACTTAACAGTCTTTGTAAAATCTCTTAACCGAGTGCATACTTCATTGTATGTTTGTAAATCCTCTAACAAGGTGGACCTAGCAGTCCTTATTGCTCCTAGCAGGGCAGATCATCAGAAGTGATCAATGTAAGCCTTAACCGACCAACTTTATATTGCAGTATTAAAGTTTTGTGGGTTTCATCCCCACCCCAGTTTTACTTTCTTTTGGAAGGTTTCTGGGTAACCAAATCTATGTGTCATTGTTGTGAATGCTTTTATGTTTCATGCTTTCTATATGCAAAAGGATAAAGTGAACTATATGTTAATACATCTGATATTGTGAGAAAATTTTGAAGTTACTGATTCACCCCTCCCCTCTCAGTAACTTGGTTAATTCTTGAATATTTCCAACAGGTTAACCTCTGATTCCTTCTTTAAAGAATCACCAAATGTGAACTGGATCGCCTGGATGCAGTCCTTTCACAATGTGCATAAACTTAAAAACTAAAATGAAATGGTAATGATTATTTAGTGTTTGATGATTTAAAAGATAACTGCATCACAAACATCTAGCCGGTGCCTATTCCATTGGGCAAAAGAGTCTAAATGTGAATATACAGGAAGATCTCAAGGAAACATAGTAGAATGCTTTACAAACTACCTCCAATCTGAATAGAATGCCTTACAATCTATTCTATCACTCTTATATTGTAATCATCAAAATCTTAACAAAAATGTCTACTCTTTGTAAATGCATATGAAGATTTAATCCTTTCCTTGAAAGGAACTCATAATCAATTAAAATAGTTGTCTTACAACCAGTATGCTTTCAAATGCCTTACAAGTTAAAACATACAAGAGAAAAACACAAAGTTAAGAGACAATAATAGGATAAGATAGAAATTGTAGTGTGTTCTATTAAAAATGAACCTACCCATTACATCCAAAGCTTGAAATTTCTGGAACTAGTCACAGAACTGAGAAATTTGATCTACATAAAGATATTCAATATTCATCCTTTAGGGACATGCTCACAACAGAGCAGTCACAGGAACCCTCCAAGAACAAGAGAAGGAACCCTTACAATTGAGAAGAGAAAAGAATAAAAAGAAGAAGAAGAAACCCTAAAATTTGTACTCGACCAACACTTGTCCATTCTGCAATCTAATATCTTGTCTTCTCTAAAAATCTGATCCTCCCAAACATCTTCAAAATTTGATAAATTTGTCCTTTTCCTCATAAAATCTGCTCATCTACACAAAAATTTGATTTCTTTGTCCTTTATTCTTCCTTGAAATTTAATCCTCTGTACCCTCTGATCTTTTCATCCACTGAAAATCTGAATCATTTTTCCCACCGGATTTGTAAAATAAATCAATTTTGAAAGAAGAAAAATCTCTCCAAAATCTGGTTGTGGATTTAAAAGTCTTTACTGCTCTCAACAACTTGATTTGATCTAGTTCAAACTGCCATCATTGCATCTATCATCTTCTGGCGTTTCTGAAAACATATTATGCTGTCGTATTCTGATAAAAAATGAATCTCCTAGACATTTTTCCGTGAATAGCTCTGTCATTAAAAAATTTCAAAATTCTCCAAAGTCTAAACTTTATAACTTTTAAAATCTTTTATTTCCTTTAAAATATGCACATGCCACCAAAACTTGCCACTTGGCATCTTCTCACTCGCTGCTTGGACTAACCCATCTTCAACCTCAGTTTATCTGGAGCTCTGAAGACTACATTAATCTCTTAGTCTCTGAATAATTTCCTTAACCATGGTTTCATTTAGATATTTGAAGAAATCCCTTAAGTCTCTAGATCTCATAATAATTTTCTCTCTCCACTTTTCTTTATGAGATTTGGAGACTACATTTAATCTCTAGATCTCTGAATAGCTATTTGGAGATTTGGAGATTAGTCTCTAGATCTCATAATCACTTTTTCTCATTATGAGATTTGGAGACTAACTTTAGTCTCTAGATCTCTGAATAATTATCTAGAGATTTGGAGACTTGGAGATTTAGAGACTAGTCTCCAAATCTCCAAGTCTCCAAATCTCTAGATAATTATTCAGAGATCTAGAGACTAAAGTTAGTCTCCAAATCTCATAATGAGAAAAAGTGATTATTCTTAGAGATTTGAAGACTAGTCTCCAAATTTCATGATGTACTTTCTTCTTTGTGAGATTTGGAAACTAACTTCATTTGGAGATCTAGAGACTTGGAGATCTGACGATTTGGAGATTTGGAGACTGGTTAGTCTCTAGATCTCTGAATGGTAGTGACTTAACCACTAGCATTCAGAGACTTGGAGACTAGTTAGTCTCTAGATCTCTGAATGTTAGTGACTTAACCACTAACATTCAGAGACTTGGAGACTAGTTAGTCTCTAGATCTCTGAATGTTAGTGACTTAACCGCTAGTATTATGAGATTTGGAGACTAACTAGTCTCTAGATCTCTAAATGTTAGTGACTTAACCATTAGCATTAGGAGATTTGGAGACTTAGCATTTTTTGCTAGCATTTTTTCAACAAAATTTCTTTTGGGCGCACTGGCACAGAAACCAAGGTAGATGCACAAGCATGGAAAAGCATAGACTTCTCCATTTGATTTACTTCATATGTTTGTATATTTACATATAAACACTTCAAATTTCAAAATTGGAAGCAATGTGGGATAAAATTTTATGAAGAAAATGTTGATTTTTTATGGCTGTCAGCACTCAGGGAGACATAACTTTTGATTTTCAAACTGGGTTTTTCTATAAAAAATTTCGTACAATGCACACATATTCGTCTCAAACATATGTAAAATTTAGCCTGACCTAGGTTGTATTTTTTGAGTTATGATAAAAAAATGTGACTGGAAATCTGAACAATGCACATTCAAAGAACATTGACATTCTGCAAACGGAATGGCTCTAGGAAAGTGACTAAACAAGCATATGGGGAGCTAAAAATTGGCATGATGACTCATTCCCATGTCTACAATATGATTCAACCACTAGCACATTATGATCAATCTTTTTGAGAAAGATACAATCAACCGAACAGGGCCTCTGACAGTGATTTGATATTGATACAAAATTGTGCAATTTGGCACTTGCTCAAAATGGGACTTCACCGAATGATTCCAGATGAAAAAATAACATCATAGAATGCATGCACATACTGAATGAAGTGTGCTCAACACCTATAACACCTCATAAGCTTCAAAATGATAGCCGGGTACATATGCATGAAAAGGATTTAAAGGATTTCAAATTGCAAAATTTTAACATGGTACTCAAAACCTATGTTGCATTTTTGAGTACCAACAGTGGCTCTAACTGTGGACACATGCCCCATGTAGGCATGCAAAGAACCTCATAATCTCATGGTAGAAGTAGACCACCCCGAAAATCAAATTAAATTTTCCACTTCTCTTCTTTTCACCTTTCCCTCCTAACACTTTCTAAAAAAAGTAGGAACCTCTACTGAAAGCAAACACACAACTGAAAGCAAAGCAACTGTACAATGGATCACCTTATTTACAAAAAGCCCCACAATCACAAAATTGGGATCATCATTTCCTCTATCAAATGTTTGATTCTCATTTGCATGAATCCAAGGTAACTTGAAAACACTTCTTTTACTGACAAGACCTAGCATACTGACACACAATTTCAGCATACCATAAAGAAAATAATCAGTATCTTCTTTTTCATGAAGCACTTGAAAGTCGCTAAAAATATGAAAGTACTGATCAATGTGCAACATAGAAATGTCACACCCTTCAAAACTCATAATTAGCTGAGGAAGAAAACATTCTAATTTAAACATATAGCTGGACATATGCTGCCTGTCTTCAAAGATGACTTGAACATCAAAATAAAAGTTCTAAAACTCAACCTCTTGTACATCATGTGAATACTCAAACAAATCATCTTTGACCACAACTTGTGGCTCCAAATCTAACTCACTTTGAAAAATATTAACATGCTGAATCGGAAAAATAAAAGATTCAAAATCTGCCTGATAATTCATGCATTCTTCTTGATTCTCTTCAGCCTCTTTTGAAAACATAACATCTTTATTCATTTCATCAAATTCTTGAAGGAACACACATACTTTTGGCTGAAAAAGGGAATCATTTGTCAGACCTGAAACTTCATCCATTTCTTCATCAAACATTTCAAAACATGGCATAAATAGATCAATCGGCAGTCCATTATATATGTCCTCATCCTAACACATATTTTCCGAACACACATCACTGTCATAAGGAGCACTGTTAGCAATGCTAATCTCAGTTTGACAAGAAATTGCCTCAATTTTATTAAGAATATCACAAACATCAATGTCAACATTAAATGAGTTAATTTCCATTTCTAGTGAAGAATCAAACTCAGTGTCCAAGCCAAAAGAGAAACCTTTCTGGAAACCTTCATAAACCGGTTCACAAAAATCTAAAAGAAAATCTACGTGAACACTCTCAGTCATGTCATCACTTAAACAACTTTCATTTTCATATTCAGAATTTGCCAAGTTAATGGAAGAGTTTGGAAATGTTGAGACTGACTCATCATCATAAATTGAATGTATCTCAGACTTGACACGATCACTTTGACAAACATCCAATGTCTCTAAATCTAAAAAATGAAAACTATTTAAATAGAAAACCTCTTGCTGCAAATCAGAAAGACAAGGCATCAATTTTGGCTCACAAGAATCAATATGTTTATCAGATAAGTGATTGCAAAGATCTCTTGTAAGATTTCTCAAGTAATCATCATTTTCAGCAATTACAACATCATCATATTGCTGCTCTTGTACTGTCATCACTGAGAATTCATTTTCCCCCAAATCAAATGACTGACCATTACTCTGAATCTGGGGCTGACTATGAGAATTACAAACAATATTAGGCTCAAAATTTTGAAACAATTTTGAAGGTCCAATCTGATTTCCATTTGTTAACATAACATCGACTCGATCATAACATTCATCTTGACTTTCACTACTCATTTGAATCATTGAATTAGCATCAACAGTTGGGAAAGCCATCTGATGTAATCTTATATTCTCAGCACCATGAAGCTTTGGCAATCTGAACCTTTTCATTCTTTCTATATCCGATGCCAGCTGAAAAGCATGATGAAGACTTTTTGGTTCCTTGTCTCTCAACAAATAACTCATTTTACTATCAAATGCAGCCAAGTAAATGACTAAGGACAATGCATCATGTGGCCTACATTTCTCAGGAATTCTTCTTAATGTTTTCTTGAATTTGAGATTGAAATCATTAACTAACTCATTTTCTTCTATTCTGATGCCAATAAGATCAACTAACAAACTGTACTCACAAATAAATTCTCCATATGTCTCAATGAATGCTGATTCAAAATCCTTCCAAGAATGGATAGAATGGTGGGATTGAAATGAAAACCACTCCCTAGCACTTCCACCAGTGACTGCACAAACAATCTCAGAATCACATCTTCATGGCTGACATCAAAATCCTCAATCAGGTCCATGAATACAATCAAATTTTTTTCAACTGATTCATCTTTTCCCCCATTGAATTTGGGCAAGAATTTCTTAATTTTCAGGGGCATTACATTTGGGTAACCAGGAATACCCTCAAAGTCTAGAGGTGAATAACACTTATAACCTCTTCTATCTCCTGACTGGGATACTCTTTGAGACATGACAACATTTTGAGATACACAAGGCTAAGAAAACTCTGAATACATTTTACTTTCTTTCTTCAATCAATCACAACCTTGTATATGCAAACTCAGGCATACATATTATGCAGATTTTATCCATAGTGAAACTAACATATCCCCTTGGAAAATTATTTTCATACACTAAGACACAACTGAATGTACTCAAAATCTTGTATGCAAAACACATTAACTCCTCCCTTCCATCTTAGTGCTTTAAAATCACTGAATAGGGAGATAATTTTTTTACATGATTTTCATGAAACAACTTGGTATGAAAATCAAATACCTAGAGATGTTGTGATTGTTGCACACACTGATCTAAAGCTTCTCCAAATCACTCTTCAAACACCGGTAGAGCTACCACCTCTTTACAGAGGACCAAACTGAGACAACTAAGAACTTTCCTCAAATTTGAACCGTCTTCAAAACTAGCAAACACAACACAACCTCAACAGAATACTGACTGTTTGTCAGGATCACATATATATCAATATTTTCATTACAATTCACTAATCAAACAGAGAACTTCAGAGCCGCCACTCACAACTTGGTGAGATGATTTGAAAATTCTAAAAACTGACTCTTACACACTTCAATGGAGACCATTGGATAAATGAATAAGCTGGCTAGGAGTCTAGCTCTACTCGTACCTTCGTTATTCTATCTTCACTTTAACATATCCCTAGCAGAGTCACCAATTTGTGAGAAATTTTTCTTGTAGGGTCAAACTTGGTAAGCTATGCGCTTGATTCTCAGTTTAAAGGGACTCTAGGTTTGCAAGAAAAGCTTAATTAATGAGGATTGGATAAGATCCTCCTTTTGCTTCAAGCTCCATAGGACTCAGGTGGGTATTGCCTATAAATAGGTTACTATATTTCAAGTAAGCTTTTGATTAGTGGATTTGGTCTTCACTGTCATGCTATCTAGGCTTCAAATTATTTCAACAAAAGATCACTCTGTAGATAGCTGAAAATCTCCTGATACAGAGCTTGACAATAGAAACTATAAATGTGACAGCATGACAATGGAAATAAGGACATAAATCCTTCTTCTTTTTATGAGTTCAACTCAAGGAAGGTTAACCTCTGATTCCTTCTTTAAAGAATCACCAAATGTGAATTGGATCACCTGGATGCAGTCCTTTCACAATGTGCATAAACTTAAAAACTGAAATGAAATGGTAATGATTATTTAGTGTTTGATTATTTAAAAGATAACTGCATCACAAGCATCTAGCCAGTGCCTATTCCATTTGGCAAAAGAGTCTGAATATGAATATACAGGAAGATCTCAAGGAAACATAGTAGAATGCTTTACAAACTACCTACAATCTGAATAAAATGCCTTACAATCTATTCTGTCACTCCTATATTGTAATCATCAAAATCTTAACAAAAATGTCTACTCTCTATAACTGCAGATGAGGATTTAATCCTTTCCTTGAAAGGAACTCATAATCAATTAAAATAGTTATCTTACAACTAGTATGTTTTCAAATGCCTTACAAGTTAAAACATACAAGAGAAAAACACAAAGTTAAGAGACAATAACAGGATAAGATAGAAATTGCAGTGTGTTCTATTGAAAATGAACCTGCCCATTACATCCAAAGCTTAAAATTTCTAGAACTAGACACAGAACTGAGAAATTTGATCTATAGAAAGATATTCAATATTCATCCTTTAGGGACATGCTCACAAAAAATCAATCACAGGTACCCTCCAAGAATATGAGAAAGAACTCTTACAACTAAGAAGAGAAGAGAATAAAAAGAAGAAGAAGAAACCCTAAAATCTGTACTTGACCAACACTTGTCCATTCTACAATCTAATCTCTTGTCTTCTCTGAAAATTTGATCTTCCCGGGCATCTTCAAAATCTAATAAATTTGTCTTTTTTCCCATAAAATCTTCTCATCTACATGGAAATCTGATTTCTTTGTCCTTTACTCTTTCTTGAAATTTAATCCTCTGTACCCTCTGATCTTTTCATCCACTGAAAATCTGAATCATTTTTTCCGTCGGATTTGCAAAATCAATCAATTTTGGAAGAAGAAAATCTCCCCAAAATTTGGTTGCGGATTTAAAAGCCTTTATTGCTCTCAACAACTTGATCTGATCTGGTTCTAACTGCCATCATTGCATCCATCATCTTCTGGCATTTCTGAAAACATATTATACTATCATATTCTGATAAAAAATGAATCTCCTAGACATTTTTTCGTGAACAGCTCTGTCGTTAAAAAATTTCAAAATTCTCCAAAGTCTAAACTTTATAACTTTTTAAATCTTTTATTTCATTTAAAATATGCACATGTCACTAAAACTTGCCACTTGTCATCTTCTCATTCGCTGCTTGGACTAACCCATCTTCAACCTCAGTTTATCTAGAGATCTGGAGACTACATTAATCTCTTAGTCTCTGAATAATTTCCTTAACCATGGTTTCATTTAGAGATTTGGAGAAATCTCTTTAGTCTCTAGATCTCATAATAATTTTCTCTCTCCACTTTTCTTTATGAGATTCAAAGACTACCTTTAGTCTCTAGATCTTTGAATAGCTATTTTGAGATTTAGAGACTAGTCTCTAGATCTCATAATCATTTTTTCTCATTATGAAATTTGGAGTCTAACTTTAGTTTCTAGATTTCTAAATAATTATCTAGATATTTGGAGACTTGGAGATTTGGAGACTAGTCTCCAAATCTCATGATGTACTTTCTTCTTTGTGAGATTTGGAGACTAACTTCATTTGGAGATCTGGCGACTTGGAGATTTGGAGACTAGTTGGTCTCTAGATCTCTGAATGTTAGTGACTTAACCACTAGCATTCAGAGACTTGGAGACTAGTTAGTCTATAGATCTCTGAATGTTATGACTTAACCACTAGCATTCAGAGACTTGGAGACTAGTTAGTCTCTAGATCTCTGAATGTTAGTGACTTAACCACTAGCATTATGAGACTTGGATACTAACTAGTGTCTAGATCTCTAAATGTTAGTGACTTAACCATTAGCATTTGGAGATTTGGAGACTTAGCATTTTTCGCCAGCATTTTTTCAACAAAATTTTTTCTGGGCCCACTGGCATGGAAACCAAGGTAGATTCACAAGCATGGACAAGAATAACCTTCTCCATTTGATTTACTTCGTATGTTTGTAGATTTTCATATAAACAGTTCAAATTTTGAAATTGGGAGCAATATGGGATAAAAATTTATGAAGAAAATGCTGATTTTTTATAGCTGCCAGCATTCAGAGAGCCATAACTTTTGATTTTCAAACTAGGTTTTTCTATAAAAAATTCTATACAATTCACACATAGTTGTCTCAAACATATGTAAAATTTAGCCTGACTCAATTTGTATTTTTTGATTTATGATAAAAAAATGTGACTAGAAATCTGAACAATGCACATTCAAAGAACATTGACATTCTGCAAACGGAATGACTCTGAAAAAGTGACTAAACAAGCACATGGGGAGCTAAAAATTGGCATGATGACTCATTCTCATGTCTAAAATATGATGCAACTACTATAACATTATGATCAATCTCTGGGAGAAAGATACAATCAACCGAACAAGTCCTCTGACAGTGATTTGGCATTTAAACAAAATTGTGCAATTTGACACCTGCTCAAAATGGGACTTCACCAAATGATTCAAGATGACAAAATAACATCATAGAATGTATGCACATACTGAATGAAGTTTTCTCAACACCTATAACACCTCATAAGCTTCAAAATGACAGCTGAGTACATATGCATAAAAAGGATTTAAAAGATTTTAAATTGCAAAATTTTAACATGGTACTCAAAACTCATGTTGCATTTTTTAGTACCAACACACACTCTGTGATCCATCATCAGGATGAGAAAGTGCCAGGATGAAAATTAAGTATCATCCTTCTTGCCTCTCTTTTCTACTACTTTCTTCTCCTCTTCACTTTCACTAGACTTACTTTCTTTATCTTCTCCTAATCCTTGAGTCAGTTCTAGAGGTGCATCTACTTCTCATTCTCCTATCATCCTCTCAATATTTTTCACTATCTTTTTTCTCTTTCTCTCCATGGTAGTAGACTTTAGTCCCATGGTTATCTTAGCCTTCACTTCCTCATAGGTTCCAAAGTATGTATCCTTCTTATCAACTTCCTCAGCTAACAAGGTTGTGATTGCTTCTATAGTTTCATCAATGTTTACCTCATAAGGTAGTTGCATTAGCCATGATACCCTCAGTATTACAGCTTGAGCATATGTGAGGCCAGTGTCAACTAGAAAACATATGTCATGTTCGTATTTCTCTACTAGGGATACATGAATCCTACTTCTCTTCCTCATTTTCTTCTTAAATTCTACAAAATAATTTTCCATAATGCCCTCAAAGTTATCACCCATTTGACTAATAAAATCATTAATCTGAACTGTCACTAGCCTATTCTTATCCCATTCTACTCCTCCAACAGTAGGAAAACTTTTATGAATGTAGAAGATTAAACAAACAAGTAGGGAACCAAACTTATACATTGAATTATTTTCTTTCCAGATTGATGTAAGATTTTTAGCAAGTTGTGTCTATTAGGGCTCAACAAGGTCATATGTATGATCCTTCTTTATTATCTTCCAAGCTTGGTCCACTGCCATGCATGGGACACTATCCAATCGAATTTACTGATAAAACTTGTGTTCTATCACCCTTATTGCAAACTCAATTTTTGGGTCGGTGATAGTAGAGTGTAATGCCCAAAAACTACTGGGCAAAACACAACCACATTACCCTTTTTAAAATACAGATGCTTATTACAAACAGAAATAGCAGATAAATGACTTTTAAATGTATGAAGCTTTTTTTCTTTTTTTATACAGAAAATTTAATCATTTTGTAATATCATGCATTATTTTCTTAACTTAGAAAATTTCATCATTTCAACAACATAGAGGTTGCAGGAAATAAAATAATTAATGAATTAAAACTCTTTCATATTTTCACAAAAATTCATGTAACAACATCAGTTTTCCTTTATAATTGTGAGAAATTTATCTACAATGAAATATTCAATCTTTGATAAGAAATATTTTGAAATACACCTAATGCTAATTTTTTTATAAAGAGGATTTAATCAAATTTTATTTACAACTTTTCTCTTTATACATTTAAAAGTTCATGAATTTACATTTTGAATAAAACAAATTCTTTTAGGCTTGTCACACCTAAATTATTCTTTTATTTTTTTCTTTCAACCTCAAATCAGAAACTTCATCTTTTCATACTCAAGAAAAACCTGCAACACAAAGGCATTTACCATATGACCATGGAGGCTCACCTCCCAGCCTCAACCATTACATGGCCAACCCCAAGCTAGGGGAAACAAGGTAGGATGGGATACAAACAATCAACACCCATAATCATCAACAAGAAACATAGACATCACAAATTTCACTCCGAATCTCAAGCTAGCACATAGGAATCATAATTGATCCCAATATGGATGAAGGTGAAAATATCTCATATGGAGATGTCATACTCAAACAAAGCAAGTACTACTAAACATTCTTACATGCCTTCACAAGGCTCCCTTCCAACATACCAACTCATCACAAGAGCATCAAAAACATCACTTATGGCCCCCAAGGTATAACATAAGTAAGCCTCAAAGATTCTCATACATCCAAACTCTCAAAATACATAGATTTCTCAACTAAGCCCTTCACCCCAAGATATTCTCAAATCCTCCCAAGGATGAAAATTATCTTGCACACCCATTTCACAATTGATAAACACAAAAATGAGATACAAGGAAAAAAATATATTTGATCATAATGAAAACAAAACATTACAAACTCACACAAAAGATTCATCTTCACAATACAATAACATAAACAAAACAAGGTATAACCACCAACCTTCTTCCTAGGCAATGGCAATGGAGGTTTGTAGAAGAGCTATCCCTTTGCTTCCTAGCTTGCTTCACTTCTCAAAACCACTAGAATTTTTCAAATCCCTCCCTCTCAAACTCCCAACTAGCATAGTCAAAAAGTGTCTCCCTACCTGGTCTCTCTTCCTAAAAACTCTAAAAATATTCCTCTCACATTCCCTCATCCCAAAGTAAGTTAGGTTTCTAGATCCTTGCATAAACACAAAAAAGAGATACAAGGAAAAAAATATATTTGATCATAATGAAAACAAAACATTACAAACTCAAACAAAAGATCCATCTTCACAATACAATAACATGAAAAAAATAAGGTAGAGCCACCAACCTTCTTCCTAGGCAATGGCAATGGAGGTTTGTAGAAGAGCTATCCCTTTGCTTCCTAGCTTGCTTCACTTCTCAAAACCACTAGAATTTTTCAAGTCTCTCCCTCTCAAACTCCCAACTAGCATAGTCAAGAAGTGTCTCCCTGCCTAGTCTCTCTTCGTAAAAACTCTAAAAATATTCTTCTCACATTCCCTCATCCCAAAGTAAGTTAGGTTTTTAGATCCTTGCTAACTTTCCACTTGCCTTTGCTATGAAAATGGAATGCAATTCAAAACATGGGAAGGTGGGTTAACTTAGAAAATATTTTTAAATTCGTCATCACCAAAGATGGCTCACTTAAAGAGGCAATATGGAAGCTTAGGGAAGTGAAAATGGTTAAAGTTGGCCCCCTAACCCATGCTTATGTCTTGGGGCACTTAAAACTAATTCTAACTACACTATAGGTCTCTATATAACCCTTCAAAAACTCTAGTAAAGTTTACATCCGAAAATGGAACTATGATGACATAAACCTTGGTTTCCTAAACCACTAACCAAGCCTAGGGATACACAAGATAACCTAACAAAAAATTAGGGTCCACATTCCACTTAGGCATGTCATCTCATCACAATAGTGTCAAGTGACACCTCACAAAAATACACATCACATTAAATACACTTGGCATGCCTAGTGGATATTTAACATTTACATTTACATAAATACATTTACATCAAATTATGCATTTACAAAAATTTACAACCACATACATACATGCATCACATTTAATAATAAAATCACGTAACAATGAGGTTGTTCTCTTTTTAGAGCTGACTTTGGTTTTAAACTGATTTCACGTAGACCCATCCTTGTTTCCTCGCATTTACAACTATGGTCATAATCATGTACACTCGATTCCGATGTGTATCCCATATACTCAATGCATATATAATCATATCAAAAGTGAAATAATAACATCTAAACTCAATATATATAAAAGAATTGCATTTCATGAATTATAAACATAATCCACATTCTATTCTATAAGATAATGTAACAAATGCAAAATTCAAAACTCATATATCATAAGGTAAGCATAAAACCAACACAAGCATATAAAGAGTACATCTAACATCATCATCATATAAATCTATAACAATCATCTCATAAGGTCTAATGATAGCAATTTATAATCTAAAATAGGTCTAATGTCTCTAAACAATGTATCATCAAGATAAAACAAGTGTCAAAACAACTGTCAAGTTAAGATGGGTTGGGGTAGGACCTCACATAGAGATAGTCATGCCTCGTTTGTTCCAAACTGCCTGTGTGTTTTCTTGAATTTCCTCCTTACTTTGAAATATCATTTTTTTCTTCCCAAGTATTTTAGGGTATCTAGTTACCCAGTGAATCATGCCTTTGGTGATTTGGACCGGTCCATCCTCCAGCCATATTTTTATGTCATGTATCCTTCTTAGTAAAATCTTGATCCATTCTACTTTAAAATTGTGTAGAAAGTCAAGGGCATGAACCAACCCTTGCTCGGCAAGCTTCTGGTGTTCTGGCTTCAACGCTTTGTTATTTCATAGTTTCTCATATGCCTCTCTAAGTTCATAATCATTGATTTCTCCAATCTTGCATATGTAACATGACCAGATATCATTTATCATTAGAACATTCTTCAAAATTGACAATAGGGCTCCAGTTAGATCTCCCATGATCACACTTTCTGGAATGGCTTGAAACCTTTATGGCTTGCATGCCTTGTTCCTCACTAATTGAATGTTAAAGACCTCCTTTCATTTCTTCTTCATCGTGACTGATGATGATGATGCAATGTCTCACAACTTAAGGGTTAAAGTATTGAAAATATTTTACTTAGTAAAATACCTAGCACAAGTGTTCTTTAGAAGTTTTGCCGACGGCACACTGTGAAGATTTTTGCAAATTATACCTAGCACTAATCACACTAGTTACTCACTTTCTAAATCACTCTTCAAATTCTCAATTCACTGGTGAAATAAAACAAATGGTAACTTCCAGCTTTATAGACTTCAAACAGTTAGATTAGGGCTTCATTAATGATTTGTACATTTTCTATGTGAGATACAGTTGTCTCGGCAATCTCATGTTAAACTCGGTCAAAATAAGCTCAGTCATTACAACCATTTGGTTACAGCTTGGTATACATCACATCTCTGCTATCACAGGTACTCGGCATACATTATTGACTCGGTCACTATAGACTAAAATACTGATGCTCAACATCAAATAAATGGTATAGTCCTTGCTCAAATTTGTCCTAATGCATCTTAATCTATGCAGATATGGACTTTTTCTCCATGTTAGGCCATTTTTTTTTCATGGCAAAATCCTTTGAAAATGGCCTTTTTTCCTGCAATCTTTGTTTTGTTGTCTCTACCTGGCTTGCAGTCTCAGTTTTAACTTGCAAAGATGATCTGTGTGTGTTTCATGTTGTACGCTCTTGGTCCCGTGCTCTTTAGTGTGTCACCTTGCCCTAGCCCAGACTGCATCCTCTTAATTCACAAAACCCAGAAAAAATTTTTAAGTTTTAAGGTCCGCAGGAAGCATCTTTAAAATTTGCCACAGTGTCAAAAACCCACAGTGTTTTTGAAATTCCATGATGTTTTCGGTCTGTATATTTTTGGCCTTCGTTGATTTTGACCCTATGCTTCCTACTTTTATGCGCTTATCTATTGATGTGTCAGAAACTTTATGTGTTTTCGATCTTCTTTCATCGAAAACATTGTGTGTTTTCGACCTCGTGCTAGTTCCCTATTTGCTAGCATTTACTATCTACGCAAGTGTGATGGATGGTGGGCCCTGAATTTCCAAAGCCTCAGCGGGCCCTGACGATGTCAAAAGGTGAATAGTGGGCATAAGTTTGCAAGAGATTTGTCAAGCCCTTGTGATCATGTGCCATCCGTCGGATTTTATTCCATTTTGCCAAGTTGCCTGTTGTGCTAAGTGGGCCCGGTGTCAGAGGGGTGACAAGTGGCTCTTCTTGATTGGCTATCACATGGCTGCGTGTTAGACTTTTCTAACATGCGATCATGTGACTACTTGCCACCTGTCCATGTGGGTCCCAGCTCTTTACAATTGGTCTGGTTGTAGTTCCATGGTTCCGGAGGTGGTTACGTGGTAGCCTTTGGTTGGCTGTCACATGATTGCACAGCCCAATTTTTGGCCATGCGATCATGCGAGCAGGTGCCATGTGGTGTTGGGGCCCCATAGCGGGTGATGGGGCATCTTTCAGCTGAGGTGGCGGTGTTCTATTGGCCAGTGGGCGGTGGTGTTATCTTCATGTGGTAGTGGTTCTGGAGGTGGACATGTGGCAGCTTGTGATTGGTTGTCACATGGTCGCATAGCCTAGTTTTTAGCTATGCGATCATGCGACCACTTGCCACGTGTCCCTGGGACCCATCGGTAGAGTGGTGCTAGTTGTAGTTTGGTGGCATGACACATGGCGGTTTGTTGGTGGTTAGTCACATGTTCGCATAGCCTTTTGCAAGGCTATGTGATCATGCGACTGACATTTTCTATTGACGGTTGTGGTCATGGCAAGGTTGCGGTCTGCGAGTGGTCGCATGTTCACATAGCCCGTCTCTGGATATGCGATCATGTGAAAACTATTTGGCGTCGCCATTGTGGAGTTAGCCTGAGGTGTTCAAATGGTTAGAAATATGAAGCCCGCGAGTGCATGGTGGCCGTTTGAATTCAAATTTGAATTCTCAGGGAACTTCCAGTGACCAGAAAGTACTAAGATTTATGAAATTCATTGCAAATATGACACTGTTCGGTGAGAAATGACTGGTTTTCCATTTGCGGTGTGGTCCAGGGTGCTATTGGATCATTTGCAGAGCTTGTACCATTTCATTTGTGTGCTCAAGGCTTGTTGCAGGGTGTCCTTTTGAGCCCAATTTTGTGATCCCTTGTACCTGCAAGGAAGATTTTCATGATTAGGGATCAATTTTGGTTTCCTTCTTTCCTGGTTGGATGAGTTTCCTGCCCTTGAATTAAATTTTTGACCATTTCTAGCAGGTTGGTTGGTTGAGACCTTAGCCCTAGCTGTCTGAAGCTTGTTGCATCCGATCTTAAGGATCCCAAGGCAGCTAGTGGTATAAGTTGCAAAATCTTTGATTTTGCAAGGGTTCCAAAATCTTGTTGCTTTTGGTCCCTAGTTTTTTACTGTAATATACTGATAGAGGTCTGATTTGGTGCATTTTTCTCATCTTGGTGTCATGTCAATTGTATGCTAATCCTGATTGTGTTAAGGAAAACATTCTTGAATCCCAATCTAGCATCTTGTGTATGTCTTCTTGCTTGTCTCTGAGCTCATATATGTTAATGTCACAAAGTGTGTTAATGTATGGTAAACAAAGAGTATTTTGAATTCATCTCTGAGTTTCTATCAAAGTTAGGATTAAAGCCTTTTAGGTGAATTCAGTGAGTTTGTAGCCAGGTATATAATTTGATGTCCTTGTGCTTGAGGGAAAGGGGTAATAGGCAAAGCACTTACTCTGGTTTCCATTGTGTTTGACTTAAGGTATTTAGTTGAAGTATACGGTTGGGTGACTCTTAGCCCTAGGATAAGGCACTAGTCCTTTCTTTTGAAGTCATGGTTAACAACCACACAAACATAAACATTCATTTGATAAACCTTTTATAGACTTGTGTTGAGCATTGTGTGCATTATTTTGAGAATATTTTGAAGAAGTGAGTCAAGGGTACACCCGCCTGAGCATTGAAGCTCAAAGTGTAGAAGGATCTTTTGATCCTTATCAGTTGGCCCTCTTCTTTGTGGACTTTGGAGTGGTGATAGAGTCAAAGTTTTATTTAAATTATCCATCAAAGTGTAAATTTGCAAGTTGAAGATCAAAGGGAATAATCCACAACCAACACTCCACAAATGTTAGGAACTAATATAAGATTAAAACATTGTAGGACTCAATTCCATACATACCTTCCTTTCTTAGTTTAAAGTATTTTGATCACCTCATCCATCAGATTGGGTGACCTCAGGTGCACTGGCTTCACTACTGCTTCCCTCTTCTTTCTTCTTCCATGTTTTGTTCATTTGATATCTCATTTTCTCAATGGTTTCTTCATTCTTGTTTTACTCATTTCTCGGTATGGGTGTCCTGCAATCTTCTTTTAGGTGACCTATCTTATTGCATTTATAGCATACCATACTTCCATTCATCCAACTCTTGGATTTACCCCTAAAATGTGTCTTCAGACAATTTTCTTCAATGTGACCATATTTTCCACAGTAATGGAAGTTGTACCAAGTGTTGTAGTCCTAATTGTATGTATTACCCTTCTTCAGTGACTTCATATGTTGATTAGATGACCATTTGGGTTTTGATCTATATTCAAATGCTCTATGTCCATATTTCTAACAATTGAAATAGTGTCCTTGGAATTTAGATGAGTTAGGTGGATTACTAACATTTGTCCTGCATTCATGTGCCTGATGTCCATGTTTCTTATAGTTAAAACAATGTCCATTAAATTTTTATTTAGGATCAAACTTACCATGTTTGCTTCAGTAGATGTTGGTTGTATGTCCAAGCTTTCCACAATGATGGTATATGGGCTTGTTGTTCTTTTGTTTTTCATTCATTTTCTCTCCACTTATTGATGATTCACCTTCTTCAGTGGATGATAGTTGTTCATTATGTCCAAGTACAAATGTATCACTAGATGTTCTAGGTGACCTTAACAGCTCTTCAAAGTATCTTACAGCTTCATTAGGCTTGTTCATGTTAGAATAACTAAGAGGGGGGTGAATCAGTTATCTAGTGTCCCAAATCAAAATGTATAATTCAAAACAATTTCTTCAATTTTTGCTCGTCGGTAAACAATAATAACTCTCACTATCTGTGCTTTTACCGATTGTCAATATAATGCTAAAATAGTTTACCAATAAAATCTAACATGTAACATGTAAAGAATGATAACAAACAAATATCACAATCAACACATAACACAAGAGATTTAATGTGGAAACCCTATAAAGGGAAAAACCACCTAGGACCGGTAACCCAAAAATTGTTCACTCTTCTAAAGTGAGGTCGGTTAAGACCCAACCTTGTTAAAGGTTACAAACACACTATAAGGTGTGACCTTGTTAGAGGATTTTAGACTAGAAGTTATCGTCCAACCAGCATTCACTATGGGGTTGATAGGATAACAATGTTCATTCTATGAATGATACATCATAAGACTTTCAGAGTCCACTCGGTTAAGAGATTTTGACTATATACAATGGTTAAATATGTAACAGTAAATGACCTGCCCTAATACAACTTCAATTGCAAATTACAGATCAATATTTAGTCCATACAAATCCTTCTGATCAATAATTCACTTCAGATTCAATACTGTATCAACTTACTATCCATCAGTAATTGCTCTATGTAGCTCAGTAATTATTCTACAGCTCGGTTCTTACAAACTAGTATGATCAGAATTCATGAAATCCTTGTTCATGTGATATTCCTGCAGCTTCTTCTTCTTTCAAAATTTTTATAAAGGAAACCTGTTCTCTTATATAGACAAGTAAATCATTTTCTTCTCCACCATCAGATTTTTCCGCTTAATCGCATTCATATATTTTGCCGCTTCAAAATTTCTTAGTACTTGTGTCAATAACATGTTTTAATCTTTCTCATTAGATCTCCTCTAAATTTTGTTAGCCATCGATCTGTGTAACAAAAATTATCTATTACCTCGATGTTATACTCTTTCTAGCTCATCAATTTTATTGGCTAAGCTAATCATTTAATACATTTTGTTCTGCTCAGTTAACAAAGAAATATGTTGGTGAATAGTGCTCGGTTAATACTACAATCGTTATACACTACACTCTATCGATGTATACTAAAAATGCTTCATTTACTGACAACACTGCTTTGTGTCTTTCAGCTCTATACTTCATCATAGATGAATGCAACATAATAAAGTCAATACCATCAATTCATAGACTCATCAACAAGTTACTCAATGTGTTCCTTATTCTCATCTGTCATGTACATATTTCCTCATGTAGATTTCTCTGTTCTTCATCTCTTTCACCTTTCTTCAGATGTCTCGGTATAGTAACTTAAAAGATAAGTGTTGTCAAGTGAGTTGACATCAATGACAACATAATACTAATTTAATCATATTATATATCTAATCATCAACTCCTCAGTGATCTTGTAATCACATATTCTTCAATCAAATTCCAAATCAGTTATAGTCCAACAATCTCTCCCTTTGGCATTGATGGAAACTCAAGTAATATGAAATGTACCATACACATACCAAACATACATTCTACAACTTTGTGAACAAATGTTGTAATTTGAATAGACTTAATATGTTTAATCACTAAGTTACTAAACCAACATTAAATAATACAGCTTTACCATTATGTAGTTGTGATCTTTTCAGTTCTCTTGTTCCTACTTTTGTTCTTTGTAACTGGTCTTCAATACTCTGTCTCATTCAGATTGTCTCTCCCTTAGATAATTCTCATCGGTGCTTGTTCCTTTTCATATTGTTTATCTTTCCCTTTTTAATTTCATATTTGTATATCTCTCCCTTTGACAGCAATGCCAAAGAAACAAATAAACAAACAATTATGTCTTCCTCTGTATCTCTGAATACTGATATTCCAATCGGTTCAAGTTTTCAAACTTAATCACAACCTTGAACATGATTCAAAGTGTGAACTATGTTGCATCAAAATGAATGATCTTCTAATAAAAATAGGCTGATGCAACAACCAGATCATCTTAGTGACCGATAGACAAGGGACAGACCCCAAGTCTAGTCCTTAAGTATTCAAAAGTGTCCTTTAGTAGGGGCTTTGTAAAAGTATCTACAAGTTTTTCTTTGGACGTAAAAAATTCTAAATTTACTTTCTTCTCTTGCACTTGTTCTCTTAAGTAATGATACTTAATAGATATATGCTTTGTCTTAGAGTGCATCATAATATTTTTTGAAATATTAATAGCACTAGTGTTGTCACAGTATATAATCACTGGATCAGTGATTACCTCATTCATTCCTTCCAACACTTGTTTGATATAGGCAATGTTTGAAAAGTTAGTAGTAGTAGCAACATATTCTACTTCAGTTGTAGACTGAGAAATACAAGCCTTCTTTTTACTTGTCTAGGTTACAAGTCTTTCACCAAATAAAAATGCTCCTCTAGTGGTGCTCTTTATATCATCCACATTTCCAGCCCAATCAGCATTGGTGTAATCTTTCAGTTCAAACTTCCCTTCCTTAGGATACCATAACCAAAATTCTTTTTTTTCTTCAAGTATCTTAAGATCCTTTTTGTAGCTATCATGTGTGATTCTCTAGGATTAGTAGAAAATCTTGCAACAATTCCCACAACATGTGCTATATCTAGTCTACTATGAACTACATACATTAACTTACCAATCATGGATTGGTAGAGTGTCTGGTTTACCTCGGTAGTTTCATCCTCTATCAATTTGCATCTAGTAGCCATCGGTGTTCCTACAGGTTTAGCATCTTCCATGCCAAATGTCTTCAGTACTTCTTTTATGTATTTAGATTGTGCGATGAATATCCCATCACTCTGTTGAATCACTTGTAGTCCAAGAAAGAAATTAATCTCTCCAAACATAGACATTTCAAATTTCTTTTGCATTTCATCAGCAAATGCCTTGCATACAAGATTTGAGCCTCTAAAAATAATGTCATCAACAAATATTTTAGTAACGATAATAGTATCATCAGTATCACCTTTCACATATAGATTGTTGTTTCTTCTTGTTCTAACAAATCCAATGCTTAACAAGTAAGTATGCAGTCTTTCATACCATGCTCTCGGTGCTTGCTTCAATCCATATAATACTTTATGTAATCTACATACCATGTCTTTATTGTCAGGATCAACAAATCCTTTAGGTTGTTCAATGTAGACCTCTTCTTCAAGTATACCATTCAAAAATGTTGACTTCACATCCATTTGATAGACTTTGAATTTCTTATGTGCATCATATGCAAGTAGCATTCTAACTCCTTCTAATCTAGCAATAGGTGCAAATGTTTCACCATAGTCAATGCCTTCTTCTTATGCATATCACTTGCATACCAATCTAGCTTTATTTCTTGTGACTTCACCCTTTTCATTCAATTTATTCATGTATATCCACTTAGTACCGATAACATTCTTATCTTTTGGTCAAGGTACTAAGGAACAAGTTTTGTTCTTCTCTATTTGCTCTATTTCCTCCTTCATTACATTAACCCATTCTTCATTCTCTAATGCAACTTTCATAGTTTGAGGTTCAAATTCACAAATTAGACATGTACCTTGTCTTGTTTTGCTTCTAGTTTGCATTCCAACATGTCTGTCTCCAATGATTTGTGTCTCAGGATGATGTCTTCTAACAAAACTAGCCAAAACTTGATTTCTCCTTTCTTGTTCATCCTGGTCAAGGTCATTTTCTTGCTCGGTAGCTCCATCTTGTTCCTCGGTTTGTGTTGCATGTTGTCCTGCATTGTTTCCCTGCTGACTAGTTGTCACAGTCTGCGGTGTCGGTAGATACTCTTGATGTTCAATGTAAGTGAATCTACCATAGTCTTCCGATTCCTTT
Source organism: Chamaecyparis obtusa (assembly GCA_027943335.1). Lineage (NCBI taxonomy): Eukaryota > Viridiplantae > Streptophyta > Pinopsida > Cupressales > Cupressaceae > Chamaecyparis > Chamaecyparis obtusa. The sequence continues at coordinate 265,805 of BSBK01003026.1, forward strand.
TTACTTTCCTTTGTGTACTTGTCATCAAACTCATCAACATGAACATTAGTACTTTCAACTATCTTATTTGTAGCCTTATTCAAACATTTATATGCTTTAATTGTAGTGGAATATCCCAGAAATATTCCTTCATCTCCTTTAGAATCAAACTTTCCATTTCTCTCATCTTTCAAAATAAAGCATTTACTTCCAAAAATTTTAAAATAACTTATAGTAGGTTTGTGTCCAAACCATAGTTCATAAGGTGTTTGGTTAGAGTCCTTCTTCAGTTGTACTCAGTTAAGAACATACACAGATGTACTGATAGCTTCCCTCTAGTATGTCTGAGCAACATTCTTTTGTATCATCAATGTTCTAGCATAGTCAATTATAGACCTATTCCTCCTTTCAGCAATGCCATTTTGTTGAGATGTCTTTGGTGCAGATACCTACCTTTTGATTCCATGCTCATTGCAAAAATTAGTAAATTTATCAGAGATAAATTCATCTCCTCTATCAGATCTTAAATATTTTATTTCTTTTCTGATTTCTTTCTCTACCTTAGCTTTATACCACTTAAACATTTTGAAAGCTTCAAATTTCTCTTTCAAGAACATAACAGTCATCGGTCTAGTATAATCATCAATAAAAATAATAAAATATCTATCACTAGAATAGCTCTAAGTTCTCATAGGACCACATAGATCAGTATAAACCAACTCAAGTATCTTCTTTGTTGAATAGTATTTGCTTTTAAAACTAGACTTAGTCATCTTACCTTTCTAACATTCATGGCACATGGCATGATCAGGTTTTGTCAAGTTAGGCAATCCTCTAAATCTTCTCTTTCTACTAATCTTGATCATGTTGTCAAAGTTCACATGGCATAACCTTTTGTGCTACAACCAAGCATCTTCATCTTTTATTAACAAACAAGAAGACTGATCCATATCAAGATAGAATAGGTTACCTCTAGATTGTGTACCAGTTCTGACAAGTCTTCCTCCATCATCATAGATCTTCACCTTTTTGCTCTCTAAAGTCAGTCGGTGGCTTGAATTGGTCAATTGAGCCACACTTATCAAATTATAGTTTAATCCATCTACCCAATATGCATTTTCACATTGTAGTCTGTCATTGATCATCAGTGATCCTTTACCTCTTACCATACAAGGTGCATCATTTCCCATTCTCATAGATCCTCCATTATATTCAACAAGATGATCAAACTTTTCTACATCACCAGTCATATGATGTGTATAGCCACTGTCTATGATCCATGTATCATTTATGCTTACTTTAGAGATCAGTGCTATCTCTTCATGTTTCTCTTCCTCTTCTGAGTCATCTTTCATAGAAACAAATACAACTTCTATATCATCATCAGAATCAGATTCAGTTTCAAGATCTTCAGCTATGTAACATACCTTTTTTATTTTTTCATCTCGGTTGTCTTTGTTGTGGTGTCAGTACCCTCTATTGACTCTTCTTCCATAGCTTCCTTCAAATCAGTCTTTGGATCTATCATCATCTTTCTTTTGAGGACATCTAGTAGTGATGTGACCAACTTATTTACAATTAAATTATGCTAAAGGTAGCTTACCTCTATACCTTCCTTTTCCTTTGGGCAATCTTCTAGCCATAAGTGCTTCAAGCTCATCAAGTTCATCATCGATATTATCATCACTATCACAATTCTTACTATTCCTACTAGACTTTCCAATCTTCAAAGAAGACATGAAAGTGGATTCAACAGAAGGAACAACACTATTATCAAAATTGTTTAATTCAAAGGTTGTAAGTTTACCAATCAAAGTGTCAAGAGTAAGGTTGGATGTAGCTCTTATTTCATGAATTGTAGAAATCCTGATTGCATAAACTGGTAGCAAAGTTTTGAGAATCTTGCTTATCACTGTTTCATCATCAATCACTCCATTAGATTCTCTAATAGCATGTACCACCTCTTTGAGTCTATTTGAATATTGTACAATGTTCTCACCTTCTTTCATTCTCATATCATCAAATCTACCTCTTAGACTTTTAGCTCGGGCTCTTTTGACATTTAGATCTTCATTGTATATTTGTGCTAATTTATCCCACATTCCTTTAGCGGTTGTGCATGTCTTGATATCTTCAAATTCAGCATCGATATAGGCAGCAGCAAGTTCCATCATAGTAACATTGTGTTCATGCTTGTTCTTCACTTGATCAATAGTTAAAGGACCAGTGGGTGGTTGCATGTAGCCATTCTCCATCAGCTCTAGTGCAGAGTTCCCAATTCCAGATATGTGCAGCTTCATTCTGCTTTGCCATGCTGTAAAGTTCTCTTTGTTCAATTTCGGTACCTCCCTCTTATACATCTTGAGACCTTTATGCTTAAGTCCTTAAAACTCTTTTCCAAGAAACCAAAGCTCTGATACCAATTGTTAGAATAACTGAGAGGGGGGTGAATCAGTTATCTAGTGTCCCAAATCAAAATGTATAATTTAAAATAATTTCTCCAATTTATGCTTGTTGGTAAACAATAATAACTCTCAATGTCTATGCTTTTACTGATTACCAGTCTAATGCTAAAATAGTTTACTAATCAAATCTAACATGTAACATGTAAAGAATGATAACAAACAAATATCACAATCAACACATAACATAAGAGATTTAATGTAGAAACCCTGTAAAGGGAAAAACCACCTGGGATAGGCAACCCAAAAATTGTTCACTCTTCTAAAGTGACGTCGGTTAAGACCCAACCCTGTTAAAGGTTACAAACACACTGTAAGGTGTGACCTTGTTAGAGGATTTTAGACTAGAAGTTATCATCCAACCAGCATTCACTATGGGGTTGACAGGATAACAATCTTCATTCTATGAATGATACATCATAAGACTTTTAGAGTCCACTCGGTTAAGAGATTTTGACTGTATACACTGGTTAAATATGTAATATTAAATGACCTACCCTAATACAACTTCAATTGTAGATTACAAATCAATATTTAGTCCATACAAATCCTTCTGATCAATAATTCACTTCAGATTCAATACTGTATCAACTTACTATTCATCGGTAATTGCTCTTTATAGCTCGATAATTTTTCTGCAGCTCGGTTCTCACTAACTAGTATGATCAAAATACATGAAATCCTTGTTCATGCGATATTCCTACAGCTTCTTCTTCTTATGAAATTTTTATAAAGAAAATTTGTTCTCTTATATAGATGTGTAAATCATTTTCTTCTCCACCATCAGATTTTGCCTCTTAATCTCATTCACGGATTTTGCTGCTTCAAACTTTCTCAATACTTGTGTCAATAACACATTTCAATCTTTTCCGTTATATCTCCTCTGAATTTTGTCAGCCATCGATCTGTGTAACAAACATTATATGTTACCTCGATGTTATACTCTTGCTAGCTCATCAATCTTATCAGCTAAGCTAATCATTTAATACATTATGTTCTACTCGGTTAACAAAGAAATGCATCGGTGAACACTGCTTAATTAATACTATGATCGCTATGCACTACACTTCATCGGTGTATACTAGAAATGCTTCATTTACCGACAACACTACTTTATGTCTTTCAGCTCTATACTTCATCATAGATGAATGCAACATAATAAAGTCAATACCATCAAGTCATAGACTCATCAACAATTTACTCAATGTATTCCTTATCCTCATCTATCATGTACATCTTTCCTCATGTAGATTTCTCTGTTCTTCATCTCTTTCACCTTTCTTCAGATGTCTCGGTATAGTAACTTAAAAGATAAGTGTTGTCAAGCTAGTTGACATCAATGACAACATAATATTGATTTAATCATATTACATATCTAATCATCAACTCCTCAGTGATCTTGCAATCATAGATTCTTCAATCAAATTCCAAATCATTTGTAGTCCAATAGTTCATCATTTCATTAACTTCTTTTTCAGTTGTCAATTCATTCCCCAGTTGATTATTTTCTGATCTCAGATTGGTGAGTTCCACATCTTTCCTTCCCAATTCTTGATTAACCAGTAGTAGTTGATTTACCATGTCTAGTTGATTGTTTGTCAACCTTTGCATGTCGCTTTTCCTTTCATCAAGTCTCATTCATATTTGTCTTTTATCTTCTTCGGGCATTGTCTTGTCTTGTTCAACTTTATTTCTTTGTTCAACTACTTCACAAAGTTTCACAGATTGTATTTCTTGTTCTCTCTTCAGACTACAGATGTCCTCATTGAGTGTGTTGTTTTTCTCCAATAGTTCTTTTATGGCTTTGTCACTTTCTATAGAGTTCCCACTATCAAATAGTCTAGTAGTATCTTCTTCTTGATATTGTGTCTCATTTTGTTGAATAGCTATTTCTCTTCTTCTGCTTAAGGATTTCTTCAGTTCTCCTCTAGCTACTTCAAGTTGTTGTAATGCAAGCTGAATGTCAATCTTCTTATTTTTCTATGATTTTTCCCAACTTATAAACCTCCATCTCAAGATCTTTATCTCAAAAGTGGTTAGACTCCTTTAGGAGACCAAGATCTGATACCAATTGTTGGAAATATATTAGAAAAATGTGATACTGAGAGGGGGGGTGAATCACATATCACTATTTTATCCATTTTTATATAAATGAAACTTGCATAGCATAAGCATAAAACTTCAATAGTATAGCAGATCTAATAAGCTAAACATCATCCATGAATATAAACATAACAAAATTATTTTGGTTACCCAAAAACCCTTGAAAGGTAAAACTGGGGTGGGGATGACACCCACAAATCTTCACTACTGCAGTATAAAGTTTTCCTGTTAGGAATACAAAATTTGATCACAAAATATGATCTACCCTATGAGGGTTCTGCCTTGTTAAGAGTGTGAGACTTATACAGTCTACCTTTCAAAATGATTTAAGACTTAAAACTAAGTAAGCACTCAGTTAAGAGATTTACAAAGGTCTATCAAAACCACTCTGTTAAAAGATTTACTTTGATACACCTGTTAAAATGTCTCAATACCTAATCCTTTAGTTTACACTCTGATGCTGATTACAAATCTTCTCCTTCCAGTATAGATTTGATCTCTTCTATCAACTATATGTATGTTTTATCATTCACTACTTTGCTTTGTTATACTTGGTCACAGAACTCTATCTCTAATCATTAGAATTCTTCTCTATTCTATCTCACTCTTACATACATCATTTTAGGGTTTTGATCACATCTTATATAGATAATTAACCTTCTCCAAGATCCAAGATATACAATCTAGATTATCTCTTTTTTCCACTTAACCTTTCCCTAATTCTGATTGGTTCCATGTGTTACATAGGGATTAATGATAATAGTACAAGAGCATAAACACCTCTGTGATTTCCTCAACAAACAACAAATGAAATATAAATCTTGGCCAAAATGGTTTACCTAAGTGTTTGTGCCATAACAAACACATATGTCAATTCTGGCTTGCTTGGCATTAGATATCTCCGGCACTCAGCATTCATTGTTTTTTATATATTGGTGCTAGACATTGTCTTCTTTACATAACTTGACAAACACTAACTCAGCTAATACAAAAGTACTTAGTGACCACTATTTTACTCGATAATGACTATTGCTTGATAAATGTACATTATACATGACAGCCTATATATGATGACTCGGTCGTAGTGATGACCGACCAAAATTGCCTAGAAAATGACTAAGCATTGGACATTAATAGACAACAAAACTTTAGGGATCAATGGGATATTCCACTAAAAGAAAATCTTACAAGTGTTTGAATTCTATTACTAAAAAAGTTTGGTAAAGTGAAAATATTAGAGTTGATAAATATGTAGAAAAGAATGAAGCTAAGTGAAAGAAAGAACCTGAAGATTATAGATCTTTTGTATGCATGGAAGAAGGAGAAGCCAGTAATATACCTGAACTAGAAAACAAAGATGCTGAAAAACAACATGAACCTACCAAGTCACAGCAAGAAAATGTCAAGCATCAAGAGGATGCTGCCAAGAAATTAGGAGAGGAGTTAGAGAATCTACAAGATGAACCTGAAGATCAAGAATGAGAAGAAAGGAGATCTGAGCCTACATTAGCATAGTATGTGAGAAAATATTATAAGATAGAACAAATCATTGGAGCTAAAGAATTTGGAGTCATGACAAGAAGTAAATTGAAAGATAAAGCATGCGTGTTATGTGATTTTGAGCCTAAGATAGAGAAAGATGCTTTGAATAATGAAGATTGGATGCAAGCCATGAATGAAAAAATTGAGCAGATAAAAAAGAACAAAACCTACATACTAGTGCCAAGACCAGAGGATAAGAATGTTATTGGAACAAAGTGGGTGTTTAGAAATAAGCTAAATGAACATGGAGAATTCACTAAGAATAGAGCTATATTGGTAGGCAAGGGATATGCACAGGAAGAAGGCAATGACTATGGGGAGATTTTTCCCTAGTTTCTAGATTGGAAGGAGTGAGAACTCTACTTGCGTATGCATCTTTTACAATATTCAAAGTGTATCAAATGGATGTCAAATTTGCATTTTTGAATGGAATATTGGAAGAAGTATACATTGAAAAGCCAAAAGGATTTTTTTATCGAAGTAAGGAGAACATGGCTTGTAAACTATACAAGGCACTGTATGGAGTGAAACAAGCCTCCAGAGCATGGTATGAGAGATTCCACAACTACTTGATAAATATTAGATTTGTAAGAACAAATGACAATAGAAATCTATATTTGAAGACTGAAAAAGGTAAAAGGATATTGTTAGTTGAATTTTTTGTTGATGATATCATATTTGGAGGACAAGATGCCCTATGTCAAACATTTTCAAATGAGATGTAAACTAAATTTGAGATGTCTATGTTTGGAGAGATCAAATTATTTGTTGGTTTGCAAGTTTGTCAGATGAAGAAAGGTATCTGTATTACACAATCTAAGTATGTCAAGGTGATACTGAAAAATGTTGGTATGGAGGTCTCTACACTAGTAAGTACACCTTTGGCTACTAGACAAAAAATCTCAAAGGATGATGATATAGCTGAAGTGAATCAAAACTTGTGAGGGTTTATAATAAGAAATTACAATATGTTTTTCATAGTAGACTAGATATTTCCCTAGCAGTTGGGATTGTTGCAATATTTTCTACAAATCCTAAGGAGAGTCACATGATGATAGTAAAAAGGATATTGAGATATCTAAAAGGAATAGAGGACTATGGATTGTATTACAAGAAGAATGAAAAGTTTGAATTGAAAGTTTATACTGATGAATATTGGGCAAGAAATGTGGATGATAGAAAGAGTACAAGTGATGGTTCATTCTTTCTAGGAAAGAGATTAGTCTCTTGGACAAGAAAGAAATAGAATTGCATTTTACAATCTACAGCAGAAGCTGGATATGTAATTGTAGTAGTGAATTGTTCAAATTTAGTGTGGATCAAGCAATTGTTAAAAGCTATGAAGGAAGAAATTACTAATCCAGTTGTTATTTTTTGTGATAACACAAGTGCTATCAATATATCAAAGAATCTTGTAATGCACTAGACCAAGCATATTGCTATCAAGTATCATTACTTGAGAGAGCTAGTTCAAGATAAAGAAGTGAGATTGGAGTATGTAAATATAAATGAACAATTAGCAGAAATTGTTACAAGTAGTTGTTTTTGTTGCACCAAAATATCAACATGTTAATGCCCGATACAACCACTAGACTTATAGAAGACACGAGAGGTGGTTAAGCCATGTCACGAATTCTGAGGGGAGCACTGACCATTTTTCCAACAATCTCCCCCTCAGTGTTACCCAAGGGGATTCAAACTTGTGACCAAGCTCTGATACAACATCTTACAAATAGTGGTTTTTGTTGCACCAAAAGATCAACCTGTTAATGCTTGATACAACCACTAGACTTATAGAAGACATAGGAGGTGGTTAAGCCATGTCACGAATCCCGAGGGGAGTGCTGACCATTTTTCCAATAGATATATTCACCAAGGAATTACCTAAGGATGCTCATGAATATCTAAGAGGTAAATTAGGGGTGATTCCCCTAAGTGAGGCTACCTAGAATCATATAGGAGCATTTCATCAAATGTATTAAATTAGAATATCTAACAAATTGATGCAAAGGAGGTCACACTTTAGGAGTTGCCTAAAGTTGTAAAGTGTAAAGGACAAGATGGTGATCAGTCATAAGCAAGATGAAAAACATAGTAATAAAGTTCAAAGAACTGACATGAAGATATCTACATGGTGAAGATTAATATCTTTGGCATTGTTGTAAAAGGGAGAGATATTCAGTAAACATGAGAGAAAGATACATACGAAGTTACCCTAAGAAAAGAGGGAGAGATTAAATAAGATGAGGGAGAGATTCGGTAAACTATTTAAGAGACTAAAGGAGTGTATGGTGACTATGCATATGGAGTTTATGGTAGAACATGTAGTGTTTCCATCAATGCCAAAGAGGGAGATTGTTGGAAACTACAATTGAAACATTTTTTATTGTTACCCTAATTTCCATGTACATGCAAATTTGGCTAAACCTGTCCCCAAGTCTCTATTTTCACCTTGCCAGGCATCCCTAAATTTTCATGAATTTATCTCTTGTTGCTTGGCCTCTGCAATCTTTTTAACTCTCTGGTCTGCAGGTCCCTGGCTAGGCCCAAAACCCTTAAAAATTCAAAAAACTAGTCGTTATTGGCCAAACCCTCAAAAAACCCTAGGCCTTGTTATAATTTGTCATTACTTTTTCAGCCACTTAAACTCCTCAATTCCCATGTGCATTTTAATGCCTTCGGTCACCAGTTCTCTAAGTTCTCTGGTGGTGGTCTTTCTTATTCGGCGAACTAGTGGTGACTCTTCCTTTAGTCACATAATATCTTAATCCCTGGTGGGGTTTCCTTTTCATTTCTTGATTCTGCACCTCGGTGGTTTCCTTTGGTCACCAGATCTCTAAGTCTTTTGGTAGTTATCCAAATGTTTTAGTGATCAGGTGACTGCAGTGGTTCTCAGAATCGCTAAGTGTTTGGCGGTTAGGTCTAAGTATCTTGTGACTCAGTGAATGGTCTCTTTTCTTCAGTTGGGCAATCGCTCAATATTACTCGGGGTTAAGCTTTTGGTTTGGTGATTTAGCAAAGACCTTTGTTCATGTATTCTCTAAGTTTAACCATGGTTCCTTGAAGTATTTAGCGAACAAGAGATTTCCTTTGGTCACTAAATTGCTAGGTCAAAGTGGGATTAGTTCTGCAGGTAGTGGGTGATGTGTCAGAGTGGGGTCCTGGTTAGGAAGATCTAATGGCTGGCATATCTTCCCATCGACCATTGTCAGAGCATGAGATCTTCAGACGGCCATCAATCTTTTCTTTTGTGCAGTGCTTCAGAGATTTGTGGGTCCACTGCCATGTTGTCCTACTTGGAGGCTTCCTATTGGCTAGGGGATGATGACTTGTCTTATTGTCAGCGAGCCCAAGGATGTCAAAAGCTTGAGAATCTAAGATTGGTGTGTGTTCTCATGAAATGTGTCAGAGGTATGTGATTTTTAGACTGTGATCAATTTCTCCTGGTGACGTAACTCTTCATTCAGGTGGGTCCACTGCTACGTGTATACAAATGGTAGCTTCTGATTGGTCCACATAATGGTGATTAGGCATATGTCAGTGGGTCCTAATCTTTCCAAGAGGTTAAAGTATAGCAAGATCTTGTGGTTGTCACTACACCCCTAGGATAAGATGCACGCTATTTAAGTCAGTGGTTTAGTGACAACCATCTGATGCCCTTTCTGTAGGTCGTGGGTCTGAGTCTATCAGGTGTGCTAACTTGCTCAAATGTAATTGGTTGCCAAGTACTGACGAAGATTTCCAGGTGGGTCCATTTGTCAGAAGGGGTCCCGGTCTAAAATAGATCTACGGCTGGTGTAAAGGTGCAAGGAATATTTGGCGGCCATGAGATCATGCACCCGCCATTGGATCAGAATCTAATCTTTGGTAGGTTCGGTGTCAAAAGGCTTGCCGAGGTGTCTGTCGATGGGGTAGCCAAGAACAAATAGAAGATTGACATGTGGAGATGGGCCCAGGGTTAACAAATTTTTGGCAGCTCCGATAGGTTCCTTCTAGTCACTCATTCACATGATAGGATAGCAGTCCTCCAAATGATCTTGTGAGTGCGCGAATGTGTGTATCCATAAAATCGTAGGACAAATTAGTAAGGCCCTAAAGTTCTCAGCAATCTGGTGATTGTCTTTGGTCACCAGTTCACCAAATGTAAGCCAAAAATCTCATGAGTAGTTAAGGGAGCATTCTACGAATCAGTGAATGAAGGATTTTTCTTGTTCGCAGGATATAACTGGGGTTAGCCGGAAGACTTAGAGATTTAGTGACAGCCTTGTTCACTAAATCGCTTGACCAGAATAGGGTAAGCCAGGGGATCTCGCAACTTAGAATTCTTTAGTCGCATAGTTGCTGAAAGACTTAAGAAGACAAAAGGTTAAAGTGGGGCCAAACTCCCAGGTGTGCTGACGTGCAAATTTTTCATTGGTCCTCGTATTGTTAATATGGACATGAACTTTTCAAAGGGGTTTCATGATTGTTTCAAAGTTAATCTAAGCTGCTCATTTTATGGGAAGAAAGAATATCGACGGTCACATTTTAAAATGACAGGCTAGCCATTAGTTTTCAAAATTCAAATGTGTCTAAGAAGGTTTTTGCAAGTATTTGATTTGTAGGCCACAAGCAGTGAGGTAGCTCAGAAAATTTATGTCTCTAGGACATTTCAGTTGAAAGAAGATGATGAGGAAGTCTGGGTGGCCATCATGGGTCATTTCTTGTCTCAAAAAAGTACTAGCTTGAACATTCATGGTGAGACCTTTGTGCAGGAAAGTAGATGAATCCAGGTTGCTTGTCCATGAGTTGATGCAGTACAGAGATGGGCACATAATATCTGATCGGCCATAGTATTACAGAGATTCATTTATGATCAAATTTGATGGTAGTTAGGGTTTTAATATTATGCTAATGAAAAATCCATGAAACCCTAGTTAGGTTTTTGACTCTTGCGTGCGTGCAGTGGGGTATGTATATATTGTATTTTTGGAGCTTTTGGGTTGGGGGTTTTGGACAATTTGTAGAATAAATTTCATCTTTCTTATGGGTCATCTATGGTATCATCTCTACCCTCTGGCTTATATAGTTGTATTTTCCCCCATTGATGAATTCAATCATTGCAGAGGTATTTTGTGACAATTCTCCATGTCCCTATGCTTCCTTGTTTGAGTTTATCTCTTATTTGAATTGAAGTATATGATGTTTTCAGTGGTATCTTAGGGTTCTTGATCCCTCTTACTTTCTATAACTATGTGTGTTATTATGTTTGATTTTATTTGGATGCTTTTGTGGGTATACTTCAGCCCCCTAACAGTCTTATCTCAATCCTACACCGAGTTGCAGAAGTGAATGTCTGCTTGCAGGTCATAAATTGTGTCTTATGTTTAGACCCTTCTATGAAATACTTATGCAAGCCTATTCATTAAGTTGTGAACTACTAGACCTAAGCCATTCATTGATTTCACTCCTCTATACTGAGATCCAAACCCTAATTTTGGTGCATCACCTAGTAGGTAGTTTGCTTTCAGTCATTTCCCTTTCAAGCATTCCTTCTATCCCTTTCCCTCCAAAGTTTTACTTTTTCATGTCAAGAAGCAAATTAAGGTGATTATCCAAGAGGAACCAGCCTAGAACCTAGAGGTCTCATCTCAGTTAGCAAAGGTCCCACAACCTAGAGATGATTCCCATGTTATATTGAGTTATCAAGACCAAGAGAGCTTGAAACAAAGAGTGCAAACTTAGTGTATAATAGTTATATTGTCATTAATGTCAAGCCTTAACTGGTAAGACATTTTCTATCTAGTAGAGTACAATATCTTTTGGTTGATGAAGAGGATTTGAAAATAGGAGATAACAAGAGGACCTAGTGAAAGTTTGAGTTATCAGATACTACAATGGGTACTTGATTAGTTGGAACATTGGAAAGGTAATGTGTTATTTATATTTAATACTAAGTGAAGAAGTCAAATGATTTAAAGCATAGGATTAACAAAGAAAAAGAGAAGAAATTAAGTTTAAGCTAAGTGATGCTAGTGTCAAACGAGTGATAGTATAAGTTGAGTAAATTTTAGTGTTGACCGAGCATTGGTAATTTTTGAGTATCAAAGAGTTAACCAAGTGAAGAAAGTTTTTGCTAAGTAGAACAATTTTAGTGATGACCAAGTTATTTAGTGATAACCAATTAGATTAACACGGTATTGACTAAGTGTCAGTAATTTACAGTTTGTGAAGGAATTGTGAATCCCAGCCAACATAGTCTAATTCTTGAGATATGTAAAACGTGTTAACATTAGATATGAATGACCTAGAGCATTTAATGCATGATAAACTATTTTCTTATGGATTCAAGGAGAAGTATCTAGAAGGATAAGGAGGAGAACAAAATTATGGGAGGATTATATAAATCTAACCTAAACCTAATATCTACGAAAGAGATTAAGCTGCAAAAGATTAATCTGCCTAATTAGGGAGGTATAACGATGACCTAATTATGGGTTATGTAGAGTGTGGAAAGAGGTTTATGTTATTGACTGGAAAACCTAATAGAAGGCTAAGAAGAGATGTGAAGAGCTAAATAGAGTTGATCTGATTTATGAAAACTAGATTACAATACCTGGTGTGATACCTGTAGTATTGTAGAAGTCAACACAAAAATGGAGAACAACAGAATTGCAAACCAAAAATTGATCCATTCTATTCGAATATTTGAGTTTATACAAGTTTGATGGATCCCAAGGGTCATCAAAATCCCTTGGAAATGAAATGAAGAGCCATCATAATATTTATTACAAATAAACTATTCAAAATATCAAAAATTATCAAAAAACTATATATAAAAATTAGGTCCACTTGGAGAAGGCATAACTTTCTACTCATAGCTCCGATTTGTGAACCCGTTACTACTTTTGCGCAGCCCCCAAGCCTAGAAATGCACTGAAGACCCTCAAAAATGTAGTTTACTAAAACATAGTAAAATTTGAAAAATTAGATTTTAGTTTTTTTCCAAATTTAATCCTAAGCATTCCTCCCCCCTTGAGAGGCAATGGGCCCCATTGCACTAATCTACTACAACAGATGAGGATATTGTTCTTCAATTTGTTCCTTAGTAAACCACTTGCCTTGATGAGAATGCTGGCCATCTCGAACCACCTGATACAGAGGAATGTTCTGATTTCTCAAAGTCTTTAAAATGACTTCAATAACATGGTCACACTGGACTGGAACAGTAGTAGATGGATTTAACTCTGCAGCTTGAATGTGTTTAGTAGCTTGGGAAATATCCAACAAAGGAGGAAAATAGGGTCTCAATAATTCTACATTGAAAATTGGATGCAGTCCCAAAAATGATGGCAAATTAAGTTCAAAAGCATTCTCACCAACTTGTTTCACAATAGTATATGGACCATAATGAAGAGGATGAAGCTTCCTATTTGGTCTGTACAGGTACTCTTTCTGAAGGTGTAACCATACCTTGTCACCGATCTGAAACTTGTGAGGAGTCCTATGTTTATCATGCCTTTCCTTATACTTTTGATTACTCTACTTCAAGATCTCATGAACTTGCTGTTGGAGGTGTCTAATGTTATCAATGAATTTTTCTTCTTTATCTACCTCCTTGTCACCATTCAATGGACTATTAGATTGTAGAGATGGTATTGCTACATTCATAGGTGCCAATGGTTGGTACCCAAGAGAAACCTCAAATGGACTGTGCCCTATAGTACTATGGAGTGCATGGTTGTAGCTGTGTTGCACATAGGGTAAGCTTTCATCCCATGTGCGAGGATGTTTGGAATGATATATTCATAAAATATGAATAATCATTTGATTCACCACTTCTGTTTGCTCATCTATTTGGGGATGGAATGTTGTGGACTTTGTCAACTTGGTGTCTATTTTAGCCCATAGTGCAGACCAAAATTTGCTGATGAGCCTTCTATCCCTATCAGAAATAATGGTTTTTGGCAAACCAAAATGAACCCAAACATGTTCAAAAAATAGCTTGGTAGTATCTTTTGCAGAAATCATCTTTTTACATGCCACCATGATAGCCATTTTAGAAAACCTATCTACCACAACATATACACAATGATGCCCCCGCTTGGTAGTTGGAAGTCCAGACATAAAATCCATTGAAACAGATTGCCATGGCTTATCAGGAATAGGTAATGGTAAGTATAGACCCAACTTACAGTTTGTTGGCTTTTTAATTACACAGGCTACACAAGCTTGTATATGTGAAATGATATCCTGCTTCATTTTTGGCCAATAGAAATACTTTTGAAGGATAGCAGTAGTCTTACCAATACCAAAATGTCTTGCAACATGACTGTAGTGAGCTTCCCATATCATTTTCTTCCATTCCTCAGTGGGTACACATATGTGATTGTTATGGCAAAGCAACCCATTCTACAAGTGAAAATTAGGGATAGACTTTCCTTCTACCAAATTACCATAGATGTTAGCAAAATCAGGGTCAGTACCATATAGTTGTTCCCAAGTTGATGATTGATGACCACATGAATCCAACACTATTGTCAAACCTACAATTGGAGGCCTACTCAAATAATCTACCACCTTGTTACTGCTTCCTTTTTTATGACAAATGTTGAGGTGAAATTGTTGTAGATATGCTGACCATCATTGATGTCTATCATTCTACAGCTTCCCTTGTGTTTGCAAGAATTGAAGTGGTTTATGGTCAAGTGTATAATAGTTTCCTTTCCCAGTATATAGTGTTTCCATTGTTTGTAGGCCTGAACAATGGCATACAACTCCTTATCATAGGTGGGATACCTACGTACTGTATCAGAAAAAGTTTCACTGTGATAGGCAATAAGATGCCCATGTTGTGTGAGTACCGCACCAAGGGCATAATTAGATGCATCTATTTCTATCTCAAATGCTTGGTGTAGATCTGGATGGACCAATACTAGTGTTGAACATAGTCTTTTCTTTAACTCCTCAAATGCTTGTTGCTTTGCCTCTGTCCACTAAAATTTTGCTTGTGCTCCACCCCTTAGTGATTGATTAAGAGGCCATGATACATGTGACAAACCAAACACAAATCTGCGATAGAAGTTGGCTAAGCCCAAGAAGCTGCGAAGTTCTATGAAATTTTTAGGGGATGGCCAATCTCAGATTATTTGAATCTTTGTCAAATCAACATGAACACCCTTAGTGTCAATGATATACCCTAAGTATTGAATACTCTGCATACCAAAAGAACACTACTCAATGTTGGCATAAAGTTTGTGTTTTTGCAGAGTTGAAAGAACTTGTTCAACATGCTGCAAATGCTCAAACCAAGTTCTGCTAAAGATGAGTATGTCATCCAAATAAACAACTACAAAAGAATCAATGAATGGTCTAAGCACATCATTCATCAATCTCATAAATGTGGCTGGGGCATTTGTTAGGCCAAAAGGCATGACCAAAGATTCAAACAAACCTTCCTTAGATTTAAATGTAGTCTTCCACACATCTGCTGGATCAATTGGTACTTGGTGGTATCCAGACTTCAAGTCAATTTTTGTAAAGAAATTAGCCCCCCTAAGTTGGTCCAACAAATCATCAATTCGAGGGATTGGGTATCTATTTTTAACAGATATTTTGTTTAATGCTCTATAATCAATACAAAGCCTCTGTGTCCCATCTTTCTTTTTAGCAAGGAAAATTGGACTTCCACAAGGTGAAGCACTTGGATGAATGTGTCCTTTCTAAATCAACTCCTAAATTTGTCTCTTAATCTCATCATTTTCCAAAACTGACCTCCTATATATTGGCTCATGTGGTAGCAGTGTGCCTAGGATTAAATCAATAGAGTGCTTGACTTGACAATGTGTTGGTACCCCCACTGGTGGTTTAAACACACTATGATATTCTTTCAAAATTTTATACATCTGATTTTGTTGATTCTCTGTTACCTTAGCATGTGTATTAAGAACAACTAACTTTGTTTTTTTAGGGTGAATCATGAGTAGAACAAAAGCTCTAGTTTGAGCAATCAAGCGTTTACATTATTTAGCACTAATTAAAGAAGCAGCTTTTGTTGGACATACCTCTGGTATTCAATACCTCTTCCCACCAAGCTTGTTTGTAACACTACGTGGCCTAGACTCATACACCCCATGCCTCTAATACATGTATGGCTGCCCTAGCAAGACATAACATACATCCAATGGTGCTACATCACATATCACTTCATCCTTGAAAGGCTTGATTGATTATGGAAAACGACATTGTTGATTTCTTTGAATATCTTGTCCCCCTTCATTTACCCATCCCATAGAGTATGGTTGTGGGTGTCTTGTCACTTTCAGATTTAATATTTTGACTATCTCCCTAGAGATCAAATTCTTTTGACTTCCACTGTCAACAATAAAATGTAGAGGCTTTCCATCAACCCACATCTATGAATGAAAATGTCTCTCTTCATCTTCACAGGGCAATACTTTAGTAGTTCCAACTACGGCATATGGGTTTTCTTCTATGAGGGAATCATTCTCCTCTTTCTCAAAATTTTTAATGCTTCGACAATCCTTTGTGTTATGGGTTGGGCACTTATGCATCTCACACCACATGCCTATGCCTGTTTGTGTCTTTTTAGTAGACCACCATGTGTTCTTGGGTGAATTTGAATGAGGTTCCTTGGTCACCTATTTTCCTACAAATTTATTACCACCTTCAACCCTTGGTTTGTTGTTTGCAAAGTAGTCCCTCTTCCCTTTCTGCTTGAATTTATCTTCAATTTTTGTAGCATATTTATAGGCAGTTGCCAATCTCTCAATATTCAAAAATTTCATCTCTGTTTGAATATACCTGTGAAGTCCACTCTAATATTTCAAAATTCGATGCTTCTCTGAATCATCAATACTAAGTTTTTCTAAAAGTGAATGGAATGTATTAGTGTAATCTTGCACAGACTGATCCCTCTTTTGTCGAAGAAGCTACCACTCTATGTATTTTTGTTCATATACATCCTCAGGAAGGTAAGCTTCTTTTATGTATTCCACAAATTCTCCCCATGTGGGCTTCTTATCAAGAGAAATTTCAAAACCATCTTCAACAAATGATTCCCATTCTTTATTTGTGACTTTGGTTTCCCATGCTAATTTCACATGGGTTTCATCTTTGAGGAGAGAAAACGTTATCTTCCCTACATCTGAGAAATTATTTATAGAAAAGTATCTATCCAACTTTGATAACCAGTTATCAATAGCTTCAGAATCGACCTTTCCTTCAAAATTTGGGATGTCGAAATTGACTTGCACTTTGAAAGGGGTATTTCCACGAAATGATGTTTCTAATTCAGAGGGTTTTTTATTCTATAGGAGGTGTGAAAATTGACTCATCATCTCCTCTCATTTCTTATTTAAAGCTTCTTCGACCAACTTCTTAACATCATCGTCTGACATCTTTGATCGTGTACGTCTCAAAGGTGGGTATTTTGACAAATCTTGTGTATCCAATCCTAATCTTTGGTAGGAATATATTGTGTAAATAGGCATAAAGGAGTGTTCCCACTCTAATACCACTGATCTGATTTATGAAAACCAGATTACAATACCTGGTGTGATACCTCCAGTATTGTAGAATTCAACACGAAAATGGAGAACAACAGAATTGCAAACCAAAAATTGATCCATTCTATTCAAATATTTGAGTTTATACAAGTCTGATGGATCCCAAGGGTCATCAAAATCCCTTGGAAATGAAATGAAGAGCCATCATAATATTTATTACAAATAAACTATTCAAACTATCAAAAATTATCAAAAAAACTATATATAAAAATTAGGTCCACTTGGAGAAGGCATAACTTTCTACTCGTAGCTCCAATTTGTGAACCGTTTGATGCGTTGGAAAGGTATTCAAATTATCTAGAACCACATTTTGAAAGTAGGAACATTCTGGTACTACTTCCATGCAGCCCCCAAGCCCAGAAATGCACTGAAGACCCTCAAAAATGCAGTTTACTAAAACATAGTAAAATTTGAAAAATTAGATTTTAGTTTTTTTTCCAAATTTAATCCTGAGCAAGAGTTGAGGTGATTTCTTGAAAGGATTTTTGAGTAGGTTAGAGATGGAGATGGTAATGAAGGTCAGTTAGTAAATCAAGATATGAGCGTATTGGATTTGTATTTGCAAATTGAGTTGTATATTTTAGATCAGAACCTACGATTACTTTCTAACCATTGTATCAATTAAAATTCTTTAATCAAGGTTGACCTAAGAGTCATTTTTTAAACCCTTTAATCAAGGTGACATTCTAATGGAATATTCTTAAGCCCTCTAACTAGGCCACTCTTAACATGGTGATTAAATCCTTTAACAGGATCACACCTAACAATGTGTATTGTAACCTTTAACAGGGTTGGCTTCTCACAGAGCTCACTTTAGAAGAGTGAAAATTTGGTAGCATGTTACTAGTGGTTTTTCCCATAATGGGTTTGCACGTTAAATCCTAGTGTCATATTTGTGTGAATTTTATTTGATGTGTTATGTTGTTGAAAGTTTTATATTCTACAAGCTGATTACTTTTGGACAGTGGACTACAAGTTTTATGTTACTGATCTATTCGATAGAGACCAAGTGAATTCCTGAATAGATCTAAGTTTGTTGAAGTGTTTTAAAGTTGAACTGGTACATCTGGACCTAAGGCTAGCTGATTCACCCCCCTCTTAGTTATTCTAAAATTATTCTAACACTTAACATTATCTGATCTGTATCAGTTTCCCATTTAAGTTCTTCAACTTCACAATATCTCATTTCTTCTTCTTCTCAAGTCATTCAACTTATATCATATACCAAATGATATGGAAACATAATATAAACCATAAATAAATTTCTTGACATCAATGACAAGATAATAATATATCTAACATTTATAACATCTTGTATTCCTTTGATCTTGGTTGGTCTTCATCATTATCACCATTATTTAATCAATCTTCAACATTACCATCAGTTATAGTAACTCACTTTGTGTGTTCCCCATTTTTAAGGTATTTAATCTTTAAAAAATAGTATTTTGGAAAATAAATTTAGAGTACTACACCTCTTGTTCTTGTAGAATCTTCAAATTTTAAGTGTAACTATGCTAATTTTCTCGTCAAATTTTAGAATTTGTTGATTTCAAAAGAAAAGCTACCTAAAAATATTCTCATCAACATCATCCCACATATTGTGAACTCTTAAATAGGGCATCCATCTTTAGTTTCCACATTTTAAAATTATTTTTAGAAAAAAAATCCACCTCAATTATCTCTAATAAACTTGTCATTTAATATTTTTTGCAACAAGATCACAAATTAACTTCTACACAAGTTCCCAATCAAAACTAGATTAGTTCAAAATACCCAACAACACACAACTAAAATAAAAGATGATAAGACCCTGATACCACTTGTAAGGAAATTAAGGTAGTGGAACAACTTCCAACACTAATGTTAGGAGGATGGTTATATAAAAATAGGTAACAAAACCTGTAAGTGAAACTTGGGGAGAAGTAGAAAACCTCTAAGGATGAAATAAAAGAATAAATGGGTCTTTACAACAAGGCCTGATTAGGTACCCATGTAAAAACTAATGAAATCTCTCACAAATAGAGAAAAGAAGAAAAACTAGTGGGAGAAAACTCATCTTCAAAAGAGGGGTTAAATAAAGAAAATGCACTAGTTAAAGAAGGAAAGGATGACTCAATGTGAGCCCCCAATAATAAATTTCATCATAATAGTACAATGAATATGACCCCCATAAGAGAGATAAATTAAAGATAAGAATGTCTCTAATGGAGAAATACATCTTGTACCAATGATGAATGTCTAGTGATAGAACATGATCCACATCCAACAAAAAATATTTCTCCACTTACAAAGAAACAAATCCACTAGAGATGGGAGAATTCACTCTGATAAGTTGGAAGAAAGAGGAATCCAAATCTAAAATGTGTGATCCATGGAAGACTACTCAATTGTCCACATGTTTAAATCAAAGGATGCCAAATTAACTAAATGAAATCTAAAGAAAGTATGAAGAAATTTGATAAACAACCTTTGAAATAACTAAAGATTAGATTATAGGAACACACAATCTATCTTCATAGAGGAAGTGAAGATCCTAAAAAATGTTTCCAATATCTGCAATATGCGGCTCAAAATAACCTTGCAATATCTTGAAGTAAATCATCCCACAAATCTGAAAATGGAAGAGAGCTATCAACCTACTAAACTCAATAAATGGGGGCTATGTGTGAGCTAATGCCAAGGTCATTAGGAAAAATAGTAGATGAATATTGTGATGGTGTCTCAATGTGAAGAGTGAGAACTAAGAGACAAGCCCTTGATCCATTGAAGCATAAAAGACCTGCAATCATCACAAGTATCACAAGAGTACCATGATCATAGGGTATGAAATATACATGTGCACAAGGAATAATGAATAATTTTTGTTTTAAAATAATATAGAAATGGAGAGGAATAAAGGTCTCTAAATAGCTCCCAAAGGTGAGTCCAAAGTGTGTGGGGACATTCAATGTCCAATAATGCACTAAAAGTGTCAAATCAACACTTCAAAAAATAACTCCTACAACATGCATGTTAATTATCTTCAAAAATATCCTACCTTTCATTGTAGTTGTCTTAGGGATGAGTCCATATATCAATAAAGAAAAAAAATTACCCATCTAATATGTGTCAAGATTCAATGTTACAACAAATCATAATTTCCAGGTTTACTAGGTTAATAAAAGAAGGATGAACAAATATTGCCTGAATCTCAAATGAAATAATCAAACCCTAAAAATATTAGTATACATGCCAGAAACATCCATGTAATTGACCAAATGTGTGTGTGTGTGTGTGTGTGTGTGTGTGTGTGTGTGTGTGTGTGTGTGTGTGTGTGTGTGTGTGTGTGTGTGTGTGTGTATGTGTATGTGTATGTATGTATGTATGTATATATGTATATATATAGGTATATGTATATGTATCTGTATCTGTATATGTATATGTATAGAGAGAGAGTGTGTGTGTACTTGGGCCAAAATTTGAAAGAAGATGCATGTGTAGATTTCATGAGCTCAAAATCACCTTTCTAATGTTGCAACAATCATGAAAATTAGAGATACTAACAAAAAGTTATGATCTTGTGAGCTAAAATTGAAGGTTTGACTTTGATTGTGTATAGCCAAAAAATAGAGAATAGACCACACCAGTAATACAAAAAAAATTAAAACTAGGTTGTTGATGATGTCTCATTTGATGAAATTTCATATTATACACAAAATTTACACATGATTCACTGAAACATGTCAAAGAAGAAATGAAGGGTCCACCTAGTACCTATTGATGTCATTACAAGGAATATTTGCATAATATTTTGGTTGCTGGAAAATAAAATTGGTCACTAGAAAATTCTCTTCACCTCTTAGAATATTGTGACATCTCCAAACAAAAATATACCCTCGTGCATCAAAATATTATTTGTTCCAAGTTGCATATGACTTGAAATAGGAGATATTCCTTAGGTCCAAAGGTTAAAATAGATCAAAGCATGTGGTCCACCCAAAAAAAAAAGTACAATTAGCTACTAGATGGTACACATAGGTTTTGGGAGGTACGCGAGGAGGTTGTACATGTGTTTGGCATTAAAAAATTTAATTAAAATAAAAATTTCATCAATAACTTTTAAGAAATCCACAATGAAACATAGAATATCAAACTAAGACAAAATGGTACACCCAGCTCATGCAAAGAAGGTATGCTGGGAGGAGGTTATGTAGCTTAAGCCCCCTTTTAAGAGTTCTTTTTTAATTTTCAACTTTATTTTGAAAAAAAAAATGACCCCCCTCCATTTGATTTTGAGTTTTTATTGCTTTTTATTTTTGGGCAAGTGGATTTTTAAAAAAGAGCAATATTTGATTTTCACAAAAAAATGATATAAAAACTAGAGGAATTTTTCATTTTCTTTTTCAACCTTAATTGAGGTTTTTTTAAAGGAAAGTTTTGATAACCCAATAACAAAAAATAGCTCTACTTGCATCTAGATCAATAAATTTGAGAAGAAAACATGGCACTGAATTTAAGATAGGAACACCAATACCAAACAAATGTTTTTCCTCAACTTCCTTGAATTTGGTAAAAAGACAAGAAATCTTCATGTTTTTTTTTTCCATTCTAAAAATAATGGTGTGACTAAATTGTTCCCAAATCTATCTTGAAGGTTGGATGATGTAGAGATGGGGGCTCACCCTCAACAACATGTAGACATGTTTCACTTCAATGGGAAACTTTCCAACCATTGGAGGTAGAATTCTCATAACTCATGTTTCTAGGCATACTTAGAGTATCCAATAACAAGATTCAATATGAGGGATCAACAACAAGATACCTTTATCTGATCTTTAATGGACCTTTAACAAGATATTGAAGAAAACTTCAACCCAACAATACTCTCTCAACAACCTTAAACACTTGAATCCTTAGACCTTTCTATGTAGGTTACTCTAAAATCGTGTAGCCCTACACAGAGGCTTATCAAGGAATAACTTTTCATAAAGTATTAAAACCAAAAACCTAATCACCATTCTAGATACCCTTTTCCCTCATTGAAAACATATTGAATTTGAAGATACCTTTGTTTTGTAACACCCTAAAAATCAGACTAGTAATCTCTTCTTTAGGCCTAATTAGGTGTTCAAGAGAAACAATTATTGATGTTCTTGACTCTTTCTACACAAGATGTCTTCACAAATTCACCATGGTTTTGAATACTCTTATTCCAACCTACTTAACATGTTCAAGGGTTTTTCAAACTTTATTGAAACTCAAAACACTTCAATTTCAGATGTGATTGTGACAATCATGCTCCCCACTAACAAGAATTGACTTATAATATTCTCAAATTTCTTCTCCTAATCAATTTGACCCAAAAGATATGATTACATCTTCCTCTTAAAACTTTACATTCAAAAACATTATGTGCGAGCATTGAATTTAATGAAAAAGCAATTTACTTTCTCATCCTCTCTTCCATTATCAGTCTAAACACCATTGTATTAGTCCTAGGGAATCCTTGAAACATGGAAAAATTACATCATTAAAGTTTTTAAATTTTTAATCTCAAAATATACATTTCAAATAGTCATTTCACCAAATTATAGCTCATTTTCCATTGGATAAAATAAGAGATATATAATTTTTATAAAAGCTACAATAACTCTTTTAATACTTTATAAAATTCAGTGAAACTTGAACCAAATTAAATTTTATTCAACATAAATCCCTACCAAATGGATTTGGACCACTACCAAGGCATACAACCATAAATATCTACAAGACACAATTAGAGAAGTATGGAAAATATAGAATTATGATTGATTTTATTATCTTCCTCATCAAATTTCCATACAAACTTCAACCATACTTCCCTCTCCCTCTCTAAATGACTCACTCAAGCAATATTTATCCTTCTCCATTCCTTTGAACTGATCATAACTAAATTTTCCTATTCCAACTATTCATTTTCTTTAATTTTGTGCTTTGAAAACTTTTTTTGTAATGACAACTCTTAGCAAGTTTTTTGACAACTTTTTCCATTTTTTCCATTTTTCCTAAGGACTTGCATAATTTTACTTTTAACATCAAATTGACCTTTTTAAGGAATCCTTACATCGTATGGATGTTTAAAATATCAATCTAGATAATTTAGACACTATTGGTCATTCAGTTGCAAGAAAAGTTGCTTAAAAACTTTTCTTGCAACTTGACAACTTTTGACCACATGACCTTATTGAATTTTATAACCCTCATTACATATTGAAAGGTATCATATGACCCCATTACAATTCCAATATGGCTTACAATGTTGCATTTCTTCAATTAACCATTGGATCTCTCTAAAAAATAGATAGGAACTTAACATATCATTCTCTAATACCATGTAGGAGAAAATATTAGGCTTTGATACCATGTAGGAGAAAATATTAGTCTTTGATATAATGTAAGAGAAAATATTGAACTCTGATACCTTGTAGGAGTTGATGATGATATCAACCCACAATCCAAGATTTCTCTACAAGCACACCACATATCACATAAAGAAGATAAAGAAATATAATTTACATAATTTGAGAATTATATATTGATTGCACACAATGAATTGGAACTACAAATGGGGTTAAATATCAATATTACAATGCATGGATGGATTGATTTTATAGAAAGTAGTTCCCCTAATAATATTGAAAAAGATAACTAAATCTAGAAAAGTAGACCAGAGATAGATATGCAAATTAGAGCCAAAATAGACATAACTAGGATAAATTAGGCTCAACTAAGTGAGATTAAGCTAAGAATGAATGCACAAACATGTGCTCAATTACACATGAGAATATTCTTGAGCACGTGCATAATTAGGAAATGCAACGTATGCAAATGAGCATGATGTAAGAAACTTATTCATGTACAACATAAATGGATGTTGTTACAGTTACATTCTCATATACATTTATAGTACTAGATGAGAATAAAATAATTACACATGAAAAGAACTTATTAATTAAGGAATGAGATATTTTTTGATAGGAAGGTGCCTCAATGAAATATCCAAGTTAGTGATTTTTTTCTCATGTGGAATGTTAAATTTAAGGACAAGGGAAGAGATGGAAATTTTGACCCATTATGGCTCATGAAATATGATGTTGCAAGAAATTTTGATCAAAATGTGTAAAACTGGCTGAGGTTTATGTCTATAATTTTTTTTAAAAAAATTGAACAAGAATTCATATAATTTTTAAATTTTTTAAGTCCATTTTTTTATTGTTGAAAAAATACTTAAAATATGGGGTCTAGTTCCCGCCAAAATAGTATATGCAAGTAATCTTTATTTCTTCTGATTTCAAAATATATAATAGATGACATGTATAGCTAGTGCAAAAGAAAAGAAAGATTGGTTTTTGATGTATATTTTCTCCATTATGACTACTCAAAGTCGAACTCATCCAAAATTGATAGTTTTTATCTCCGCCAAATTTTCCCTATCAATCGACATCATTCAAAAAAAATTACATATTATTGAAGAGAACTCTCTACACTAGTGTTAAATATAAATTGTAATTTTTTTTGGTATGATTTACTCTATTTTTTCTTTTTTTGAAGCAACGTCTTCTCGAATGTTAAAATACCTACTTACAGTATTTTGAAATTATAATATATTATCTCTAATCAAAATAATATAAAAATGATATAATGAAAATCTTGACTCCGAGATTTACAAAAGGGTATTTTTAGTTTTTGAAGAAAGTTGAGTGTTGATGGAGAAATGAGCTGTGGAAGTCAGAAGTTCAAAAAAATTCAAATTTTCACTTGTTTAGCTGCCACATGGAATGCCACATAGATAGTTTCAGCTGGAAGTGGTTCAGTCGGACCTAGTTCAGCCAAAACTATGACCAAACAAGTACAGTTGAATGAGCGACCAAGCCCCTTAAACCTCATATAATACACTTATTTTTTTAATTAGAAAATTAAAAAAAATGTTTAATACTTGCGAAATAATAAGTGATTTGTTAAATAAAATCATTTATTAGAAGTTCTTGATTTTTTTCTTTTGCATTCAAAAGGAAATTACAAAGAACAATCATCAAGAAGGTATTTTTTTCCTGTAAGATATTTTTATACTTTATTTTTTCCTTTTTTTATTTTATTTAATTTTTTAATTGAAACATTATTTTATTTGGTTTTTAAATTAAAGCATTATTTTATTTATTTTTTTAAGTTAAAATATTGTTTTATTTTTATTTTTAAATTAAAGAATTGTTTTATTTGGTTTTTTAATTAAAAAATTGTTCAATTAGTACTTGATTTATGAACTTATAAATATTGTTTATAATTTTTTATTGGGTAAATGGTTTTTTGTATGCAGGTGAATTGAAGCTTTCAATTCAATGGGGAATAAAATGAATAGAACAAGAAAATCTGATCAAATAAGAGATGAAAAAATAATTTAGGTCATACAAAACATAATGAAGATCAACATGTTGAAGTTCAGGAAGAACCCATTAATATTCAAGAAGATGCAATTCAAGTAGGGGAACAAATTGGTAGTTATCAACATGGAAACATATCATTTGGCATGGGAAATTTGATGGAGATGAATGAGGACACACTTTTTAGTCAAATTTCATATGAATACATGGTATATGGAAGCACAATTAAATTGCATTTCAAAAAACTTTGGGATGAATATTTTAAAAATAAAAGCATGTTTGGAAGAGCATAATTATTTACCAGGTTATTCAGGAAAAAAGAGATGACTCGTATTTTGAATTTATTAGGTGTTGATAATAGGAAAAGCTTTGCAAATAATGTTAATCGAACAATAATTGAAAATTTGCAAGATGCATTAATCAACATTAAGAACTCAGCTCAAGGAGTCAATTTAAGTGTTGCATGTAGAGCGTTAATAACTACAATATCTAGTAGGAAGTTGACATGGAGAAAAAAAATATTTGTACACTTTGTGATTTAATGCAAGTATCTAGAAGAGTTGTTCAAAGATATAACATGAGGAGAAATATGTTAGATGAAAACATTGAAAAGAATTGGATAAATATTTGTAGACTTCCTCAAAAAGATAAAAAAATTTAAGATGTTAATAGATAGTTCATTGAATATTGGACCACTTTCTCCCATGTTTCTTCCAATAGAAGGGATACTATACAAATAATAGATGAAGAGACAAGCATGAAATCTGAACATCCAAAACATTAGACAGATATAACACAAAGTAAACTATTTCAAGCATTCAAGCAAGATTTTTCAGATGTGAAAATATGTCAGAGAATGTTTGAGAGGTTGTGTCCTTGTTTTGTACACATTAATAAGGTACGCAAAACTTGTTACTATCAAAATCATGTTGAATTTCATCTATACTTGCAATCATATAAAAAATCTAGATGGCAGTACTTAATCCATATATGGTTATCCCTAGAAGTACGACACAATTTGTCAAGTCTATTTTATG
This sequence comes from Chamaecyparis obtusa, assembly GCA_027943335.1. NCBI lineage: Eukaryota > Viridiplantae > Streptophyta > Pinopsida > Cupressales > Cupressaceae > Chamaecyparis > Chamaecyparis obtusa. The sequence goes on from BSBK01003026.1 coordinate 292,894, forward strand.
TGATAAATCAAAAGATTTAGATTATTTCAAAGTAAAATGTATAAAATAATACATTCAATGATTGTGGAGATTTGCATAAATTTCTACTGTAAATTGAGAATATTGATGTTTCAATACCAGTTTTGTGGAAGAGATTTGAATATGAGACATACTAAACTAAGACAGAAGATGAAAAAATATTTCCATTGAAGGAAAGTGAATTTCCCTACCTTGAGTTTATGACCAAATTTCGTACTATGATATATCCCCATATCCAACATTGTCATGGTGCACGATGGGAAGCTAAACAATTTTTTGATTCCAAAAATTGTTTTCCACTTGTTTGTATTCTTTCAATTGTAGAATTATTTGAGAACTATACATTTTCCCCTTGATCGGAGCTTCAAGCTCAGTATTGTCATTCTAAACAAGTTTTGATATTTGTGCAATTGAACTATAGACACACACAATTTGATTTTGGGATAGGAATTATTGATCAAAATGAACACATTATCATCATGGAGGTTCATTTCTATATCAGTGATGATAGAACTCATGAGAGGAGCTATGTGGCTCATTGTTTTGTAATGTGTTTTGAAGATCTTGTGAATCATGGGATAAAGGCTTCACATCACTAGATTTGGTCTGATGGTTGTGGAGGTAAGTACGGGTATTTCAAGTCATTTTCATTCTTATCTAAGTTATTATTTGTACATACTTTTCATTACACATTCCAATACATATATAATATATATTTTATATTTAATTTCAACTTGATAAATGTTATTTTTAATGATCTTACATAAATTTGTACACAACTTTATTGAGCAGGACTATTTAGCTGAAAAAGTCTTTAATTGGCTAACCACACAACATGATAGACGCAATGTTAAGTTTATGTGGAACTTCTTTCAAAATGGCTATGGAAAAGGAGAGCATGATGGAGAAGGAGCATGTTTAAAGCATGCACTTTGCCAACATGAACTTGAAGGTACACAAATGGTGTTCAAGTAATATAATATAAAAAGAAGCTTGGATCCATTTACTTTAAACTAATAGTTCATAAATGTACAGGTAACATGATAGAGAATGCGAAGAAAATTGTTGACTGGTGCCAAGGTCATTTTGCTAGTTGAGACACCCAATACAAAAACCATTATTTTTGGGATTTGAAAGGTAAAATATTTTGTTCAAATTATTTTTAAATTTTGAATCATGTGCTTTCTACTTTTATCATAATTATTGATCTAAAAATGTGCAAATTTTATTTCATATTTGTAACGGATATAGATCGATCCAATCCTTACAATTATCAAAGAATTGGTGGTATAAGAAGTTTACATTAAGTGATGACTATAGGATAACATGGGACTCCATTGATTAAAGCAAGAGAAAAATCATGCTTCTATGCTAACTCTGTTGAGGACAATCCAATGAGTCAATGTGAGAATATTGAAAATGGATATGTTTCATGATGGGATATGAAAGAGTTGATCAAAATGCCTCCTTATGAAGATGATAGCATTGACACAAACATTCATGATCCTACATATTTAGCTGATTTTGAACATGTTTTTGATTTAGTTGTTACAAGTGTGTGCACATACATGTTCTTTTGATTAATTTTTATTTATCACAAGTGATGATCAAATTAAATATCTTAATTTTTTTAATTTAAATTGTATCCATTTGTACATAGGTGATATTTTTGTTGTGGTTGTGGATCCTGACAATGCAGAAAGTGTAGATTATTATCTACTAAGATGTAAGAAAGAAAAATACAAGTTTCCATAAGTAACTGTAGATGGTGATGGACAGTCATATCTAACTGGTTCAGTTTTCATTGAAGGTACATTGTATTAGCAAATGAAGATAGACAAAACTAGTGTTCAATTTATTAAATACATGCTTGGACAAACAGTTCTACATTACAGTCACTTGGTTATAGAGACAAATTTTCAATTCGAGACATTGCCAAAAAGAGAACATGGAAACCAAAAGTGGAGTTTTCCTATTGAAGAACATGAAATTTTTTTGGAGTTAATAAAAGATAGAGAGGATCCAGACTATATGCATCAGGATCTCTAGGCTAAAATTATTTTTGTAGATTTTGTACTCACATTTTAACTTGTGTTTTTAGTAGATTTAAACTCATATTTGATGTATTGGACATTAGATATTCTTTGATATATAAGTATGCATGTTTTGTTCAATTATGCATGCTTGGACAATATTTTTTGATATATATATATATATATATATATATATATATATATATATATATATATATATATATATATATATATATATATATATATATATATATATATATATATATATATATATATATATATATATATATATATATATATATATATATATATATATAATTATGCATGCTTGGTTCAATGCTTTTATGCATGTTTTTATGTATGCTTTGATGGTTCAATGGTTATACACATACACATAGATATATATATATATATATAGAGATATACATACATACATAGATATGTATGTATGTATGTATATATATGTGTGTGTGTGTGTGTGTGTGTGTGTGTGTGTGTATGTATTGTTGGAAACTACAATTGACACAATTGTTGTATTTTCATTGATGTCAAACCTTAACTGGTAAGATCATTTCTATCTAAGAGAGTACCATATCTATTGATTGATGAAAAGGATTAGGGCAAGGGACATAACAAGAGAACCTAAGGAAAGGTTGAGTTATTTGATGCTTCAATGGGTACTTGATTATTTGGCACATTGATAAGATAGTGTACTATTTATCTAAGTAAGAAGAAAGACTGGGAAAGTAGGCTTAATCATGCAAAAATGAAGAAATATAGTTTAAGCCGAATGATGTTAGTGTTGACTGAGTGCCAGTATATGCTAAGTAAATTTAGTGTTGATCGAACATTAATTCATGTCGAGCGATAGGAAATTACCGAGAAAGACAATGTTAGCCAAGGAAGATAGTTTGTAGAGATGACTGAGTTACACAGTGATGGTCGAGGAGATGAACACAATATTGACCAAGTGGCAGTAATTTACATTTGGAGAAAGAATTGAGATTCCCAGCCACATAGACGTTGAATTATTGAGATATGTAAATCATGTTGACTTTATTAATTGATTGTATGGAGAATTTAATGCATGGTAAATCATTTTATTATGGATTCAATGAGAATTTTGAAGATGTATTTAGAAGGAAGGATGAATAAATTTAATGATGAAAGGATTCAATGAATCTGAGCTAAACCTAAGATCTATGGAGGATATTAAGTAGTAAAAGATGGATCTACCTGATTGAAGAGGTATAAAGGAAAGCCTAATTATGAGGTTACAACATGGGTTGAAGTTGTTGATGTTATTCACTGATAAGTCTAAGCAGAAGGCTAAAGGTGAAATTGTGAAGGAGTTGATCAGAGTTGTGATTTCTTGCAGAAAATTTTGAGCAGATCAGTGATGGAGATGGAAATGGAGCTTAGTCAGTAAATCATCATATATGTGCGAAGTGGATCTATTATTTGAAAAGTGAGTTGTATATTTTTTAGATCAGAAACTAATGTTACTTTTAACCATTGTATCAATCTAAATCCTTTAATCAAGGTTGACCTAATAGTCAGTATTTAAATCCTTTAATCAAGGTGGAATTCTAATGGAATGTACTTAAATCCTTTAACCAAGTCACTTTTGACAAAGTGTTTAAATCCTTTTAACAGGGTCACACCTAGCAATGTGTTTGTAAACCTTTAATAGGGTTGGCTTCTCACAAAGCTTACTTTAGAAGAGTGAAAATATCAGTAACATGTTACAAAGTGGTTTTTCCCAAGTTGGATTTCCACTATAAATCCTAGTGTTATACTTATGTGAATGTTTTGATGTGAATATTTCTATATTCTACAAGTTATTTACTTTTGGACAATGGACTGCATGTTATATATTTATGATATATATACTTTAGAGATCGAGTTGTGTTGGTGATTATCTCTAAGATTGTTGAAGTGTTTAAAAGTTCAATTGGTACATATGGACCTGAAAAAAAATGATTCACCCCCCTCTCTGTTGTTTTAAATAATATTAACAATTGGTATCAGAGTTGTCGGTGCTTATAAAGAAAATTTTTAAGGTACTTGAAGCTAATGATCAAGATGTATAAAAAGGAGGTACCAAAGTTGAACAAAGAGAACTTCCCTGCATGTCAGAGTCTAATGAAATTGCATCTAGCTGGTATTGGTGATTCATTGAAGTACTATTGGAACATGACTATGTTATACTTGTTGCACCTTTGACTACCGAGGAGATGAAAGAAAAATAGGAACACAATCAAGCAATATTGGAGATTGCATCTACCTTAAGCTATCCTAAATTTGAAGATATCAAATATTTCACTACTGCAAAGAAAATGTGGGATACTCTTGCAACTATCTATGGTGGTGATACAAATGTAGTGAGAGAAAAAGCTAAAAGCTTGAGAGGTAAGTTTGATGAAATGAAAATGAATGAAGGTGAAAATATTGCTCTATACTGTGGTAGAATTAAGGAGATAGTAAATTCTATTAGAGGAGCTAATGGAATCATTGATGATGAGACTTTTATTGGTAAGGTATTGAGAGCTTTTCTTCCTATCTATGCTATCATAATTTTTGCAATTCAAGAATCAAGATGTAACCCTCGTAATGTTCTAACTCTAGAAAGTCTTGTTGGTAAGCTTACTTCTTTTGAGCTATCTAACTATGATAACTACACTATTCCTAATGTTGAATCTACATTCAAGTCACAAATGGTTTTGCATAAGTCTAAGAGGGAAAAATAAAAATGTGTGAAAAGTGAAAGTGATAGTGACAGTGATAGTGACACTTCTAATGAGGAACTAGATAATCTTGAAGAACTCATGGCTAGAAGATTAAAAAGAGGAAAAGGTAGATATAAAGGTAAACTTCCTATAATCTATTTTTCTTGTAACAAAGTTGGTCATATTGCAGCAAGATGTCCTATCAGAAATGATAAGGATGAGGAAAGAGAAAGCAAGTACAAGGATAAGAGAGATAACAAAGATTGCCAAAGGTAAAGAGACTACAAGGACAAAGGTAAGAAATTTTGTTATATTACTAAAGAGGAAACTGATAGTGAAACTGATAATTTTGATATTGAAGTAGTTTATGTTGCTATGAAAGATGATTCTAATGAAGATGAGAAAACTGTACTTATTTCTTATGTGAGTAAAGGTGATAAATGGATTATTGATAGTGGTTTCTCACATCACATGACTGGTAATAAAAGTAAATTTGAAACCCTAGATCATTACAAAGGTAGAAGTGTTAAGTTTGGTAATGATGCACCATGTCCTATAAAAGGTAAAGGATCAATTAAGCTAACTAATAAGATCACATGTGAAAATTCCTATTAGGTTGAAGGTCTTAGTTGCAATTTTTTGAGTGTTGCACAACTAAACAAGACTGGTTACCGAGTGGAGTTTCATCACAGAAAGGCTAAAATAGTTAATGCCACTGGTGAACTAGTTGGAAGTGGAGAACAGACTAGAGGTAACATGTTCTATCTAGACCTAGCCAAAGAGACATGTTTGTTTGCACAATTTGATGATGTATGGTTATGGTGTAAGAGGTTGTGTCATGTAAACTTTGACAATCTGGTAAATATTAGTAAAAAGAAGAAAGTTAGAGGTTTGTCGAGATTGAAGAAACTTGATAATGTGATTTGTAAACAATGTCAGTTTGGAAAAATGAAAAAGTCTAGTTTCAAGAGTAAGACATTTACTTCTGAAAATGTTTTGGATTTGGTTCATACTGAGCTTTGTGGACCTATGGGTGTAAAAATTTATTGTGGTACTAAGTACTTTATTCTATTTTTTGATGATGACTATAATGTTTTTGAAAGAAAAACCTGATGCATTTTAGTTGTTTAAGTGGTATTTGAAAAAATTTGAAAAATAAATAGGTAGAATCCTGAAATGTCTGAGATCTGACTGAGGTGGAGAGTTTATATCAAATGAGTTCAATCTGTTCTACAATAATAGAGGAATCAAGAGATAGATGTATGGACCAAGAACACCTCCATAAAATGGTATAGCTGAGAGGAGAAATGGGTCAATTATGGATTGTGAAAGAATGCTAATGATTGAGAAGACTATTGCACAAAAATATTGGAGAGAAGTTATAAGTATAGTAGTTTATACCTTAAACTGAGTACAAATCAAGAAAGAGAAGAATGAACTAGAAGGAAAACAAGAACCTGAAGATTATAGATCTTTTGTTTACATGGAAGAAGGAGAGACAAGTAACACACTTACACTAGATGCAGAGTTATGGGTAAGCAATGTCAAGCATCAGGAGGATGTTTTTGAGCATCAGGAGGATGTTGTCGAGCAATCAGAAGCAAAAATAAAAAATTTGCATGATGAACCTGAAGATCAAGGAGAAAAGAAATCTGAACCTACATTGGCATAGTATGTGAGAAGACATCATAAGCCTGAGAAAATAATTGGAGATAAGGAATCTGGATTCTTGACCAGAAGTAAGTTGAAAGACCCTACATTTTTACTATGTGAGTTTGAGCCTAAGATAGTAAAAGATGCTTTAGAGAATGAAGATTGTATTCAAGCTATGAATGAAGAAATATATCAAATAGAAAAGAATGATACCTGGACTCTGGTGCCGAGACTAGAAGACAAGAATGTTATTGGAACAAAATGGGTATCAGAAACAAGCTTAATGAACATGGACAAGTCACAAGTAATAAGGCAAGATTGGAAAACAAGGGTTATGCACAAGAAGAAGGAATAGACTATGGGGAAACATTTTCCCCTGTAGCAAGATTAGGAGTAAGAACTCTACTTGCATATGCTGCATATAAATAGTTCAAAGTATATCAGATGGATGTCAAATCTGCATTTCTGAATGGTATATTAGAAGAAGAAGTATACATTGAACAACTTGAAGGATTTGTTGACCCAAGTAAGAAAAATATGATTTTCAAATTGAACAAGGCATTGTATGGATTGAAACAAGCTCCCAGAGCATGGTGTGAGAGGTTGCACAATTATTTGATAAAGATTGGATTTATAAGGACAAATGACAACATCAATTTGTCTATGAAATCTAAAGAAGGTAAAGGGATTTTGTTAGCTAAAATTTTTGTGGATGATATCATATTTGGAGGACAAGATGCGCTATGTTAGAAATTTTCAAATGAGATGCAAACTGAGTTTGAGATGTCTATGTTTGGTGAGATAAAATTCTTTGTTGGATTGCAAGTCTATCAAATGGAGAAAGGTATCTTTATCACACAATCTAAATATGTCAAAGAGATACTAAAAACTTTTGGTATGGAGGATTCCAGACCAGTAAGTACTCCTATGGCTATTAGAGAGAAATTATCTAAAACTAATGATACCGCTGAAGTGAATCAAACCCTGTATAGATCCATGATTGGAAAGATACAATATGTTATCCACAATAGACCATATATTGCCCTAGCAATTGGGATTGTGGCAATATTCTCTGCCAATACTAAGGAAAATCATATGATGGCAGTGAAGAGAATACTGAGATATCTGAAAGGGAAAGAAGATTATGGATTGTACTACAAGAAGAATGAGAAATTTGAACTGAGAGTTTACATTGATGCAGATTGGGTAGGAAATGTTGATGATAGGAAAAGTACAAGTGATCGAGAATTTTTTCTAGGAAAGAGATTAGTCTCCTGGACAAGTAAGAAATAGAACTGCATTTCCCAATCTATAGCAGAAGCTGAGTATGTAGCAGTTGCAGTGAATGGTTCAAATTTGGTATGGATCAAGCAATTGTTGAAAGAGGAAATCACTGAGCCGGTTGTTATTTTCTTGATAACACAAGTTCTATAAACATATCAAAGAATCTAGTGATGTACACAAAGACTAAACATATTGCTATCAAGTATCATTACTAGAGAGATCTCGTACAAGATAAAGAAGTGAAAATGGAATATGTTAATACAAAGGAACAACTAGAAGACATTCACAAAAGCTTTACCTAAGGATGCTCATGAATACCTCAGAGTTAAATTGGGGGTGCTTCCCCTAACTGAGGCTGCCTAGTCAACTAGGAGAACTGCATAAAATGTGCTACATAGAATATATGACAAATTGATGTAGGAAAGGTCACACTTTAGGAGCTACCTAGAGTTGTGAGAAGTACATCAAAGTTGATAATCAATCATAAGAAAGATGACAGAGGGAGAAATACTGATACTGAAGTGACAAGATGACATTTACATGTGGAAGATGTAAGTGATAGATACTTCTTTGGAATTATTGTCAAAGAGGGAGAGATTCAGATGAAAACACAAGAATAGAAAACACTGAGATATATAGATTTAGATAAATCAGATGGAGAGATTCAGAGAGATACAGAAAAATTCAAAGGGAGTAACTATGAATAGTCAAGAAAGGCTAAGTTGTTGTGAATCAGAATAAAGCTAAGGATATTATAAATCTTTCTGATGAATAGACAAAGTTTTTGGATTGGTTGGTAATTCATGTGGTGTTTCCATCAATGCCAAAGAGGGAGATTGTTGGACACTGCAATTGAAACAATTGTTGTATTGTCATTGATGTCAAACCTTAAATGGTAAGATATTTGATATCTAAGAGAGTACTATATCTATTGATTGATGAAAAGGATTAGGGAAAGGGAGATAACAAGAGAACCTAAGGAAAGGTTGAGTTATTTGATACTTCAATGGGTACTTGATTATTTGGCACATTGATAAAATAATGTATTATTTATCTAAGTAAGAAGAAAGACTAGAGAAGTAGGCTTAATCAAGAAAAAGTGAAGCAATATAGTTTAATCTAAGTGATGTTAGTGTCGAACAAGTGCCAGTATATGTCGAGTAAATTTAGTGTTGACTGAACATCAGTTCATGTCGAGCAATAGGAAATTATCAAAAAAAATAGTGTTAGCCGAGGAAGATAGTTTGTAGAGATGACCAAGTTATGTAGTGATGACTGAGGAGATGAACATAGTATTAACCGAGTGTCAGTAATTTACATTTGGAGAAAGAATTGATATTCCCAGCCACCATAGTTAAATTCTTGGGATATGTAAATCGTGTTGACTTTAAATTAATAGATTGTATGGAGAATTTAATGCATGGTAAATCATTTTATTATGGATTCAATGAGAATTTTGAAGATGTATCTAGAAGGAAGGATGAAGAACTTTAATTATGGAAGGATTTGATGAATTTGACCTAAACCTAAGATCTACGAAGGAGATTAAGTGGCAAAAATGGATCTACCTAATTGAAGAGGTATAAAGGAAAACCTAATTGTGAGGTTACAGTATGGGATGAAGTTGTTGATGTTATTCACTGATAAGTCGAAGTAGAGGGTGAAGGTGAAATTGTGAAGGATATGATCAGATTTGTGATTACTTGAAGTGAATTCTAAGCATATCAATGATGGAGATGGAAATGGAGCTCAGACAGTAAATCAACATATATGTGCAAAGTGGATATGTTATTTGCAAAGTGAGTTATATTTTTTTTAGATCAAAAACTACTGCTACTTTCTAACCATTTTATCAGTCTAAATCCTTTAATCAAGGTTGACCTAATAGTCATTGTTTAAATCCTTAATCAAGGTGGCATTCTAATGGAATGTGTATGCAACCTAAAATAGTCGCCTAGACTTTGGGCCCCCATTCATCAATTTATCAATTTCCTGAATCAATGCTTTGCAATATTTTCAATTTAAATCAATTTCCTTGATCAAATTGTAATTAATTTAATTATTTTAATATTTCTTAAGGTTTGATCATTTTATCCTAAGCCACATTTAATTAAAAGAACAAATATTTTTTAAATAAATTAAAAAATCTTTTAATTAAATAATAGAAACCACTTTGCTAAAAATAATAAATAAATAATAAAATAAAAAGAAAAAGAAAAAGACTTTTTGTCTACACATTGAATGCACACCTTCCAAGATGAGTGGAATCTCCTTTTGCCTCTTAATCTCTTCCACACATCTTTTTGCCTCTTAACCATGTCCATTGATTTTGCCTCTTGAGAATCTTGAGCACATGGATCAACCAAGATTTAATCTCCACCATTGCTCATCTCTTTTTGCCTCTTAATCTTGACCGTCCATTCATTTCTAAATCATTTATAAGGAGCCCTCTTCTTCTCATTTATGCATGGAGATTTTAGAGATCAAGATTTATGTTATTGTTATGCAAGTTTAGAGAGCGATTTTGGAGGAGAATTTGAGCACTTGAGCTTGAACATTGCAACTTCTATTTTCTTGTCTTCTTCTTTCATGCCTCCATGGAAATCTATTTAGATTAATATTGCACTTTCATATTAGATTAGATTCATATTTCCTTTCATATAATAATCTTGCATAAGCATTTCCTTTCATAGATTAGTTTGCTTTCATGCATTGTTATCATATAGAATAGCTTCCATTTTCATTTGCATGCATACTTGATGATCATGGAGACTAGCATTCTTTCTTTTCCTCTTTGAATCTCTCATTTTATGGTGTACTTGCATGGGCACAAACTAGGTCTAAACTGAGGGCCTCCATTATAAACCCTTGCACTCCATGAATAGAGAGCTATGAGTCACCATTTGAGACCTCATTCTTGAGAAATCTTAGGTTTAATGACTCATAGAAGTGTGTCAACATTTTAACACACATTTTTGGCACCCATCATGGGGAAACCCACCTTTACATGTTGGTTTTGATTATTTTTTGGAGCTAACCCCCTTGTGTAGATTTGCTTGAAAACTAAAACCCTAGATTTTCAAAGATTTGATCATATCTCCCAAACGGCTTGGATTTTCGGTCTAAAATTTGTTTTGCAAGTTGATGACATACCAGAGAAGCTTCAATAAAAAATTTAGAATTTTCTGAGCTATTTTGAATTTTTTATAATTTTTTCTTTATTTTTCATTAAAAAAAAAAAATTTCAGTGCAAATCAGCATATTTTTAAAAAAAATTTACATTTTTGAAAATATATTTAAATTCTATAGGGGGTCCATTTTTTGTGTTTTAAATTTGGATGCAATATCATATCTGAAATAGTCAATTTAAAAAAACTAGGCTTTTTTGGTAAAATGGATCTCTAGGGCACAAATGAAGAGATTTTTCTAAAATTTTTACATTTTTGGAAAGCTCTTAGTTTTTTAGTAGGGGTATTTATTTTTCATTTCTATTTTTGTGGCCTAAATCATATCAAAAAGCTCAAATTTTGTTGACTAGGTCAAATGCAAAAAAAATAAAATTTTGTGATGAGTATGCACTTAATTTTCATGGTTCAATGCATGATATGAATTGTCATTTGGATTATTTGTTGGATATTATTGCTCCTAACAATTGATTTTTAGATCTAACCCTAGGGTTTACATAAGTTGGATATACATTGCATATCTTGTTTGCGTGTTTGCTTGTTTGCTTGTTGGAGAGTTCGTGGCTTGGTTGCACAAAAAAAGCTCAACAAAAATCTACTAAGCGTGTTGCTATGGACTTGAGGTATTTTGTTGCATCTCTATAACATTTATCTTTTGAGAATAAAATGAACCTCTCATGTGTCTTACTTGAGTGATTTCTTGCTTTCATAGATCACACTTCAATTTTGCTCTAAAGAAAACAATGAATCTAGATTTTCTTTCTTGCATATATGTATCACCTAGTAATTAGGCCCTATGAACACTATTTGTGGTGCTCTTGAGAGAGTGGGCTTCATTCACTTCTTTTTCATGTGAAGCTCTTCTCAAAGAGAGATCCCCTTGTAGGTAGGGAAGGAATTTGTTATTATCTCACGGTCTTACTTGGTTTAGTCCTCAACTTTGATCGGTACATTCTCTTTTGGACCCACTTAAAGAGCTCGGTAGACATTTTTGTTGACATCATGAACCTTGGTGAGGTGGTTTCAATCTTAGCATGTCAATGAAATTTCTTGCTATGTTTAAGTAAGGTGAAGAGGCTAGAGGATTATCTCTACTCCCTTTTTGGGTAGTATCAGAAACTCAAATCTTTGAACCTAAACCAAGTCCCCATGTGGTCCTTTTTGTGAGTCACCTTTTTAGAGAGGGTTAACCGTAGTGGACATTCCCTTTATTGAGTCAACCATGTGGATGGAACCTCAAGCGGTAATAGCCATTTTTGTCATGGTAGCAACAACTGCTATATAAATATCTTTGTGGAAGAAATCTCCACAGGGGAGGTTTCTTGTTGGGCTGTCAGATCTCCTCAGCATCTCTGATTGATTAAATTCTCAAAATGTTTCATAACCCCAATGTGCCTGAATTGGAGTTCATCCTCTTGAGATTGAAAAAGTTCTAGAGTTGACCATTACTACAAACCATAGTGCAACCAAATTTTTATTTCTAGGACTATGTGCGTGAATGAAAAATATTTTGAGAACATACACAAGTAGAATATTTTAGGGAGGATAATACTATGTCACTATTCTTGTTCATGTGCAAGGTTGCTTTTTCTCTTGCTCATTGTTTGAAGAAAATTGTTTTCTTGAACTCCTTAATTGTCATCTTGTGTGCCTGATTAGTGATAAAAATCTATTAATGCATCTAGTTGGTCACATTAAAAAAATAAATCTAAGTTTCCAAGTGATAAAAACTTCAAAGATCTCCCCAAAAGTGCTATGACATGTTGCTCAACATCCAAATGAACTTAAATGGTATCATGTTGCACAAAGTGACTCTTGGTCTTCTTTCTTCCACATCTCCCATGTCTTCCTAGTCTCCCATTTCAATCATTTCTCTTCTTCCTTCATGCTTCTTCCTCTTCTTCCTAAACTCTTCACATCTTCTTGATTCATTTCCTCTTATTATCTAGTCTACCTTCTTCTATTCATCTCTTCTGTCACTTCCATGCTTGATTCCTCCTCTTCCAGAACCATAAATTTCAACTATCTTATTATGGAACCTCTCTTGAAAATAGATGATCTCGAACTCATTGCTCAATTTGAAGAGTATTATTCCTCCAAAAATTGCATGGGTAATAAATTTATGACAAAAACAAAAAAAAAATTGTTTGAATAAGATGCCTTTGCTAGGATCACACACATGATCATGTCACAACCTCCTTATTCCAAATATTTTTTATCTTCTAAGTCTTCTCATCCTTCCTCATCTTCCAAGTCTTACCATGACTCTTCTAGACATTATTCACATTCCTCATTATCCAAGTCTTCTTCCTCCACTAGGTCTTCACTTTCCTCTTCTTCATGATCTTGTTCCTCTTCTACTTCTTCCAAGAGTCTTACCTCTCTTCTCAAGACATACCATAATGAGCAATGTGACAATCCTTGTGATACCTCTTCAACAAAGAGTGACACACCCATCTTTGATGACTATGATGATGGACAATGTAGTGATACCTATGACACCTCTATTCCTAAGGGTCCTCCTAGTCGTGTGCTCATGCTTAATGCAAATGGGTCATCACATTGGATAGATCATGGGTGTGACCCATATGATTATGATTTTGAAAGAGACTTTGATGATTCTTGTGAACAATACCTAGATGATACATCTACTTCTATTGAGGAAGAGAAAGCTTTCCACACTGATTATAAACATAAATACTATAAGAATCTCTCCTCTAAGAACTCTCATGCTGATAATAAAGATTACACTCTTGAGAAAGATTATGTTAATGATGGACCTTTGTCTTGTGATGGTTCCCTTCCATCCCCTACTTCCTCCAATAACCATACATTTCCTAAAGCTTCCAATTCTTTCAAATCTTTCACAAATCCTTCATCCAACAAAGGTCCTATTACTTTTCATGCAGTTCCCTATAGTTGTCCTCAAGGGCTACCTCTTAAAGAAACTCAAGCTAACCTTCACTTGGTTGAAAATACTTTCAATAATGCTAAACCTAAATATCCTAAGCCTTTATACGCTATAATGTCTACTTCAGCTAGTCCTTCACCATCTCTTCCAAAGTCTTTCATACAATTCCAACATGCTTCCTTGTCCTTAGAAGTGGCTCCATGTCAAGAGGACTCTAAAAATGATAAAGAAAATAACATTAAGAAAGATCAAGATCAAGAACCCTCCATGTCAACCAATCTTTTTGATAATGTCTCTTATCCATTTCATGGTTCTTTTGATCCTACACACCCTTTCTCATTCATTCCACCATGTCTTAAGTCTTCTCCTAAGCAAGATCAAGCTACTACTTACACCATTGAGCTTATTGACAATCAAAATAACCTTACTACACTTGCACTTTCCAAAGATGATACTTCCATTAAGGTTATTAAAAATAGTGTTGTTACTTCCAATGTTAAGCCTATTGAAAATCAAGAGAAAAATTATACGTTTATGCTATCCAAAGCTCCTTGTCAAGATCAAAGCCTTCCATCTTCTTATTCTACCACTCCATGTTCACTTCCACTTTCTACTCTTCCCAAGTCTTTTCAAACTCTGAAAAATCCTATCAAATAAGTTGCTCCTATTCAAGATGTTCATGATCCTATTGCAAATCCTAATGCTCACTCTTAAGATGTTGATGTCCTTGGTTGTCATATAGATGTTGATGAACTTATTGATTATCCTTTTGTATATTCCACATCCATCCTTGGACCTCCTCCACCAATACTAAGGGCTTCACGTCTTCCTTCCATCTTGGGCCCTTATGTCCCTTCACTTTCCCCTCCTAACTCTCCTAATTCATCATCCTTCTTGGGTCCTTATGTCCCTACATCTCTTATCTTTCCTCAAGATAAACATAGATGCATAACCTTGAATCTTTTTCATCCACTCACCCATCTAAACCAATCATATCCTCCTTCTTCCACAAGTCCCAAGTATTTTGGAAGTAACTTGAATGTTCAATACAAGAAAAAGAAGCAATACAAGAATCCATCAAAAAAAGAAGATCACCATGTCTCCTCTAATTGACATGGAGGCATAAAGTCAAAAGAGATATCTAAGAAGAAAATTACAAGACAAGTATGGGTTCCAAAATCCATCATTGAAGATATTCTCTCTAAATCATCAAAAAGAAATGAAAAGCCTACAACTATATGGATTCCAAAGTCTCTCTTGAAATAGTCTGATATTGAGAAACAAGTGAAGTTGACATTAAATCTTCCAAAGGCTTCCACTTCATCTTCTTCCAAAAATATTCTTCCATTCCATGCTCCTAAACCACAATCTCTGTTATCCATTCATCATATTCCTTCACGTATTCCTTCATTCATGTTTCCTCCATCCTTTTGCCACCCTTCAAGGTGTGTGTTGATTTTGATCTTTCCTTCCTTTCCATCTAACCTTTCACAATCCTTCCATTCATTATCATTCTACCTTCTATCCTTTTTCCTGATTTGCTTATTCCTCCTATCTTCCAACCTCACTCGCTTTACATAAAACCTTATCCTACATTTTTCTCTTCCATCTTCCTTTCCCTATCAACATCTTTGAACATATCATTTTGAATCCTTGGAATATCATGGTTTATCCTTTCAAGGAGCTTTATCTAAAAATATTTCCTTCTTATAAAAAAATCAAAATAAAAAAAAATAGAAAAATTTAAAAAGAAAATTTTTTTAAAAATGAAAAAATTGAAAATGTGCCTTGGTGGAAACCTGGAAATAGGTGCCTTGGTAGAAAAAGTAAAGAGAAATAAATTCATCCTATGGTGAAAACCACTCCTTTGTGGCACCTTGGATAAGTATCGTGATGAAAATCTAGAAAACGGCGATCATGCGTAGTTCTTCTACATATTTTATTCATCTCATCTTTTCTCTTTGATCTTGACAATGTTGACATATACACAAACATTTGGCTATCTTGTGAGCTATCTTATGATGATCTTTCTTTCATTCCATTCATGTTTAGCCTTCATATTTATTTTCCTCCATTCATTCTAGCCTTTCGCTATCCTTTTTCCCTTTGGTCTTGATCTAATAAAAAAGAGTAAAACACGATGCTATGAAGCCTCTTGACATGTCTACTCCTTTGGACTGCATCCTTTCCTTCTTTTGCATTACACTTTTGTGACTTATCCTATGATGGCCTTTCATTGCTTGTCCAAATGTGCTTTACATGATAATTTTTTCCCTAGCTTGGGTACTCTTGAGGAGTTTTCCCTAGAGGATTTCTTCCCTTCATTCTCCTTCATTCTCTTGTCTTCCATCTTCTCCACCAGCTTGCTAATACCTCTTGTTCTCCACCTTGCTAGACATTGGGACTACACGATGTGATCTTGCTTGGGAGTTTGATGTCCATTCTATCTGGGAGCATCCTTTGTACATACTTATTGATCCTGAAAAAATCCCAAAAAAATGATATATTGTCAATAATTCTAAAAATCTGAAAATGTCCTGAAAAAATGATCATCTTAGTGAAAACCTAGCAATAGGCACTTTGATGTATCTCCAAAAAAATTATATATTCCAAAAATACCAAAAAAATCAAAACATTCAAAAATTCAAAAAAAATTTAGAAAAAGTGCCTTGGTGAAAACCTGGAAATAGGCGCCTTGGTAGCAAAAATACAAAAAAATTATAAAAAGTCCTAAAAAAAAAGAAAAAAAATTCCAATAAAATCCAAGTAGTGAAAACTTGAAAACGGGCGCTACTTGAGGCCTTTGCACCCCTATTTCTTAGCACACGTCCTCGGTACTTAGGCTTTCTCTATCATGCCTTGTCCTTGTTGCGTTGGTTTGGAATTGGTCTTTGTCTTTGTCTAGGGGGCATAACTGTGTTAGATTTGGTCTCTTGCATGCGTTAGTCTTTAGGACACCTCACAAATGGTGTTTTTCAACACCACCCCAGCTATGCTTTTCAACACAACCCCTGACATCGAGTGTTTTTAAACATTTATCAGTTTGGTCTTACCCAATTTTTTCATGTGATCTTACCTACTAGAAAGCATTTGATCCTTATCCTCAGAACTCAGTATCAGTGAACACACTTAAATTTTTAAACAAAACACTTAATTCTTGAGATATGTCATGATATTTTCTTTATGTGCTGACTGTTATTGATTTTTGTTGAGTGTCCTTGTCTAAGAAAGTCTCTCCGGGATGCTTGGCTAGAGGACTTGGGACATGGGGCATGTTTTTATTTTCTTTCTACTTGTGGGTGTGGTCTTGAAACTCTAGAGTGTCTCTTGTTGTTCCCTTGAAACACTTTGGAGATTTGAGGCATCATCCTTGACTATTTTTGCACAACCGTTCTTATGGTCATCCCAACATCTATGCCTTGATGCAAGTATGGTTTTGTTCTATTAAATTGGGTAAGCTAACATTGAAGTCATCTTGGCCTTTATGTCTTTGATGCTTATGTTAGAATCTTTCTACATTCCAATCCGATATCAATCACATTCATATCTTCATAGTTGCGCTTGTGACTAGTGATGATTGTGTGATTTTTCGATGTCCATTAATAATGGCCCAATGATGAAAATAAGTTCCTTAACATTCTCTAATGAATGATGAACACAAAAATCCTATGTTACAGTTGCTCTACTGCACGTACACCTTTTCATTTTCATGTAGCTTGCATTGTTAGACTTCATGTTAATTTGCATCATTCCTTTGAGTAGCCTTACGTCGTCAGGTAAAGAATAAAATTAATAATAGTTGGATCTTCCCTAACAATTTATAATTATGTGAACTCAGATTTTGTCATAATTTCTTACTTGACGACTTAACTTTATGGACGTGAAGAACTTAGGCTATCTTGAGTGTATGTATGAATTTATATTTCTTTTCAACCGAAACAATATAAGAAATTTATATTACTTTATTTTTTTGAAATGTATAAATGAAAGAGGATTTTATCAAGACATTCAATATGATCTTTTCTTAATTCATTTGTATTGATGATTTTGTTAATTGTTAGGTTCATCCTCTTCTTATTATTTTTAGGGTGCATTAGGAGTTTGAGAGGGTTTTCCTTCATCTTTTTTTGGGACTTTTAATCAACTGTGGTCACGTTTTGATCTTCATTTCCTTATCTTCTTTCATGATCTCAATCAAAATTTTCTATCTTAAACAGTTGATTGATTTTGAGGCTTTCTCTTTCTTGAGGTAAATTCTCTTTCTTCTCTCCATTTCTTTCCACCTCTTCCAAACTTCGATCTCCCATTCACTTTCACCCCACTTCTTTTCTTCTAATTCAACCTTGGGGCATAATATTTCATGCTTGATGATCTACCTTGGTTCTGTGATCCTTATATCTTTCATCTTACATCAAGAACCTTATTTTTAGTTCAATTTGATCAAATTTTTCAATTTTTTATTTCTCCTCTATCTCATTTCGATTTCGATCATGAGGGAGCAGTACCTTCTAAACTTCAAACCTTGATTCAGCTTTATCAGTCCTATCAATTGCTTCATTTGGGGCAACCTTACTTTATACTTGACAATTACCTATTTACAAGGGTGTTGGCCTTATCTTTTCCAATCAGATTATCTTTGTCCTGATGTGTTCTCGTCCATTAATCACACGTCTAGGATGTTTTGTGATCCCAAATCAATCTCACATTTTCAACTTCATTTTTTGACTACATGTGTTCCCATGAAGATCGTGCATTAGTCAAAGAGGAATAAATGTATGCACCCTAAAATGGTCACCTAGACTTTGGGCCCCCATTCATCAATTTATCAATTTCCTAAATCAATGCTTTGCAATATTTTTAATTTAAATCAATTTCCTTGATCAAATCGTAATTAATTCAATTATTTTAATATTTTCTAAGGTTTGATCATTTCATCCTAAGCCACATTTACTTAAAAGAACAAATCTCTTTTAAATAAATAAAAAAATCTTTTAATTAAATAATAAAATCACTTTATCCTAAGCCACATTTAATTAAAAGAACAAATCTCTTTTAAATAAATAAAAAAATCTTTTAATTAAATACTGGAAACCACTTTGCTAAAAATAATAAATAAATAATAAAATAAAAATATTTTTTGTCTACACATTGTATGCACACTTTCCAAGATGAGTGGAATCTCCTTTTGCCTCTTAATCTCTTCCACACATCTTTTTGCCTCTTAACCATGTCCATTGATTTTGCCTCTTGAGAATCTTGAGCACATGGATCAACTAAGATTTAATCTCCACCATTGCTCATTTCTTTTTGCCTCTTAATTTTGACCATCCATTCATTTCTAAATCCTTTATAAGGAGCCCTCTCCTTCTCATTTATGCATGGAGATTTTAGAGATCAAGATTTATGTTATTGTTATGCAGGTTTGGAGAGCGATTTTGGAGGAGAATTTGAGCACTTAAGCTTGAACATTGCAACTTCTATTTTCTTGTCTTCTTCTCTCATGCCTCCATGGCAATCCATTTAGATTAATATTGCACTTGCATATTAGATTAGATTAATATTTCCTTTCATATAATAATCTTGCATAAGCATTTCCTTTTTTAGATTAGTTTGCTTGCATGCATTGTTATCATATAGAATAGCTTCCATTTTCATTTGCATGCATACTTGATGATCATGGAGACTAGCATTCCTTCTTTTCCTCTTTGAATCTCTCATTTTATGGTGTACTTGCATGGGCACAAACTAGGTCTAATTTGAGGGCCTCCATTATAAACCCTTGCACTCCATGAATAGAGAGCTATGAGTCATCATTTGAGACCTCATTCTTGAGAAATATTGGATTTAATGACTCATAGAAGTGTGTCAACATTTTAGCACACAGAATGTACTTAAATCCTTTAACCATGTCACTTTTGATAGAGTGTTTAAATCCTTTAATAGAGTCACACCTAGCAGTGTGTTTGTAAATCTTTAACAGGGTTGGCTTTTCATAGAGCTCACTTCAGAAAAGTGAAAATATCAGTAACATGTTACAAAGTGGTTTTTCCCAAGTTGGGTTTCCACTATAAATTCTAGTGTTGTACTTGTGTGAATGTTTTCATGTGAATATTACTGGATTTTGCAAGTTAATTACTTTTAGACAGTGAACTACATGTTATATGTTTCTGATATATATATATATATATATATATATATATATATATATATATATATATATATATATATATATATATATATATAATTACTTTTAGACAGTGAACTACATGTTATATGTTTCTGATATATATACTTTAGAGACTGAGTTGTGTTGGTGATTAGATCTGAGATTATTGAAGTGTTTAATAGTTTAATTGGTACATTTAGACCTAAAAACAACTGATTCACCCCCCCTCTCTATTGTTCTAAATAATATTAACTATATATATATATATATATATATATATATATATATATATATATATATATATATATATATACACACACATATGGGTGAACCCACAATAGTGGGTTACACATTTTTTTCTGAACAGACACTGAACTCTACATTTTAAAAAAAAATTCAGATTCAAATGTATATTATTTTTCATTAAACCGTTCGAGATTAGAAGATGAAGTAAATTAGAGTCTTTTAGGATTTTCTGTCTAGATTCTAAATATATATTATTTTTTTAATTTTATAATTGATTGGAATGATTTTTTATTTCTCCCACAAAAATTGGTATGTTGTTGAAAACATCATTTTCAAGGAGTTACATTGTTTTCATAGAGCATAATTTTTTTCTAAAATAGATATCAATGTGCTTCTTTTGAATTTAATTTTGTAACATTCATATGGAGGGCATGTAATTGGTTTGATGATATAATCATGATTATTGCATAGTTAATTAATATTTAAAGTTGACTAAACCATAATTTTGGCATACCTTGACTACATAGCTTTTAACTTGTCATGTATTTGTCCAATTTTATTTTATTTTTTTGATAGGAAGAGAACTTCAATATATAGTGTTGGTTGTGTCACAAAAAATTGATCCTTGTCCTACAAAATCCTTAGGAAAATTCTCATATCCTGTTGTATCTTTTTTGGTTTGCGAATAAAAAGTATAAGATTTCATAGCTTGCGCCCTTAGCCTTGGTTAGTCCAAGATGTATACAAGCTCCAGTCAAGATTGCATGGCCTAATGTGCAAAAACCAGGGAGATATACTAGTTTTAGGGTCTGAGACATAGGGTTTATCCATGTCCAAGGTTTCAAAATTTATCTAAGTCTAGAAAAACCCTAGCCTTTTCTATTTCTCTGTTACCCTTTTTAGGTCACTTGGATCCCCTTTATGCACATTTTTTATTTCCCAGCCCAGGCACTTATCTTTCTATTTGGCAATCTGGTGACTATGGCATTTGCGTGGTCTCCTGATCCTAGTGGTCAATAAATTAACATCTAGTGACCTGACGAGCGATCTTAGTTTCCTTCAGTCAATCATTCTCTAGATATCTAATCAAGGCATGAAGTTGTCAAGTGATTAAATGTGAATCATTGATGCAAGTTTGATCGGCGGTTGGCATTGATTCTCTAGACCAAAACCCAGTTAAGTAAAATGTATCATGACCTAGCGACTGCCTTTGGTTGTGTATTCACCAAATGACTAAGGGTTAAGGGGAGGCTTGCCGAGGTTAAGGTAATGAGATTGCAAGTCCAAGAAGATCTGATGGTTGTCCTAATTTTGCAAAGGGAAGATGGAGCTTAGATAATGATCACGAGTCTGCAATAGTTGTCCAATGGAAAGACTAATAAGAAACTGGGTCTGCTACTAGGTTTCATTGATGTATTTGTTCTTGATTGGTTTCCAAGATATGATGATGTGGCTGGGTGATTTTTCTTAGGGGAATAAGTTGACTGTTATGTTGATTCATGTGGGTCACCCGATGTGCTGGGAAGAGATTATATCAATGGTCATGTTTTAAAATGAATCAATTATTCATTGGAGACAAATTTTTAATTCTTTGCTAGGGTTTCTGTAAGGTTTGAAATAGTGATCCAAAGAGCCATAATGTCGGATCAGATTTGGTTGTGTTTTAGCTCGGTTGCAGGTGATAATTTATGAGTAGGACTGTGGTGGCCATTGCATGTTGATTTTGTGTCCTGAGGTGCTTTTGTCGAGGACAATTTGACATGAAGGTCACGCCTCCTCTGATGCAGCCGGAATCAATAGGGAGTTTTAATGATAATTTCTCTTTCCTTGTGATAGTACATGGCTAGAATGTTACTCATGTTGATGATTAGTTTGATCTTGATGGCCTTGTGTTGGGTGCAATGTCTTGTCTACAGTAATTGAATTGATTAAAAGTGGTCGAGTTTTTTAATTTTGTCATGAATGATTGGATGCTTGTTGCAATCCTTGTGATAAAAGGATTTTTTCATGATCATTCAAGGTACTAGGAGTTAGGTTTTTGAGAGGCATACTTTATGGGCCCTGGTCTCAATCAGGATTGTTATAATTTTTTCTCCAATGTTTGTTAATGGAAGATAGAAAGTTGCAGGTCTAAGTTGTTATTTGCAAGCTTGTATTTTGAGATAATTTGTATGCATCAGTGCACATGTGTATGATCGAGATATGGCATGCACCCTTGAAGATAAGCTTATGAGTATGTAATCATGCTAATTCTAAGAGCGCATGATCATATCAGTTAGTATGAAGAAGTTATAGTCAAATGAAGTGACACGGACAGTGAGCAGCAGAACAGAATAGAGCTTGGAGCTAACTGTTGTTATTTTGATTAGCACTTATAATATTGTTTTGTAAAGGCTATGAGCCTATTTTATTTAGGTTATAGATATGTTAAATATCATTGTATGTAAACACACTTGATCCAATTCATTTGGAACCATTGTATGTAATAGGTTGAAGGCCGACCTAGTGAATAATTTTGTTTGCACATATAAATAAGACATGCACCTTTGTAATTAAGTGTGTGGTGTGAAATAGAGTTGATAGGAGCAGAGCAAAAGTATGTGAAGAGCATTTAGAATGTTGTAAATATTTACAAGAGTTTAAAGAATCAACGCACCAAAGGAACTGATTAGACAAGTAGTGTCACAGTAGTAGTTCACCTTGTAGATATAGTGTGTATTTGAGATCCTAAAGGTTGTAACCTTCACCACTTGAGCAGTGAGCTCTAGGACAGTGTCTCCCCAACCATAACAAGGTTATTCATTTGAATTATGCAATGTAATTATGAATATTATATGCAATTGAATGATTATTGTTATATCATGTATGTTTAATGTATTGGTTAACCTCACTATAGTATAACGCTAACATTATCACTTTTATCCTTCTTATAAAAATTTGTTGGTTGTGTTTTGCCCCGAAATTTTGGGCATCACAGTTATTATAAAAGACTCCTAATAGGGTCTGACCATTGACCGGGTCATTGTACTAAAAGTACTGTAAAGATCAACTCCTAATAGGGTTGCAAGATCTTCTAACAAGGATCATAAAACACTAGTGCAGTTCTTAGTGGGTGTCAATTCCCATTAGGGTTTTTACCTATTTGGGTTTCCCCATAATCATATTTGGTGTTATGTGTTGTGGTTGTTTATCTTACCTGAATGGATATTTAGTTCAGTACATAAGCAATAAAGTTAAGATTCAAGATAGTAGAAAAAGTAATAATATATAGAACATTGATTCAGCCCCCCCTCTCAGTGTTCCCATTCCTAACAATTGGTATCAGAGCTTTGGTCCTCTGAAGACAAGTTTAACCACTTGAGGAGATCATGGGTTCAGAAGAAGTGAAACATCTAAAGAAGAATCTTGAAGTATCTCTTGAAGACCTTGACAAATCTGAGAAAGAAATTGAAGAACTAAAACTAGAGGTTAGTGATTCTCAAGCATTCATCAATAAACTAAGAAAATATTTGAAGGATTTATCTACAAGTGATTTAGGGAAAATGATCAAAAAGATGAATGAGAAAAACACTTCTCTAAAGGATGAGATTGAAGATTTGGATGAAAAGTTACTTAACAATCAAGAAGTCTATGAATAACAAGTCAAAGAAAACAAGCAATTGGATGAAGAACTAAGGCAAGCAAACATG
Organism: Chamaecyparis obtusa; assembly: GCA_027943335.1. Classification (NCBI taxonomy): domain Eukaryota; kingdom Viridiplantae; phylum Streptophyta; class Pinopsida; order Cupressales; family Cupressaceae; genus Chamaecyparis; species Chamaecyparis obtusa. Next base: position 316,808 of record BSBK01003026.1, read on the forward strand.
AAAATCTTGGAGTTAGAGAGCATTAAGAAGTAGATGGAATATGAATTTAATGAAGCAAAGAATCATATTAACAAGTTACACACAAGAAAGGATCTAATAGAATCACAATTGTATGTTTGGAAGCTAAAAGGAGATAGCATTGGTATTGGGTTCAGTGAAGCCCAAGTTCACATTGATACTATGTGAGATAGAATGAAATATCCTGAAGAACCTATAGAAGCTAAGAAGATTGAAGATCAAAATGAAGCTAAAGCATAACCATCTATAGATGAGCACAAGCCAGTAAACAAAACTTTTTATACCTATAAAAAGCATGGACACGTAGCAAGAGATTGTAAAGAGGTAAGACCTTTCAATGGTTACTGTTATTCATGCAATAAGTTTGGTCATAGAGCTCTAAATTGTAGATCAAATCAAAGAAATCAGAATCAGAAAAGTCAGAGAAATCATCCTCAGCAAAATGTTAGAAGTCCTCAGAACATTACATGTTAGATATGTAATTATAATGGTCATTTAGCTAGACAGTGCAAATAAGTAACTCACATCAATGCGCTGAGGAATATAGGGCCTCCAGTCATTTGTCACTCATGCAACAAGGCTGGACACATCTCAAGGTTCTACAGATCAAAAGCACAAAGACATGAAAGCCTTAAAAATTTAGAAGGATCAATATTGGATGAAGCAGGAGAAGTA